>JAPQRP010000003.1:26565489-26586839 GCA_037367295.1 Apogon hyalosoma
CAGATAAACAGTACCACAGTGCTTCAGTTTGAATATTTGACAGATAAACAGTACTACAGTGCTTCAGTTTGAACATTTGACAAATAAACAGTACCACAGTGCTTCAATTTCAGCTTCACAGTTTGTCATGTCTGTTATGGATTGGGATTGATTCTCTCAACTCACCATAAATTTTTATTAGTATTTTTTTTTTTTTACCATTTTTATCAATTACTAGAAATTTCAGGCAACCCCAAAGTTGGAAAACACTGGTTTAGTCCATAATATTGTGATGTTTTAGCAGATTTAAGTCACAGGAGAGAGAACTTTGGCTGCGTTTTTCAGGCCACAATTTAACAGACAATACAACTATGAGAAGTCAGTTTAATTTACTTTCTTTCACATTAACATGTGTGAAACAGCACAGACTCTATTGCAGTAACACAGGCCGTTCAGTCATGGTGTCCAGCTGAAATATTCCCTCCATCCAGTTAACTCAGCTCCGCTTCCCAACAGGCATAACATGAGCCATATAACTACATAACACATAACAGCAACTTGCTTTTAATGCTTATTTACAACTTGCAAGGTAGCGCACGGTCACATGACTCGGTGAAACTGTAAACGACACGAGTCAAATGACTCGGCAAAAACTGTCCCCATAACGTGATCAGTGTGGCTTGCTACAGTGTGTAAATGAAACTAAATAAAACAGGACATAGTAGGCCAAAGCATAGATCAGCTAAGTATCATACATGTGTCAAATCGTTTCGCTGATGTCCATAAAGTTAACCACTATTGAAATTAGAATTTCCCAACATGCTGCATAGTATTTGAAGCACAGGTTAACATAACCCTTCATGAACCCCCATGTTATCATGGTATAGAGGTGAGATCATCCTAATGAGCATTAGAGCTGTGTTGTCAGTGTCAACTTACCTTTGGCCGAGTCTCCAAAGGCCCCTTGGTCCTAAATATATACCCTATTCACACTAACACACATATTTTTCTTAACTGATTTTTTTTTTTAACCCATAAAGATCCAGTGCTACTTTTATGTCAGTTCCCAAATGAATTTTTCTCTCTATTTAACCTTTCCTTAGTTATTTATCACCATTTATTATAATGTTATCCTCCATATTTTGCATTTTTTTCCGTGAAAATCTGGTATGTTCCTGTATTTACTTCACTGATCATGTAGAAGTTCAGAGAAACTCATATTAAAGTGGAGGGGTATTATAACATAAAACAGCGAAAACTGAAGAAAAAGTGACTTTTTTAGTCAAATATATTATTACCTGAACATAAACCAAGTTTCTCCATCCACTGTCATTGATCCAACTCCATGGGTTTTACTGGTGAATCCATTTTTGTTGAAGATGACAGTGTTTCCATGGTAACTACAGAGCCTCTGAACATCCAAATGGGTCATATCAGATGACCATGAAAAGACAACAAACCGCTTTTTACACCAATTATTTACATGTATTGATAGGATTAGCGGACCAACAGTTATTAAACCGTTTAGATCAGTAGATGGTTCAGGTCACCTGTGCGTGTTTATGGGTTAAATTCTGTCCTCACATTGATGTAAAAACAACCATAAACTGGTACAAATGTTCAGACAAATCATTATGTCTGTTGGATTTTAAAGTGTGGATAATATTGGACAGGGCAGATGCAGGAGCTTTAATCTATCATGAAGATGAATAGCAATGACATGTTTTAAGTTAAGTGAATTCTTTACACAATGCAGATTTCAAGTCAAATCAAGTCTTATTGCCACTGACATTTTACTGTACGTATAATGTAGTGGAGGCAGAATGAAAGTGTGTGTCTCTACAGAATCTGAAGAAAAAAAAGAGTAATGAGGAATAAATAAAAACTACAAGCTACAACTGCAGTCTGGCAATATTTACACACCTGTGTGTCTGGTAAAGTGACATGGTAGTAAGTAATGAGCAATAAAATGCACACACAGTGCAAAGTGGTTTTGTTTGACCATATTATTGGTCCGGTCCGTTTCCCAAAGGTATCCGTGCAGACCTCGATGTACTGCAGGTCATACACTGTGCATAAACACCTGGATTTGACGTTTCAGGTGCAGGATCACTACACAAAGCAATAACAGACATGCACAAAACAGGATGTGATGCCATGGTTTTTTTAAATGAGCTATTTTTGCTGCCCAAATCAACGTTTATATGTGGATGAGAGTCCAAACATAGGCTACGTTGAGACAGCAGGTCTTAACGCACAATTTGGATTTTTTGCTGAAATACAATTTGTTTGTGTGCTCGTTCATATTACACATTAAATGCTACTTCTATCAGTTTGGAGTATGAACTGAATGCAACTCTGAAGTGACCTGTATGCGCAAAAGAGGTCCTGATGTAATACATGACCACGCAGGCACGCACTGTGTTTATGGAAGTAAGTATGTTTTTCCTGCCGCTCCTCCTCCTGGGATGCAGAATTGTGACATTTGTCGCATTTCAATGACATAAAGGTCGGATAAATGCGACCTGGCCGTTCAGACTGAAGTCGCATTGCAAAAGTGTTTGCTCCTGGAGGATTCTGTTGGGTTTCTGTAAATTGGCTTGAGAGTCTGGTTTTGACCAGCTCTACATGTGAAGTATCATGAGATAACTTTTGTTATGATTTGGCCCTATATAAATAAAGTTTGATTTGATTGATTGAAAATATCAGATACGTATTGGATTTAGGAACACATATGAAAGTAGCCTGGGTCAGATTTGAAAAAATTGGATGTGTGCTGTTCAAACTGTCTTTAACAGATTGGATACAGGTCACATATGGGCAAAAAAATGTGATTTGAGCCACATTTGCCTGCAGTCTGAATGTAGCCATAGATAAAATGTTCTGTTACATTAGTGTAGACAGGGCATTTGAAAGATCTAAAACCTTCAGGATTCAACACTCGTGGGCAACGACAGTGGAACCTGGAGGATGAGACTGGGAGGACCTAATCTGAAACCCAGTGGTGTTTGCTGTTGGTCTTCTGTACTAACCACAGTTCACACATAACGAACAGGGTTTGAAAAATAGTTCTTCAGAGGCAGATGGTTTCGGGTTGAAACCCAGCCTGTCGGTGAAAGCCCTTTTGGAAGCATTGGGAGAGTGAAAAGGAAGTGTAGTTGCTATAGTGAGTTGTCGTTAGGTTCCGTGTGTGAATAAACTTCAGATAAGTTTAGACTGATATGGGGGTGAGTCGATAATGACCGAACTTTCATGTCAGGCTAAACATTTCCCTCACACTTGGGGTTTTTCATCATTCTGTTCCATCTCATGGCCTAGCCTTGAAGACAGACACACTGCTGTGAGTCCTGCTGTTTCTCAGTAAGCTGATTGGACTTGCAACTGCAACGACACCCTGACCGCTCAGTGGCTCACCGGCATCCCAGAGCGATATCTGAAAGACAAACACACACATGTACGAACACACACACTAAAGTCAGGCCTTTGCTTCTCATGCTGATGAGCACGAAGTGAGGAACATGCGTTAATGCATCAAAACGTGTCTGTGTGGTCATAAATGTTGCATTCGCACTGAAAAAAGTGAAATCACTGTAATCGTGTGTGTGTGTGTGTGTGTGTGTATGTGTGTATGAGGTGGGTGGTTCTATTTAGCAGGAAAAAACCAAGAGTGTGTTCATGTGCATGCGAGTAACGGAAAACTAACGAAGAGAGAGAGAGGGAGAGAAGCTGAGCAGGAGTACACACTGATGCACAGCAACTTTGTTTTTTCCGCATTTTAACATGAAATCTTAAGGGAAGTTTGGAATTTTAATCAGTGATGTAACAGGCGGGTAAACTCACCTAATCTGAGTTTAGCCACACTTTCTGGCTGATGTAAAATGTTAATGATGTAAATTCAGTGTACAACATGTTATGCAGGAGGACACTGATGTAAGTTATAGGAAATATTTTTTCCAAAACAAAAACTGAAATGAAAATATGACAAACACTGCAGATGTTTATATGGATTATCTTTACTTATTTACTTTTTACGCACAGATTTATGACTGAGGTAGAGATTAAAAAAAAAAAGAATAGAAAAGAAATCAGCTGTTAGGGAAAATGGAATTAGCTGCAGATACACTGCAGTGTCATAAACAGCCTATACCTGTTAAAGTCAGGTTTTCATCTCATTGAATTGCAAATACTAAATGAATTTTCAGAATTTTGGCAAAAAGGAAATGCAAACCGATTTCCACTCTGTTCTGCAAATATTAAAATGTGGGAACGAGATCAACAGTCTGTGTTGAAGCTTCAGTTGAGTGAAAATGAAAAAAATCACAATATTCGCAATATTCATTTTTTATGTGGATATTTCTATAAAAAAAAGGAAGAAAAAAAGAAAAGGCAGAGGTAGTTCTATAGATGGAGGTAGGTAGTACTGCAATTACATGTAGTAGTGTGTAAGATGCAGAGGATCTAATTTCAGAAATGGAACATAATATTTATTTATATATTTTACTTTGACTTTTTTCAGCTAGGCAGGTCCCACTTGGATCTTTTTTTCTAAGGGCTCTTGGTCAGAAACCACAAGCATCAGTCACAAATACATCACATATAGCACACGCTAAATATATACAAAAGCAACACAGAGCCAGGTGCTAATGTTTTGGACAGTGACATATATTTTGTAATTTAAGTCTGTACAGGAGGATCTGAAATGAAGCAACCACGACGTGATTAAAAGTGTGGATGTTCAGCTTTAATTCAAGGGGTTGAACAAAAAATATTGCATTAACTATGTCGGAGTTACAACCATTTTCAGAGGCTCAAAAGTACTTGGACAATTGATTGACAAGCAGCTTCACGTCTAATCGTGGCCTGTTCAGGGGTTATTCTACGACAAATGAAGCAGATTTCTGGAATAAAACAGATGTAAAGAAAGTTAAAAGGAGGCAAATAAAACATACCAATGATATAACTCAACCCCCCTCTTCAGATGTTACATAAATGCAGTAACACGTTGCTCTCATAACAGAACATAAAGATATTTAAAGACAGGAGTGTTTCCTTTATTCATAATTATGTCTTCAATAACATATGATCACCTGAAAATGTCTCAGTGGTTCAAAACAGACTTCTTTTTGTCTTGTTTTTTTTTTTTTTTTTTATTGCAACTGGTATCCAGTGTTTGGTTGTATTACATGTATTAGAGTGTGACCAGAATGACGAAACAAACACTGACTTCATGTCGGTCTTGAATGTTGCTGCATTCATGTAGCCGAAGGTGAGCGTGCAGACCTGTGTGTCAGCACTTAACCCTTTATCGGGCAAGTGACTGTTTTTGGTAATTTCCACATACATTACAAGACAGTGACAGCAACAGTCATAATGAGAACAATCAGTCAACAGTCTCAGGTCCAATGTGGTCTACAGGGTCTGTAAGGTCCACCTCTGCATTAAGAGTGAGTGGACCTACTTGTTTGGTACTATAAAGTAAAGGTACTAATGTAAGGAATGATGTTCAAAGGGATCATGTGGATGTGGACAGGGGTCTGGAGCAGCACTGATGATGTTGTAATGTTCTTAAATACAGGTTTCTTTCACCTTACACGTATTTTTCTTGTATTTTTTAATATATACTTTTTAGATTTTTTTTTATTTTTTTTTTGCCACTTATGGGTAAGGAACCAAATATGGTAACATCATTAACCTTGATTTTCTGCATAATGATACAAATTTTAGAACAATTTCACAAAAGTAATAACGTCTTGTCATGTCCTCCAATAACACATTAAGGTTGAAATTATGAATTCCAGAATATTTCCATGAGTGAACTATAAAGGGTTAAACAAAGGGTTGAATTATGCACCCACTGCCTTTGAGACTTTTACCAGCTGGGTTTCTATCATCCTCAGAAATGTGCAAAATGAAAATTGTGCAATAGAAAACTGGTAATGGAAACACCAAAATGTCACAAAAACTGTCAAAGATCGCAAAAAAGTTTTTACTCTCTCATGAGGTGGTTTTTGAGATGTTTCGATATAGAAGTATAGTACAAAAGTGTAATGGAAACACATTTTCACACATCTGTACACGGTGGTTTTGCTCTGGCCAAATGTCTCACCTATGACCCTGTACTCAGAACAGGTGGTTCTAGTTTGTGAAGGGCAATAGACACTGGCTTTAGTGGAGGAACTGCTTCACGAATAGTCTGGTACCACGAGAGGTTCAATAACATCACACAGTTCATTAAACGTTGCTCAAGTCATTCAGAAATTCTGGATCCACAACTCATTGGTGAATTCCTGATGTACGATTCTCTCCCAGTCTTCTTGATAGTTCTTCTCGGTTTAGCTGGACTGGTTTAGCTCTGTTTTGAAAACGTTTCGTCTCTCATCCAAGAGACTTCTTAAGTTCAGAACTTAAGAAGAACTACCAAGAAAAATGATGACCTGGGCAAATGAGAACCCGTGCAGACAAAAACTCTCTCAGAAATCCATTCAGCGTGGCTCCTGCCGTGAATAAGGACTTTGCCTTGGGACGATTATACGTTCCCTTCCTCTTTAGTTTGAGACAGTCACTGCAGCAGTAGTAGATGTAACCGACACCACAGTGCCAACACCATGGAGGATTTGCATCAAACTCAGTGTGTCCATCTTCCTTAAACAAGGGTCTTACAAGAACTATACAGTATTTTACAAGAATTACGACATGTCACAAGATGGGACTTTACTAGAATCACGCATCAGGGGCCAAACACTCTTCAGTGGAAACACCTACAAGTACTTTGTCGAAATTGTAGAAATATCGCTTTTATTTTGTGGAAAACTGTAATGGAAACCCAGCTACTGAAATGAGGCAATTTTTCCTCATTGACTATACCTTTCAAGGGGAAGTCTACCCTTATTCCTCCCAGGAATTGAAGTGTTTCATCGGACTCATATTTTTGTTTGGTTGAAAATAATGTAAGAAGAAAAAGGAATATCAGGTGTATAATAATTTGTCCAAAGCAGAAAGAGATGCACTGACAGATCTGGGTAAAGATAACAGTGTTGTGGTACCATCTGCTGATAAGACTGGAGACATTGTCTTAAAAAAAAAAAATCTATGAATCTGAAATGAACTGGCAACTCAGCAACTGAACATTTTAGGCCAATAGGAGCTAATCCAGGGTGTAGATCCATCCTCTTCTTGCAGTGTTCTCCAACCTCATTGCTAATATCCACTCACTTGTTTTTTTTTTTTAATATTTTGTCAACTGGTCATTAAAAGAACATCACTTCTGTTAAAACCTTGCATTTGAAAGACTTAGAATACATGATTTCATGTTCAATATTCTCAAATAAGCTCTATTCATCTGCCAAATTCCCATTTTGAGGAGTTGTCTCTCTTGCATGAACATTTAATGGCACTCATGACATTTGGTACACTTCATTAAAGAGTGTTTGTGAAATGTCAGTTGAGAGTCGAGAACTGGTGCTTTCAGGCGGGATGGGGGACAGCCTCTCTGCAGGTGCAAACTTTCAAGATAAAAAATGTAATGGGAATATGCACAGTGCTAATTTGAGGCCAGCTTTGATGTCATTTTCACTCCAGTCACAGTACAGTGTGCCGTGAGCCGCTGGATTGAGGACAGACCCCCTGGAGTTGAACAGGATGTGGAGCGCTGCAGTTCACTCCTTAACTGTGGGCTCTCAGCCAATTCCTCCATCCAGCCCACACCTTCAGCTACCCTCCCCTCCAGATGAAGCCGCTGCAGGTCTTGATATTTAGGTTGAGGCTGACCCAAGCTGTCAGGACCTCCCGAGGGTTGGTCTGCCGGATCAGGACCACCAGTCAGGGGCTAACAACTCTGTGGGCCCGGAGAAACAGGAGGAGAATAGAAACCAGAGCCTTCACTGAGCTAAGAACTGCTCTTTTTTTTTTTTTATCGACACCAAACATCTTCAGAGGGAGTCAAGAGAGAATCTGCTGGACATTTTGAGTGATTGTTGATGTTGCGTTGTTTTCTGCAGGCTGTGTCAACACCAGCATGTTCACTACATTGCCAAAAGTCTTGGGATGTCTGCCTTTACACACATGAAATTTAACATCCTCCCATTCTTAACCCGTAAAGATCCAGTGCTACTTTTGTGGCAGTTCCCAAATGAATTAATCTCTTTATTTAACCTTTCTTAAGTTATTTAACCCATTTATTGTAACATTATCCTCTGTATTTAGCATTTTTCAGTGAAAATCAGATATGTATATCGAAAACAGAGACAACTGAAGAAAATGTGACTTTTTTCAGCAAATATATCAGTAACTGAACATAATAACAAGGGTCTCCATCCACTGTCATTGATCCAACTCTATGGGTTTTACTGGAGAATCAATGTTGCAGAAGATGAAGGTGTTTCCACGTCCACTATGGAGCCTCTGAATGTCCCAGTTGGGCCATATGTGATGACCATGAAAAGCTGAGAAACTGCATTTTACCTGAATTATTTACATGTATTGATAGGATTAGTGGATCAACAGGTATTAAACATTGTACATCAGTGGATGATTTCGGTTGCCAGCAGCCCTTTGAGTCTTTGAGGCTTAATTTGTAGGGTTTAATATGGAGTTGTTCCACCCTTTGCAGTTATAACAGCTTCAGCTCCTCTGGGAAGGCTTTCCACGAGGTTCAGGTGTGTGCTCATGGGAATTTTGGACCATTGCTCTAGAAGTTCAATTGTGAGGTCAGGCACTGATGTTGGATGAGAAGACCTGGCTCACAGTCTCCATTGTAATTTATCCCGAAGGTGTTCTATCAGGTTGAGGTCAGTCAGCTTCCTCCACACCAAACTCGCTCATCCATATCGTTATAGACCTCGCGTTGTGCACTGGTGTACAGTCATGTGGGAACAGGAAGGGACCCTCCCCAAACTGTTCCCCCAAAGTCCTGCTGACAGTCGACCCATTCCTTCACAAATGTGTGTAGAAGCAATGTGCATGCCGAGGTGTTTGATTTTATGACCAGAACATCTTTATTCAATGATTTGGAGAGGTGTTCCAATACTTTTGGCAACACAGTGCATCTACATTTTGTAATTAGTGGTTTCATGCACAACAAACCCTGCCCCTCATACGTATTGTAGCTTATTTTGGCATCGATCCAGCTGACGTCATCATGTCTATGCGTGTGCTGATGTTAGCATATCAATTGCTTCTAAATATGTGCCAAGTTTAAAGTAAAGTGAAACAAAATAAAATTTTTTGTAGACGTTTGAGAGTAAATGGGAGAAAAAAACTATTAAAAAAAATCATAAAATATCTGAACTTCGACCTACTTTTCCCAAAATGTAGCCACATCTATTCTGGGTCACTGGTAATCTGTAAACTCAATTTGATATGAATTCAACCAACAGTTTTGCTGCTACAGACATGTGAAATTTGGCCCATTATAATTGAATGGGAAAAAAAAGATTTAAAAATGCATTCAAAATTTTAACTTTGACCTACTTTTCCCAAATTGGAATGACATCTATTCTGGGTCACTGGCAATTTATAAACCCAATTTGGTATGAATTCAACTCATAGTTTTGCTGCTACAGACATTTGAAATTTCGCCCATTATAAGTAAATGGGGGGGATTTTAAAAATTCATAAAAAATTTGAACTTTGACCTACTTTTTTCCAAAATGTAATCAGATCTATTCTGGTTCACTGGCAATCTACAAACCCAATTTGGTATGAATTCAACCAATAGTTTTACTGCTAGAGTGTTAACAAACAAACAAACTGAACTAAAGACAGTAACCCCCTGCCTCCCCTTCGCCTGGCGGGGTAACAAACCATCACTCTGTTTATGTACTAAGTTTTTCCTTCACATTATTACAAACTCTTCCCTCTTAGCATGAACCTCATGGGTTAATAACAAAAACAAAGCAGGCTGGCAATGAATGTTCCCACTCTGTGTGATGGTGTTTAATGTCCCTGACATCCTCTGTAGTCTCATTTATAGACTTGTTAGCAAATACCTTTTTAAAGACACATAAAAGCTTCAAAATTCCAGACCTGGGTACTTATTTACTTTATGTTTTTGTACAAAAAAGTGAAAATCTCTTAAGCTTGTGTTAACCACAGACCTTATTTCAGGGATTTGACCAAGAAGCCATTAATAAAAACCTGTTGCCTCAGAGATGTGAGATTTTAAAAGCAAAATGCTAACTCTCTTTTAGGTGTTTGTGGTTCAGGAAATGGAGTCGGTCATCCACAGCCTCTACAGAAGGTTGGGGGTTCAATCCCCTGCTCCTGAAGAGTCCTTGAGCAAAACAACACCCAGAGGCTGCTGAATTACCGCAACTTTAATCACAGTGACTGACTAATGCCTTATTATGGAGGTCATAGGTTAAGAGGGTTATAAATTCACCACCAAAGCTTCAAAACAGTGTTTTATATAGTTTGCATTTTGTAAACCATTCATTCTGAATAACTGTGCTGCGGCTAACAGGTGGGTCCAAGGATGTTTTGGCTTAGTCACTAAAAAAAAAAAGAAAAATAGCGCTTCAAGCATTTAAAAAAAGCAAGAAGAGCAAAAAATACCAGCCTGTAAACTCCTGCTTAAATGCATTTATTTTGGGTCATTTGCAAAGTATTCAGTGTTCTTTTACTGATGATACATAGAGGTAATAGACTGTGTTGAATGGAGTCACTGGTGTCATAACATGTACAAAAGCTGCCAGCCTTGAAGAGCATCTCAGAGAACCTTAGGATGAAAATTTCTGCTCATGAATAAGTCTGCAACTGAAATTAAAAACCAAGCCATTTACAGTAACTCAGTGCCAACATGATGTCAGTAATGCAGTTGATTTTACTCAAACATTTGACTTTAACTCTCTTCACTGAATTTATGGTGTCAATTTAACAAACTGAAGCATTACAGTATTCAGTAGTGATAACATTGGCAACAATATTATGCATTTGTTAATCATCTTTATTATTTTCATGAGTGGATAAAAGTAAAAGAAAAGAATCTACCCCCTATGACTGATAAAACCTATTGTAGACTGATTATACAAGTACCTTAAATAAAGTGTTGAATGTTAAAGGGGTCATATTTTGCTAAACCCACTTTTATTAGTCTTTGGTTCATTTATTTGTGTATTTGGACCCTAATAGTTCATACAGTTTGAATTTGAACCTTCCAGGTGCTGCAAAGCTATCTTTAGATTCATAAAAAAAAATCAAGTGGATTTCTACAACCCGTTTCAATTCCTTATTAAAATGTTATGTTTCATAACTAGTTACGTCATAACATTTGCACATATAAGGTCAAGACTTCCGATGAACATTTCTCCGTGTACGACATAATTGTTTATAAGCAGCAGTGGTTGTAGTAAAAATTGAAAATATGTCCAAAATTCGAGCCGATTACCTATAATGTCCAGTTGTTGGTTGTATTAACAAACTCAAGTGGCTGAACAGGACAGAAAGCAAGGTCAACAACCTGGAGGGGGTGGGGCGTGGAGTTGTTCATTTGCATTTAAAGGGCCAGCGCTCAAAACGACCTTTCTGGTGTCATTACTCAGAAATAGTGTTGAAGATGGACCTGTGGAGTTGAATTAATGAAGAATTCAGACCCAAGCAGAGCATTTACAGTTTATGTAGACCACATGGAAATGTTTTAAAATGCATAATTCCATTTAAAAAAAGAAAAATATCACTCCTTTAAGTGAATAAGACTTTTTCCTACAATTATTAATTAAAGTCTATCAGACAAAAGTAAGATTTATTAAATGTTCAGTGTTGGATATTTGGTGACATAAAGAGGTGATATTGAAAACCAGCTGAATACCCAACACCCCCACGCTCCAGTCCGCTGTTAAAGCTAGTGTTTGTTTTGTCTCGTCTGGGCTTTTTAATTAAGGGGATATTAACTGTGGTCCACATTCAACCATAGTAGATGACATTAATGCATTGTAACATTGAATACCACCTGCTATAAAAACAGTTAAAAGAAGAGGTTTTAGGTACTGCAGAAACATAGTAGCATGACAAAAAAAAAACAAAAAAACAAAAAAAAAACAAAAGCACAACCGTTTTTATTTTTCTGTGATAATGAATACATAATTCTGAATATTATATCCTCCTGAAACCCAGCATTGCATTTTTGTCCTCTGTAGAAAACCAGAGTTTCACAGCTTTGCTTAAAAAAATAAATTAAAAAAAAAAAAATGGTAAAAATGTGTCTGGAAAAAAAGGTTGCATCATGCTGTTTCCAATCAAGGCAATTATTTAATGTGAAAAAAAAAGCCAGAAATTTTATTTTTCTGGGTCTTTGGAGGATATTATTCTATTTCTCCAGTTTCTTCAATCTCCTGGATCTCGCACAGTGATCATTTAACTCCAATATCAAACCAGACTCTATAACATTCCATATTCTTAGATGTCTTCTGTGAAAGCTTTCTTGTTAAAATATGGATTCCATTTCACGCTCTATTTTAGAACTGGCTCGTCTTGTAAACTGTACATATTGTAGTGCCTCACCACCACTACCACCACCACCTGTAGCGTTTCCATTTGGCACCTTCCTGACTATAACTCTGCTGGCTCGTATCTCTGAGTGCTATTCTGAGCCCAATGTGCGCTCCCTCATTCACTAATCACTAATCAGAGCTCGTGGCCCTGCTCGTCCACAGTTAACCTCCAGGCACTTGGGAGATCCTTCTCCATCTCCTCTGCATATGGCCGCTGTAGATGTTGGGCGGCAGCCAGGGTGCCCTTTCGAGCTGGGCCGCCGCCCGCCAAACACTTGCCCCGCACCGAGGCACAGAGACATTTGTATGCCAGTCATGTTCTGCCGGGGCTGCTGGCTCTTTAAGACTGTGGGAAAGAGGGCATTTCTACACTCAAACAGCCCCATTTTCACACATTCCTGAGGAGGGCATATTGAGCTCATTATCATAGCTAACTACAATGGTTCTTTGTGCTGGATATGGGATTTGGGAATGTGCCAAATATCCCCGGGTGCATGTGTAGATGCACATGTGTGAATCTGTCTTTAGATTCTTTTTTTGCCAACATATAACTAATGTATTCAATAACATTTAATGCTATGTTGGTGATGAGCGAAGGAACTTTTATTTTTAGGAAAGCATCCCATTGCAAATTCAATGCATTATAGTGAACTGCTTTTCACTAAAATAAAACTGATCTAAACTTTAGTTACTTTTTCCATTTTTGTATTTATTTATTTATTTTACATCAGGCTGAGTTTGTAAAACCTGAAGTGAATTTTGGTCTTATCATTCACATTAATTCCACAGATGATCATTCTGAGGCATTTGGTAAAGTCTTAAGTCTTAAAGGCTTAAGGTAAAGTCACTCTTTATTGATATTTTCATTTTTTGGTGCTACTTTTCATTATGGGTATACAAATTAACAGTCAGTGTGGTAATAAACATTGTTCAACAGTTAATTAACAGTTAAATAACATGAGTAAAAGTAACAGTTAAATAATGTGATTAAAAATAAAAACAAGTCATGTGCTGTGGGAGTTTTCTGACATAGATTTTAATTATCATCTTTACCAACCATTTACTAATACTGGCTAGTGCCATAAACTACATGTAAACCCTTAATGAGAAGAAACATCACTTACCACTTGATATTTATCCTTATTAATACTGTTTAGGTTTGTAAAATGCTATAAGGCAGCGCTTATTATTGCATTAAATAATGTTAATTCTAGTTTGGTTTTTTTTGTTGGTTTTTTTTTATGTTTTTCCTGTAGTAACAGTGATATAACAGCAGAAAAAAGGAGATGCTGGTAGAGAATGACATGCAACAAAAGTCTGTGACCTGATGTGAACTGTGCATGCTCTGCACATGCCCAGTGGAAACGATGCTTTCTCTGTTTATTATTCATTTAATTATACAGCATACATTTTAGCATCAGTCTTAGTGTAGGCGTGTTGTTCAGTTTAACAACTAAAGGTTATTGTGCTGATAATCTGGTAAGTCAGAGGCTCTTTATTATTAAGGGGAGGCAAGGGGTTTTGTTTTTGATTCAGTTTGTCTGTTAACACTCTAGCAGCAAAACGATAGGTTGAATTCATACCAAATTGAGTTTATAGATTGCCAGTGACCCAGAATAGATGTAGTTACGTTTTGGGACCAGTAAGTCAAAGTTTCAATTTTTAATGAATTTTTAATTTATTTTTTTTCCCCATTTACTTATAACGGGCAGAATTTCAAATGTCTGTAGCAGCAAAACTATTGGTTGAATTCATACCGAACTAGGTTTATAGATTGCCAGTGATGCAGAATAAATGTGAATACATTTTGGGAAAAGTAGGTCAGAGTTCGGATTTTTTTATGAATTTATTTTATTTATTTTTTTTGGCCTTTTACTTATAATGGGCGAAATTTCAAATGTCTATAAAAACATACATTTTGTTTCAGTTTACTTCAAACTTGGCACATATATAGAGGCAACTGATATGCTGACATCAGCACATGCATAGACATGATGACATCAGCTGGATCGATGCCAAAATAAGCTACAATATGTACCAGGGGCGGGGTTTATTGTGCCTGGAACCACTTGCTTTTAATGCTTTCAAACACTGGAGCAAATATGTAGGAACTTCAAATTATATATAAATAACCACTATGAAGGATTTAGTCTAATTAAAAATTTATTCTTCTTGATGTTTGTTACTCCTGCAAAGACTAAAACTAACAAAGTGTGCATGTACTGGATACGGATGAGCATAAAACTCACACATGAAGTTTATTATGAAAAATCTGATCATCTATTGTGCACTTTACATATGCTTTCCAACTAAATTTATAACTATACCATAACTTTGTCTAGCCTTTGTTTAGTATAAGGATTTGATGCTTTCTACAGTTTAATTAGCTTGTGAGTTTCTAACTTTTACTTTTCTTGTGAAAGCACTTTGTAAACCTGTAAAAAAATTACTTTATAAATACATTTGTTGCTGTTAGAAATGTATTATTCTTTTGCTCTTTAGTAGCAGTTGCAAACACACTTCAGGGTCATTACTGTCACCTTCTGGTGGTAGTGTTGTGTTACTTTGTGCCAAGAGCAGGTAAAAACAATAAGAAAAACATAGAAAAATATCAACTTCTTTTTTTTTTAATAACTGAATGACTTTTTATAAATTGAAAAATCACTATCTATCCTTGTGAATATGTGTCCATAAGCTTCCCACAACAAGCTTTGGATATGCTGCAGGGTGGAAGATTTGTGATGCAACTGTGGGAATAAAACGGGTTAAAAAAAAAAATAAAAACAGTTATTTAAGTCCAACAATAGCCTGTAAACCAATACCGTCACAGGCATCAGCTCAGTTTACAGTGTGTGTCTCTATCTGTACATGATGTCCTCATTAACATTCATGAGTATAGCAAAGGGAAGTTTGAGATATTGTGCTGCATGTGTACACAGTTTTTTTTTCTCCTCAACTTTGTGTATGTGTTGTGTTTGTGTGTGCCTTCTTACCCGAGGGACATCACAGCAGTATCTCATTTCACATGAAAAAGCCCTCTGCCATGCATCTCCCACTCCCCAGTGCCCCCCTCCCACTACCCCTCCTAAAAAAGAAAAAAAAAATTAAGAAGAATTTTTGATTACAGTAACAAGCCCATAAATTATGCAGGGCAAGTTGAGGATGATGAGCTGATGAAAGACGGTCCCTTTTAACCTTTTTTCCCGGCAGAGGAATAATCGGCTTCTCTCTCCCTGCAGCCTGGGAGAGAGTCCGAGACGGGGTCTAGATGATCGGCTGATACTTTCAGGGTGGGGGGTCTCTATTTTCAGTCTGCAAGTGGGAATACATGTTGAAACATGATGGCCTGGCACTGCATCGCTTCCACTGACTTCTGCTCGGCTCTGTTTCACTGGCGTCACCAGAGAAGGAAGATTCCAATTGATTCTGTGGCTGTCGCCATTTTTGTCATGAAAAATGTTCTGTTGCTGCTGCTGCTGCTCTGTGTGTATGTGCATGTGTGGTTAATGCTACGGGGTCAGATTTAGAACTAGACACATCTGGGGTGATGGTTCGATGATGGAGAATGTATTGATAAATGAGTTTCCTCACAAAGATAGCAACATGTCACTTTGTCTGTGGTATGTATGTTTTTGTTATGTTATGGGGACAGAAACCTAAATATGCAATGACATTTTGGGGACATAAAGCTGTAAAAGTTTTAGGATTTAGACTCACACACCCTACTAGAATCTTCCTATGTGGAGGTTCTATTTTCACAGGAGTCACTGTCAATCCTACAACCTATAGCACTCATTGTGTTATAATTGAACTATAAAATGTGTAGGTCAAGCACAATACATTGGACAGCATTTTCAGCATAATAGAATACAAAACATATGTTGGCAAAGTGTGATAAAATGTGTGCAGTCATTAGGTTATGGACTAATGTCAATAAATCTAATTTGTACTGAGATCTGATAACGTCACTGTAATGCTGAACCATTTAGAAACATGAGTGGACATCTCAGTTTCTGATGGTGGGGATCTTATCCTGCCTTCAGGAGCAATGGGAATTATTGTAAATACTAGTTTCGAATTCAAACATTGCACATGAACGCCCCCTCACGTTGTATTTTCCACTGGAGAACTGGGAAAACACTTAGATACACGAACTGCCGAGATGAAAATCACCTTTGAACTTTTCAACACGGTGGAGAAGAACAAGGGATTCATGGCAAAAGATAAACAATGCTTTAATAAACGTTCTCCAGGTGTTAGCTGTTGATTTTGCAGATTTATAGCATGCACTATTGACAAAAGAAAAAAATGACAAAAAATTAAAAAAAAAATGCTGTAGTAGATGAATTAACACATTCAAACCTCTTTTACCCAAGTAGCAGGTCACAGTAGATGGTGTGTCAGCCATTTTTCATTTTGACAACAAAAGCACTTGAACGCAACACATGTGTAATTTCAAATTCACAAACGGAAAGGTTCATCTTCCCAATAGCATGTGAAGGCAGCATCTCAACGACAATAATCTGAAGAACCCTTAAAGAACTTTCCTCCAAAACATAGGCTCTGTGGATGAAATGTGCACCGCTATACTTTTATTTACTCAAGTCAGTTCTTTTTTTCATGGTAAGTTCTCAGTTTACATACGTATGTACATTGTTCGTAACCCAAAGACCCATTGCAATACCACTGACGACCACTGGGGTCAACTCCAAAAATCCTTGTGTCCCATAGACTTACACTGATCTTCTCTAGAAATACTAATCAAGGACTCATTCCCATTTTAACACGGTGCCAGTGAAGATCTGGAGTTAGTCCCTGAGCGCCTTCAATGGCAGTTCAATGCTCCATGTCAAGGGACAATTTGAGTCTTGGGTCAGTGTGAGTCATGCATAGGAGCATTTATCCCTGTCGGCTATCTTTTATGACTCGCTACGGCAACCTCGCTAGGACAAATCACTGTTGTATGAGTTATATTTTGCTAAAGTACACAGACAAGTACAGAAACTTTAGCTTCAAGGAGTATCTTTCTAGCGATCAGAAGGGATTTTGAGAGTCATATGCCTACTTTCAGTTTCTTTCACAGCTGAGGGCCTGTCCATGTAAATCTGGGGGAAACTGAGCAGTGGAGGGTATGATTTGTCCTTGTGAGGTTGGCGTAGCGAGTTGTAAAAGATGGCCGACAGAGGTAAATGCTTCTACGCATGCGTGACTCGCATCGTTCCGAAACTCAAATAGTCCCTTGACTCTCCTAATGTATGTGCTCTATGTGCTAATGCTAGTTGCTAATGCTAGATACTATGTGCCTGTGAGGATGGAGAGAGACCAAATTTTCAATGTGGCTAAAGCAAATTAACCATCAATTTGTTTAAGAAGTGATCTGGTGGGCCATCTTAATATTATTCCTCCATTAATTAAAAAAAATCCAGACGAACAGAGGGATTTGATGTCTGCCATGTTGGGCTTTGATTGACAGCTGACTTGCCTGCCAAGTCAGACTTTGGGAATTTTGATTTATATAATGAAATACATTTTTCCATACAGACATGTCGACTGTAAAACGACTTTGTTACGCAATATTTTGTGTGGTTTATCATTTTACAGTCAGTAAGCTAGCACTTAGCATTAGCTGACCTCTGACCCCTTTGACTCCTGTAGTCCCACCCCTTTTATCCAAATATTGTCACTTCTTGCTCCAAAAGACAAAATGTCAACTTCCAAATTGCTCAACACTACTGGCTGTTGAGAATGGATGTCAAGGTTCTTCCATTTACTACTTAAATACAATCTCCAATATTACCCATAGAGGAATAAAAATGTTGTTGATGGAACCCTTATTCTATAAAATGCCCTTTATTGATGAACATCTGAAGCAAATGGTTCTAGCAGATTGTCCGGCCTTCAGGAAGAACCCTATTTGACCTTTATTTCTGAGAAAATTGGTGAATATGGGGTCAGGATCAGTTTCAGGCCTGTTGTGGTTACGGTTAATGTTAGGTTACGAAACAGATTAAACCGAATGTAAAGTCCCAGATGTGTGTGCGGTGAGAGCAGGGGGAACTGGGAGGAAAAGCTGTTGATGTCGGCTTCGATCAGTGCAGCTGCTGTGAGCGTCCTCGTAGGAAGCGAGCGCGCCACTTTCAGAGCGGCTGTCTCCTAATGTTTTCCCATGTAACACAATACACACTCCCCCCGTCCCCTCGCCATCTTCACCACGACTGCAGCACACACTCATCGACTCAAACATACCTGCCACTTTACACATGTATTCACACCAGGCGCGCTAACACCGGCAGTGACACAAACACAAATGCTCCATCGTTTCATCTGTTTTAAGTAATTGTCGAGTTGGAGATATTCTGGATTTTTCTGAAAGCAGTTAACAGGGAGATGAAACCTGGAATTTATTTCACTTTAAACAATGTGATAAAAAGGAGCTCCGGCAATTAAAGCAATTGGTGAAATATTATTATGCGCGAGATATTAATAAATGTTGATAAAATGACAAATCTCGTCTTCTTTTTTGTACTCGTGACAAAATACAAATGCAGAAAAATAAAAATCTGCATTGTGGAGGAGCAAGTTAGTTCAGTCGACAGCTAGAATTGGTGACACTCTTGGAAAATTACAGTGATTTGACAGAAAAGGTGTGCCATTATTTACTGGAATGGTTAAATATGAGTGAACGACTTATTTCAGTTTGAGATTCAGGTCAACTGCAGAGATTTTATTTATTTATAACCTTTATTTAACCGGGAAAAAAAAGCTCATTAAGATTAAAAATCTATTTTTCAAGAGCGTCCTGGCCAAGATATACAAGCTAACAAAACAAAATAGAAATCACAGCCTTACATCCACGCTATACACAAATATACATAAAACACAATGAATATCCGTTCTAAAACCATACGAAAAAAACACTAAAGTAAGAACAAACATATAAAACATCACCATTATTTTAAAAGGGACTAAAAGTATACCAACGTTCCTTAAAAGCATCTCAAAGCAGAACGCGATTCAATCAATTAGAAAAACATCTACATCCATATTTATCCTTTCCCCATTCATGTAAAATGACTTTGAATGTATTTAAAGAGACCAGTTCTGTCAGTTTTATCTCCTTCTGTTGGTTGTTCCAGGCAGTGGGAGCAGAACATTTAAAAGCTTTCTTTCCCAGTTCTGTTCTGACTTTTGGAACTCGTAGAAATAACAGATCCTGGGACTATAGACTGTAATTATTTAAGTCATTCCAACAGATGTAGACCAGCAAATAGGATGGAAGCAGACCTAAAATACATTTATAGATAAAAGAACACCAGTGTTTTAGTCTGTGTTAAAAGATCTGTGCCCATCCAACTCGAGAGTATAAAAGACAGTAGTCGCTTTTCTATTGACTCTCAAATTGTGCAAATATAACTTGTGCATAAAAATTTACCTAAAAGAAAAAGGGTAATTTTGCTAAAATTCTCATTTTTCGATGAAAAGTTTTTGCGCTGGCAAGAGGTGGTTTTTCGAGCGTAGCAAAATTGGTGTATCATGCAATACTGTAATGGAAAAACCTTTTTCTGCAACTAGAGTCACATAACTAAAAAAAAAAAAGGATGTTGACGGATGTTACAACAAGTGAAGAAGAAGAGTTTTAAAAGAACATGGTGCAGTATGTGTGGACACACCAGGAAACCAAATCATTTTTTCATTTAGTAAGGGATAGAGGGGCAATATATAATAATAATAACGAATATATCTGTAAATCAACACGATATTTACGTTCGTCGCCATGTTTATGGAATGACTTCTTTTGTCATTTCGCGATAATAACTGAACAAATCATTGCATTTGTGATTTAATGAAAAAAAACGACATTTCTCACCTCTGGTTTTTTTTTCAACATTTAGTAAATATTTGTAAAGTTTTGCACAAATAGTCGATGGAAAAGCCACTATTGAGGAGTCCAAGCTCTGAGGCCTGGAATAAACCTCAGAGCACCATGATGGTTCTTAAAAGCAGAAGAAAATAGTTTTGATTGAAAAACCCATCGCTAGCACTCAGAAAATCCAACACATATATGAAAACAAACACTGTCAAAACTCCACAGTGAGTCTGGCTTTCATCTGCCTCAGACACCTGTATGTTGGAGTATATGTTGAGGCAGAGCCCTGAGGCCATGTGAGCGTCTCCTGATTAGTATTCAGCAAAGTCCTACAATCAGCAATCATGTTAAAACAAGACAGTAAGGTGGTGACAAACTAACGTCCTCACACTCTGCTTATTCATGCTGCTGCTCATGCTGCTCATTTCCACCTGCTGCATGCATCTGGTTTCTTATTAATCGTACTGCGATGGCATCTAGCTTCAGGGATATTTTGTTTCCTGCTTCTGTTCTTAGCACGGGGGAAACTAAGTGAGCTTGATAAATCATTTACTGAAACTCTGGATTTTTCTGTTCTTTGAAGCTGCTTTAATATCACCTGGAGCTGTTGCAGAAGAGAATTAGTCAGGTAAAGACTGCATCTTCTTTGAGGAAGGGCTCATCCTTGTAAAATGTCTACAATACTATAAATGCAAGGGTAAGAAAAATGTATTTTTTTTCCTGATGCTATTTTGTTTGCAACCACGGTTATGATCTCACTGTTATTTTTAAATTCATTTTTGCAAGGTCAGTTTACTTCAACTACTTGTCATTAAATGTGAATTAGCAAAATTACACTGGTGGATTATGTGCTGGAGATATTTTTCCTTTACATTTTATCAGGCAAGTGGCTATTTTTGGTAATTTCCACATGAATTACAAGACAGTGACAGCAACAGTTCCAGTGAGGACAGTGAGTCAACAATCTGAGGTCCAGTGTGGTCTCCAGGGTCTGTAAGGTCCACCTCTGCATGAACAGT
>JAPQRP010000003.1:26587561-26626437 GCA_037367295.1 Apogon hyalosoma
ACAAATTGGTAATTCCTTTTCAAAATTGCCAAAGTTCTTCCTCCTTCCTCATTAATGACAGTCTTGTAGTGTCACTGAAAGGCCTCTGGTGAATGAATTCGTCCCCTGGTGGATTATCCGTTAATTGTATGTATCTAATTTTATATATCTATTATGTTTGGGACGGCCATGGCTCAGAAGGTAGAGTGGGTCAACCAATAACCAAAGGTTTGGTGGTTCGAATCCCGCTCTGTCCCAGTCATGTGCTGTTGCGTCCTTGAGCAAGACACTTCATCCTACTTGCCTCCAGTGCTGCTACTCACACTGGTGTATGAATGCGTATGAATGTTCGGAGGGGCCGTAGGCATGAATTGGCAGCCACGCTTCCTTCAGTCTGCCCCAGGGAAGCTGTGGATACATATGTAGTTTACCACCACCAGAGTGTGAATGTGTGAGTGAATGAATAATGGATCCACTGTAATCGCTTTGAGTATGTGTTAATAGAAAAGTGCTATATAAATGTAATCCATTATTATTATTATTATTAAATCAGGTTTTTCAAGACAAAAAATATCACACTGATCATGTAGAGGGCTTCAAGACTCATGTATCAAATATGATACGTTTGGCGTTATAAAGTTAAGACTAGTTAATGAAGGAGCAAAGCCATGCCTAAACTGCTCATCTAATCACCTGGAAAACCTATCCTGTTTATACCTGCTCACCATATCCAGCTCTGTTTGTCCTTATTCTCTAAACCTCACCATTCATTCTCCCTCTTCATCCCTCCCCCAAACCATCCCTCTTTCATCCGTTTATCCCATTCTGCCTCCTGTCTTTTCTTTCAGGCACCACAGATATGTCCAATATTTGGCTCGGGAGAACTTTCTACCTAATGCCCCACTAACACAGATATTTCTCTAAACAGATATTTTATTTCTCTATTATACAAAAATAAATTATGTCCACAGGACCTTCATTCGACAAAATATCTCTGTCCACACAACAAGACAAAAACTAAAAAATGGGACTGGCACACCCTGGCAAACCATTGTTTTTGGCTTAAAACTGTGGACGCCATGAAGAATAGAATAGAATAGAATAGAATAGAATAGAATAGAATAGAATAGAATAGAATAGAATAGAATAGAATAGAATAGACAATCACAACAATAATTACAAATATGACCAGGTATATATACATAAATATAAAGATTACATAGTAATATAAAAAAGTAAAGGTAAAAAATAAGACAAGAAAAGCTTTAATCTGTCATGAAGGTGAGCAGCAACAACACGTTAAGTCCTAAACTTAAGCCATAAAGACCCAAACAACCACCACTGACCAAAACCATCTACTGATTTGGATGTTCAGAGGCTCTGTAGTTACCATGGAAACATTGTCATCTTCTACAACATTGATTCAGCAGTAAAACTTACAGAGTTTGATCAGTGATAGTGGATGGAAACACTGGGTTTATGTTCAGTTTATTATATATTTTGCTGAAAAAGTCACTTCTTTCTTCAATTTTCTTTTTTGATTTAACAACCTTTGAATTTACTCTGAGCTTTTATGAGCATCTACATGATCAGTGAATTAATTATAGGAAAAGATGTGATTTCTTTTTTTTTTTTTTTAAAAGCAGGTGCAGATCAACATACATATGTCTGTCATTGCAGACGAGAAATATAAACATACACACATACATGTGCCAAGGCATTAACCAAGATATAAATCAAAGAAATAACAATAGATAAATAACGATAGATATACATATAAACGCATGTACACACGTATACACATAAGTGCATCATTACTGTAAAATCGGTAGTACACAAGGACACACACAAGGCAGACACAAGGTAAAAACATGATTTTAACTGGAAAAAAAAGATAATATGGTAATAAATGCTGTTAAATCACCTTTAAAAATTAAAATTGAGAAAAAAATTCATTTGGGAACTGGCACAAAAGTAGCACTGGATCTTTATTTGTTAGTTGAGGTTGTCAAGTGGATTTTTTATTATATAGATTATGTGGATTTGTCTTGTTCACCACTGATTTAGACACCTGGATTTCACATTTCAGGTGCAGCTTCATAACACAAGCACTGCACAAAACGGGGTGTGTCGCCATTATTTTCCAATCTCTCGTTTTTCCTTGTTTACAAAGATACCCATAAAGCAGATCTTCACCATGGAAAGTGTTTTTAAAAATCAATGTTTTTTCGCAGATTATCCACATTAGTGTGGACGCTGCATGAGATGAAACCCCCACATTGCGTCTCCTTCTGCCCATTCAGATCTCAGAAGTGCTTTGATATCCCAGAAGACCTCAGCATCCCTGCACTCATTACTCAACTTCATCATGCAATATCTGTCCATAATAAACCTACTGCAAACATACATGTTGTGGTCTTTGCTACTTGAGTGTCATTGGGACTTGGGCCAAACTAAAAACTCAAAGTAATTTTTCCCCATGGTGATTTCTGTCTGTTTACATAGATTTCATCAGAATGATTTGTATTGAAGTTGGGATTTTTCTGATCAGTTTGTTTTCTTGAATGTCATTTGATGATATAAGAATGCCTGATTGACATTGCAATAAACAATCAGTGTCAAAAATCTGTCAGAAAGATAAGAAATCAGATGGCCATGCTGGTACAACACAAACTCCGGCTCCAAATTGCATCAGATAAGCAACGTTGCAGCTCCTGTCCCAGAAAACAAAATTGCAGTGGCCCAGATCCAGCCCACACGCGACACTTCCATTAGGCCCACATGCTGCCTGGAATGATGGCACTCGGGTGCGCCGTTCCTGTTCGCCACATCGGGACTGTAAGCGGGCCAGAATTCAGCCAAGAACAAACCAGATCTGTCCCACATATGACCCACTTCATAATAAACAAGTGTGAGGACCCTGCTGGTTCTGGGTTTGAACATAGAATCTCATCGGTTAGAGTCTCCAGATTTAACCACGCATCACACTCAAACCTGAGAGGAAAAAAAAAAAAAAGCATTATAGATTGATTTTTAACAGTTATCTTTACATTAATTGTCTGGTTTTGACCAGATTACAAAGGAGGGAAGACAGAAGGATGGAAGAGAAAGAAGTGACCTTTGACCTCTTGCTGTTAATGTGATTTTGATTGACATTGCTGGTCTATGTGTAACCACTTATAGGAATTAAATCCCAGTCATTTCTCCCATGGCTTTAAAAATAATCAGCAACGAGTACAACCTGTCCTTAACATGTATTATATTGTGTTTTCAATACTGACTGAAACAGACATGATCAATAAAAATATAGTATAATACTTATTTCAACTCTCATGTATAACCACAAGTTTCAAACATAGCCATAAAAAATGGTGGAATGGTGGAAAATAGACCAAATGTTTGTTATATACTAGAGGTAGACCAATATATCAATGATATATTGATTTTTTTTTTCCAATAGTAGACATCTGCCTTAATTTTTTTTTTTTTTTTTGTGAAAGATATTTGATATTTGATCAGTAGTACAAATGTTAAAATATTTGATCAGGCACCTGTGTGGGCAGCACTTGAAGTTCAATAAATGTTAAAAGAGTACTATGTGTACGTGTATTAATAATTTCATTTATGTTGCTGGATAAAAAATCTTAATTATCTGAGTGTTTCAATTGTATGTTACAGTCAATGTGCTTTAGAAAAAGAAAAAAAAAACTAAAACTAAACGACCTTAAATATTGGCCTCAAAAATCGGCTGTTGATATTGACCATCAGCTGATCAAATTTTTTAAATCGGCATCGGCCATAGAAAACCCATATCGGTCGACCTGTATTATGTACTGCATGAAGCTGTAATAACATTTTTTATACTTGACTTGAATTGTGTATTTTGATAATCCATGCTTTTCATTTGATGGATTAGGTTTAAACCAATTAAAGTTGCCAATATTAAGGAGGAAACAGAAGACTGTGTAGGTCTATATAAAATCTTTGCACCTTACTCAAAAATGCAATCCCTCGCTCACTGGCTCATATATTTTTTCCACCTTAAATCCAGTCCTTGTGCTTTATGCCAGTACTGACTGAAGGCCAGATGCATCGCCTCATGACCGACTCTGTTCCTCTAATCTGGAAGCAACACAGCAGCTTCTGTATCTGTGACGTACTAACTTCCCATTTCAATGTTAACACGAAACAGCATCGGGTCATCTGTCTTTATTCATCGTTTTGATTCAGAAAGAGAGGAAAGAGCTGCAGAGGAAAGGTGTGCATTTACAATTCTAGTGATTTTTTTTCCCCTCCTGCAGGTTTAAATGTAAAATCTTATCTTAATCTTATTTGCACTACAATAATATGTACATAAACATACATTCTAATAGACCAGACCCCTGTACACATCCACTCACTGTATAAAACTCCACTTTGCACTCAGTACATATTACAATATAAATCCATCGTAAATCTCATCCTATTGTTGTCTTTGTCTCTAGTCGACTGTTTGTCTATATTAGGTTTATGTTCAAGTGTGATTGGGTTCATGTTGGTTTGGGTTCATGTTGAAACACGTGAGCAAAGAAAAACAAAGCCAAATGCCTGGTATGTGTTCTCGAACTTGGCCAATAAAGCTGATTCTGACTCTGATCTTATGAAATAATATCAGGTAGCTGGCAAATAACGAGATATCTCGAGCTGACTGATAGGGATTTTCAGCCAAAAGTCCATATATGAGGCTGGTATGGTGTTCTATTAATTTTGTATGCGATTAAATGCATCACTTTAATAATCACAACACGAGACACATTGTCTGCATTGTGTCTGTTTTCTTCAGCCCATCTATTATGTGTTCTGTCTACATCAGGCCTATAAATAAAGGCCTAGTCTGTAAATATAGAATGTAGAGCGCTAACATCCTTTCACAGTAGCTTCTCGTTTACCCTCCTATTATCCTCAAAAATTACTGACACATTTTACCCTTGGGGTCAATCTGACCCCAGGGATATTTGCCTCCGGAAAATGATTTACATAAAACTGTTGACCAAGTTTTTGTGTCAGGCACTTTGTTCATTATTATTATTATTATTATTATTATCATTATTATTGTACTTGAGATGATGATTTTAGAGGGGAGGCATGTGTAGTTGGAAAGACTTGGATGTGATCAACTCCAAGCCTACATTAGCTTCCTCATTTTGACAGGTGTTCACAAGTCGTTTCCCACATGCCCACACCACGAGAAGTATCAAAGTTCCGGTGGGATTAGTTGTTTTCCCCACCCCTCTGTTATGTATCAACTCGAAAGTATCAACTGTGCACCTGCAGGTGTGTGGATGTTAGGTCACACACGGAGACAGATACGTTTTACACATGGGGTCAAATTGACCCCAAAGGAACACCAGTGCATGCAATATGTGTTCAGCACATTGAAAAAATATCATGATAATTTTGTGCTTAAGGAAAAGCCATGAAATATGAAGCTGAAGCAAAAAAAAAAAAAAAGTCAACTATTATTTTTTGAATGATAAATAGTGAACAGGGTCAAATTGACCCCAAGGATAGTACGAGAGTTAAAGGCAAGCACCGGTGTTTTGTTTTATTTTTTGCTTACACAATTTGTGGAATAATTGGTGGTGACATAAATATTATCAAAATGAATCAGCCAACCTATTAATTGCAATGTTTATACAAGCTAACCTGACCCAGTACCGTGTCATGTTACTACACACCACAATAACCTGTAGCAAGTATATTTAGGGTTTCATTAATGAAATATTTCATATAAAGCTGTAAACGCAGACTTCCTGAACCAGCCAGTTATTCTTCCATCTATCAGAGTTCATCACCTGTGATCTGTGTTATTTCTGAGGAAGAACAAACATGAACTGATCTGAACTCTTTTCCAGTTTTCATGACTTTACAGTGGAGTAAATGGACAAACCAAACACGACTGGAGAAATGGACTTTGAGAAATAAACTAAAATGGCAACATGAATGCTAGAAACAACATATGATGCAATGCTCTCTGAAAGATACTCTGATACTCAGCCCATTTTAAATGAGTCTGTGAAAGCGAAAAAAGCAAAGTGCTTCGAGGCAGCAGCTTGAAAAATTATGTGACAGCTCGTTCTCGATGTTCACAATACAGTCATTTACGACATCCCACATAGAACCAGCATCGAACATGAGGCGCATTCAGTAACGACCTTCCACCTTTTCATTCATCAAGACATCCTTTCATTTCACTTCGTCCCTGTTAGTGTTAAGACAAAAACTATGCCCTTGTTATGACTCCTAAGTTTTTAATTTCACTTTTTTTTTTTACCAGCCAAAATCCAGTAATTGCTGGAAATGCTGTTCTGTATCTTCCTTTCGATGTAGGCTGTCGACTGGCAGAGCTACCGTCGATGCTGACTGCTTTCCTCTGTGCAAAGCTCAACTGTCATGCGTGTCCCGCTGACACCCCCTGCAGTGGCAGAGCGGGCGGGAACTCTCCATCATTACAGCTGGAATGGCGTGTGGTGCCTGTGAATGCCTGTGTGCAGCATCCAAACATGAATGTGGGTAGGAATGTTGGTTCGCCAAGTTTAGAGTAAGTGTATGTGCCAAACGAGCCGCCTCACACTATCGGAATCTTTACCCGCAGCCTTAAAATACCGTCCTGGCTGTCACCGCCGAGGGAGGAGGGGGAAGGGAAGGAAACTGCCGCCCACAGGAACCTGCGATGTTACGTGATTCAACCACTGGTCATCCACCTCATCAAACCCCGGCCCATACCAGGACTCTTGATAATGCAGCCTCGCTCCCACACTGCTAACAGATCAGATCTGACCTGACACGCTGGGCGATGAGTCTCGAGTCTGGCCAAACGCATTCCTCCCCAGCCACCAGACTCTCCACCCTGTGGGACGCAGGCCTGAAGCCCATTCCTGAGCTCTTCCTCTGCACTTCTGGTAACTGACGCTGCATGTGCTCAGGCGAAAAGTGTGACATTTTTAGATTGAGACAACAAATTCCACACCGATCCCTCACTAGTTGCTTTTCCAGTGGACATATGCGCAAAACTTTACCGATACTTACTGAATGTCGAAACAACAGAAGTGCGTAATGTCGGTTTTTCCATTAAATCACAAACGTGAGGATTTGTTTATTTATTATTGTGAGATAACACGAGAAGTCATTCCGTAAACACGGCGACAAACATAACTATCATGTAGATTTACAGATATATTCATTATTATTTTATATTACCCCTCTATCTGGTATTAATTCAAAAATGTTTCTGTTTCCTGGTGTGTCCACACATACGGTGCCATGTTTCTTTTAAAATTCTTCTTCTTTGCTCGTTGTAACGTCCATCAACATGAGGTTTGTTTTTTTTTATTATTATTTATGTGACTCTAGTTGCAGAAAAAGGTCTTTCCTTTGCAGTTTTGCATAATATACCAATTGCGCTATGCCTGAAAAACCACCTCTTTCCACTGTGAAAAAAATTTTCAAAAAATAGTGGCTTTTCTATTGGATATATGTGCAAAACTTTACCAATATTTACTAAATGTTGAAAAAACATAGGTGCGCACTGTCGCTTTTTCCATTAAATCACAAATGTGAGGATTTGTTTATTTATTATCATGACATGACATGAGAATTCATTCCATAAACATGGCAACGAACGTAAATATCATGTTGATTTACAGATATATGCATTATTATATATCACCCCTCTGTCCGGTACTAAATTAAAAAATGATTGGGTTTCCTGGTGTGTCCACACTTATGGTGCCATGTTTCTTTTTAAAGTCTTCTTCTTCATTTGTAACATCCATCAACATCCTTTTTTTTTTTTACATTTACATGACTATAGTTGCAGAAAAATGTCTTTCTGTTGCACTTGTGCATGATATACCAATTGCGCTACACCTGGAAAACCACCTCTGAGCACAAAAACGTTTACCGTAATTGAAAAATGAGAGTTTTGGCAAAATTGTCATTTTTCTACCAGGCAAATTTTTATGTGCAAGTTATATTCGCGCAATTTGAGGGTCAGTGGAAAAGTGACTATTGATCAGAAAAATCAGAGCATGGAATAAAAGAAATAAAATCAACTGGAATTAAAAGTAGCCACATGTTCCTATACTGTGGTGGACAAATGTTTTTGGACCCCTATGCATTTTTGAAATATTACATCAAGAATTACCTGAAGTCAGGGGTTCCCAAAGTGGGGTACGCATACCCCCAGGGGTACTTGAAATTTTTTGGGAAAAATACATTAAAAAAATCATCATGTACTGAATACAAAATAAATAATGAGAATTAATGCTGAAATTTAAAACACAATAAAAAAGTAAAGTTTTGCACATATGTCCAATGGAAAAGCCATTACTGTCATCTTTTACAACACTGATTCACCTGTAAAACCCATGGAGTTTGACAAACGACAGTGGCTGGAGATGCTTGTTTTTTGGCTCAGTTTACAATATTTTTTGCTGAACAATTCACTTTCTCTTCAGTTTTCTCTGCTCTTAAATAATGATCTTTGAATTTACTCTGAGCTTTTATGTACAAAGTAAAACTAAAAACTCGAAGTAACCCTTTATTGGGCACTCATTCAGATACTGTCAAATTCAAAATTTCAACCTCAGTGTGTTATCGGACATCATGTACCTCCTTGTTGGTTGGCATGACAACTCTTATCCCTTCTCTTGCCATAAAACATCCACGCAGCACTTGCTAAAAAGTAAACACGTGCAATAAAAAAATTGTTATAAGGTCATAAACTGACAAAAATCAATCATATTCACTGTTTACAACTTAAAAATGTCTATAAAATCTCTCTGAATCACTGTTAAAAAAAAACCAACATGCTTACTGCGGAAATTACCAAAAATAGTCACTTGCCCAATAAAGGGTTAAAATAAGAGATCCGAACAGACGAAAATCGTTTCTTCTACCATCTTTATGACCATCTTGAGGTTTTATTTTTGACTGAATGATGGAGCTGACTAAAACATAAAGCGTCCAATCCAATGGATACCCCAAGACTAGAGCAATTCTTTAACTGCGATGCTAACCGCTAACTTTTTTGGTCGTCCTCCTGAAAACAGGTGCCGTCAGCAGCGAAGATAGTAGATAAATGGTAGAAACTTCTGAAGGAAGCGAGGCTGAGGGGAGATAAAGAGAGTGAGGAGGCTTTTGAGTAACAGCTCATCTTTTATTTGGCAACACTTCAAATGTAGCGCGTTTACCACGTCTAGACGAGACACTTTCAAAGCCAGGGTATTTTATTTTATTTTATTTTTTTTTACCCGGGTATATAAAAGCTATTTACTGAAACAGAAGAAGACAGACATCTCTTTTAGTTTTCCTACCAGACGTTCTACTTCTTCTCCACGTTCCAGATGAGTTTGTCAGATGCCTCCGTCCACCTCTCTTCCTCTCAGCCGAACCCTCCCTCGCTCTTTCTCACAGTCTGTTTGAAGCTGTGAAAGAAGTGAGACGATCTGATCCCGTTTGATGGATAATTTGAAAAACGCAGCGTGTGAGATCAGGGCTGAGACGATGTTCGTTTTCTGGTGGCTGGGCTTCAGAAAACAGGTCGTACAAAGAGACTTGTTCTCTTTCTGGAGTCCTTTAAATTCGACAGTCAGCGTGTTGAGACCACTTATGTACTCTAACTACAGCCACGGGCTTTTTATGTGGCTGCTCATGCTGGTTTGCTGTTGAGAAACGGCGTATTAAATGATGCAGTGCGAGGAAAAGACTTCCTACTTCAAATATTTGTGGTTTTTACGCCAGGTGCAGCTATAAAAGGGACCTGAGACAATCCCAGCATCCCCCTCTGTCTCCTCTAAAGCAACTCAAATACGACGACAGTAAACTCTGTTAAATAAATGATGACAGCGAGCGGTTTGTCACTGATAGGATGGATAGGGGAGACTTTTGTTGACTGTAGGTACTGTACAATTCAGCTCAACTCTTTTTAGCTTTAGAAAAGATATGCATTCAGTGTAAAAAGATGCATATGTATAATTTATACTAGACAATACACAGCAATATTGTGCAATATGGTTAAAAGAAGTATAACTTGGTGATTAGACATGTACATAAATTCTATAATAATAATAAATACTAACACATTGTTGCCCATAAAGTTGGAATCATTTTGTTTTCAGACACAGTCCTCTTTTTATTCATATTTATACACATCAATAATCATCATTAATAACAACCTGGTTCAATGATCGCAAACTGAGTCCCAGTTACACTTTATTTATCAAGAATAAATCACACTGTCACAATAATTTCACGAGAGGAGGTCAAAAATATTTTATTCCAACTTTATGAGCAACGATGTGATTTAATAGTCACCCTCTTAAAATAATGACCTGAGGTTTTTGGTTGTTTTGTTTTTTCAGATATTTCAGGAAGCACAAAAAGCTTAACCATAAGGCAGAAGGTGATGACATAAATTGTAATTGTAAAGAGATTAAGTGTAATTTGTTAAAGCCATATGTCAGGTTTTATCTATTGCGTTATTGCATATCAAGTAACGAATACATCAGCCCAAACTTAAAGATTTTAAAAACTTAAAGACTTAAACTAGTTGTTGGTAACTTCCAAATAAAGTTTTCTCTACACCAAACCTCTCCTAAGTCATTTACAGAGAAAACTGAAGCAAATTTTCCACAAAATATATTTGTAACTGAATATAACAAGTGTCTACAACCACTGTCATTTGTCAAACTACATACAGTAGGTTTTATTGGTAAATCAATGATGTAGAAGATGACAGTGTTTCCATGTTCACTAAGGAGCCTCTGAATGTCTAAATGCATCAAAAAGTGGTTAAAAAGTTATTAAATATTTTATATTTAGTTGACGCTTATAGTTCGTTGAGGTCTTTGAGGGTTACGGATCCAACAGTAGGACACAGAGACGAGTGGATCACTAGTCTACATATTATTTCAATGTTTCAAAGTTTCCACCACTGAAATAGAAATATCCTTTTAATTAGAGCAAGTCAGTGGGCAGGGACCTCAACTCCAAAATGAAACCACTGTGGAAGTATTTTAAAGTTGTAGTACCTGAGTTGGCTCAAAACTCCCTGGCTCCTACAGACTTATACTTCAACTCTTTCTAAAACTGGCGTAAGTCAGTGCTATAAATTAATATCTTTATCGCTAGGAATCTCTTTTTTTCCATGGACCCTCTAATAAGTGAGCTGACATTTCATCCTTAAATTTTTCCTTTATTAATCAGATCTCAGGGTGAACAGAACTCTCATGTCTGCTATGTCTGTCTTTGATTGACAGCTCTGTATGACAGCTCCCTCACATGCTGACTTGGACCTAAAATGTGCAAATGTTTCTATTTTGTCTTTGCTCATAGCACCCCATCTCCACCAACTCATTCATTCATTTGTTCATTTATTCATTCATTCATTTTCCTTAGTCTTTAAGAGGGCTGCAGGGGTGCTGGAGCCCATCCTAGCTCCCATTGAGAAAAGGCGGGGCACATCCTGGATGTATCTCCAATCACAGGACTGAAAAAGAAAAAAATTCAAAGTAAAAAAATAAAACAAAAATTGAGTTTATACGTCAGTGCTTGAGGCATTGCAACAAAAATGCATAGTTAAAAATAACTTTAAACATGTAGCTTCAGCAGTAATGTGCATTTCAGGCTATTGCACCATGAAAAGTGAAAGTGAAAAGTGTGCCTACAACATTCCCTGTATGTACAGCAGGACAATCTGACAAAAAAAATCTGTCCTGGTATAAAAAAAAAATGGAACAGTATCAAATAATGGTGACACTGTACACCACAAATCAGTAACTGTTTGAGCTGTAAGGTCCCAGATGATAACAGTCTCTTCAGGTGCTACAGGTTTGAAGGTTTGCCAGTGCAGATAAAGCCCATCCAGACCTCAGTCAGAGATTGAACACCATATTCATTTTCTGATCATTTCAGGTCATAAACCTGCAGCTGTAAACATTCATTTGTTGTTGTGTCATCTGTTGACTTCAACCTGCATAATTCAGTTCTTTCTTTATTCTTTGGTCACATTATTTGCTATCGTACTTCTTGTCATATTGCTCATAATGCATACTTTTATATAGTGTAATTGTATTGTTAATTATGCTTCTCATGAAGACGCGTTCCATTATGCACAGATGGCATTCATCATGTTTATGGAGGTCATTTACACAGTTATCTGGGGCCACTTTCATAAACGTGTTTTATAGGTATCCATACTGTTACACCACTCATAAATCTGCTCTAATGATCATACAAGTTGGAGAGTTTTATATTTTAATTCTAAAAAGGTGGCAACTCCCAAAGGACAACTAAGAACAAGATCATTGTTTCCATAGTAACAGTCAATTATACTAAATGTTTGTTTGTTGGTTAATAATATTGAGGAATGAAATCTGACTAAATGTTTTCGAAAGCAGTAACCATTAGAAATTAGTGGAGATATACAATAAGATATACGATGCCACATTAAAAGCAACAGACGCCAAAATCAGGACATTAAAAAAAAAAAAGCCAGAATTTAAGACTACACACCTTCCTTCTGCAGCTCTCCTCTCAGTCCAAATCCAAACATTAAATATAAAGACAGACAAACCTGTTGTTAAAAAGAAATGAAGCCACTTTCCTAATCTTTCATGTTAAAGGTAATTACGTGTTTGAAAGCCTCCAATTTTAGTTAAAATCTGGGTGTCATGGATTAAATTTCTACAGCCTGGAAACACAAACAAGGACTAGCTATAGGAATCCTGACAAGTTGAATTACAAACAGCCGGTAATTATGGGGTTAATTATGGAACCGTGTCGATTTTAGTGGTATTTTTTTCCAGTTACTTTTTTGGAACTGTACCTGAATTTTATTAACTATTACATTTATTCCTCAAGGCGTCCACTTGGTCATCTGAGACCTCTCCCAAAGCAATCATAGACCCCTGCTTGTTCCAATATGGTCATGCTACGTATCATTAGAAGGCTTAGATTCACCTTATTTTTGCTTTTTGGGTATTTTTTTTATGGAAATCATGAACATTAAAGAATAATTCATCATAAAGTCAAGATGGGTCCTGGATTATTCATGTTCCTTTTGCCCAGGGGTCAGTTATGATTGAAGGTAGTAAATGCACAGGTCCGCAACATCATCATGTTTAAGTTGCATTATTCATACATTACTTCATTTATTTTGAAGTAGCATCGTCATTTTATCAACGTCAGCACTGTGCGAAGTCAATGAGTCAAATCACATAAAGAAAGCTATAATTCAATGCCATTTGAACAATATTTATTGTTAGTGCATCTCTGGACTCTGGAGGGTTCAATCATAATAGTTGTCTTAGTTAAGAATGTTGAGACCTAAACAGTTTTGCGCAACAGATGTAGTTAAAATCTCTACGCAGCTCTCTCAGCTCATGGGTCGTGACCTAAAAATGGGTTCGCAAACTCATTTCGGATGGGTCACAGAGTGCATGGTTAAATTGGACAAATCTGTTGTGGTGCTATCTGTTGTCAGACGTTGACAAAGATGCTTGACAGACACGCAAAAACCGTAAAGTCATTTAGTATGAAAACAGCTGCCACAAATGCGCATTGACACACCTAGTATTTGGTGACCTGACTTATATACGTAAACACAGTTGTAGTTGTGATGTTTGTTTGACTCATATTCACATGCGGTTGTGATGTTCACTCAGTTTATTAGGAGAGTAATGTGTTCTGAATGCAGGGGTGGAAATATATTTGGGAGAAGAGTTCTGGAGTGCACTGTATTTTGCTTAGTAGCCTGTTTTGGGAAATACATTCGCTTTTAAATTGGTGATTGACATTCATATAGTTATAATCTGAAGCGCCGTAAGGGAGGGGGGGGTGAACTTAACAAATTCATGGGGCCCAGCATTCCAGGAGGGCCCAAAATTTCATGTAAGCTCCGGAGTAAAAGAAAGGCATAGAAGCCGGGAGTCAGACGCCCAAAGTTGAGTTTCACTTTCGCTTTCACACCAGTTGCAGTAGTTACGACAATTATGGAACACACCCCTATACCTCCAGCCCCTACACCACAACCCCCCTGACAACAACGACGACGACAACGTTTACCTTTCATGGGGCCCACAATTACTAGCGGTGCCCCAGGTTCTAATAATTCCTCAACCATAGTGAAAAGTGAGACAAGTAGAGCTCCACGACTGCATTAGAGCAGTCAGCCTCTAAAATTAAACGTACCAAACAGTAAGACACAAACTAAGATACGAATGCAAACGTGTTTTTTCATGAGGCTGAATGTGGATGAGAGCTAAGGCGAGATGTCCAGAGCTGTGGAGCGGAGCTGTGTTTCCAAGCCACAGGGTGTCCTTCTCCGCCTCAATGCTGGGATCCTGGGTTTCGCTGATGACGGGGTGTGACTCCGGCTTTTCGGGGAGTGGTCCGGGATGGGTGCCATCCCTCTGCGGTGATCCACAAAGGCCTGATGATGGGAAGAGAGAGCGGGGACATGTCAGCCGCTCTAACCGGCCATTGGTCGACACGGAAGGACAAGGAGGAGGAGGAGGAGGAGGGTGAGAATGCAGGGTGCATGGGAATGGCCTGTTCTCTCCTCCACCACCCAGCAGCTCTGGCGTAACACCAACGTTATGGCGGTAATTGATTCTCTCTGTGCCATTAGTCTCTGAGACAAAGATGCGCCAACAAGAGGGGGTGCTGTCACTTAGAGGCTGGCATCACGCCCAGCCACACACTCCAACCATCACACAAATAGATACATGCAAAGATGTACTCTTTTTACACGCACACACACACATTTAGCTTTTCACACGGACGCAAAGCAGCGCTGGTATAATGTCAGCTGTCAAGGTCTGTTGAAGCAGGAGCATTGCTCATTTGCAAACATGAACAGTATCCAGCACAAACATGGTTAATGCAGAGCTCTACACTCTGAAAATCAAAGGGAATATAAATGACTGGTGATCGCTTTTGACATTCTCTTCATATACATGACATTATTCTGTTTGTGTTATGTTTGTGAGGTTACTGTGGTCACGGCGGAAGCATTCCACCAACACACACACACAGAATCCACACACAAGTTTTTTATGCATTTAAGGGACTTTCCATTGACATCCATTAATTTTGCAGAGACCTACCCCGATATAAACCAAAACCACAACAAGCCTAAACCCAACCCTTACCCTGACACTGACCTAAAAACTCACAGGAGGTGGCAAATGTACACACTTTCTACAAAATGAAAACACTATGATGACCTTTCTCCGCAGTGCAGTCCCTTATTAACGTTGGTTTTGTTACATCTTTTACATCATCTACATCTTTTTACGCTGTTATCCCATCTTGTCTTTTAGTCTTTTATGTAATCTTTTTTCCCGTTTTTGTCTTTTATCACTTTTGTCATTTAGTTTATTGTTACAAATTTCACTGATTTCATTTTGTTCCTTCTTGTTGTGTCTTCTGTGGTGTTACTGTCTTGTTTGCCATGTGTAATATTCACCGATGCATACACCAAGGGATTATCTTCCATTTAGGTCAGTTTCTTGACGTCTTAGTTCCCCACAAATAGATTAAAAGCCAAGTAACGAGCCTGAAAATGTGCAAAGAAGAAACTGCAGCTATTTGTGTAAAACTAATCTAAACAAAAGTAAAAAGTTGTCAACTAAAGTATTAAGTATTTGTATTGAGTTGGTTTCAACCTCTGAAAACAGCCAGGTTTATGTTGAAATTACTAGATAACAAGATGTCAATCAAATGTGACCCACACAGTCTTCGGCAATGGTCGAAAAAGCAGAATGAGCTGTTTTTCCGGTGAGGTTTAGTTATAGTTATAGGTGTTTATTTTCTGTCACATTTTTGTGGATGTTTAATGAGACACTCAACTCCATTTCTGTTATTTCAAGCCAATTTCACAGAGGCTTTAACCCTCAAATTAAATTATTTACATTGTGAGGTCCAGCTTCATGTCTTCACGATACAATGTAGGAGGAAAAACACATGCATACACACATACACACACACTCTCGCATATAAAACGCAAACTCCCCAGACAAAGAGCAGGGCATGTCTTTATCTCATTAAAGTTAACGAGAGGCTGCTGTCTTCTGCCTGCAGACCGGCCGTAATCTGATCCAGAAGCCCGCAGTGTGAGCATCAGGCCTCCGCTACCGTCGGCGTCACAGGACTCATCAGCGAACCCCACGACGCCGTCGCTGTCGGCACCTTCGCGCTCGCTGTCGTCACAGCTGCCATCTTTCGCCGACGCTCGTCACCAGTGTAAAAACGGTCATTACTGAAATCGTCACCGTCGTGGCATATCATCACGCATCATCTTTACGGTCGACGCGTGATTGCAGGATGTTGTACACGCAGTCGCCATGGCAATTGTCGTTTTTCATCCACTCCGAATTCTCGTCACCATGGCCACAGCAGCACTTCACTCTGAGGGAAAGAGGTGGATCCTGACAGAACAGAAGGAGGTTAACCTAGTACACACACACATGCAAAAGGAGAGCGTGCACTGAATGCCAATTAACCACATGAAGGATAAGCTGGCGGAGACAATAGCCCCTCAAAGTCAGTTACGAGCTAATTAAAGAACATATAGCATACAGTCTAAGATCACTCACATCAGATTGGCCTCAGGCGCCGGGAGCTGCTTAATAAGCGTTCCCTTACATTTCTGCCGTGAACTGTGCATGTAGGGGGATGATGTAAACAAAAGAGGGGCCATAGAGCATCTGCACCCCTCCGCCACGCAAAAGTAAAAGTACCCACTTTGTTTTTAAGTACAAGTACAGATATTTGTGTAAAAAACAAAAAGAAAATACAAGTACTGACTCTTTATTGTGGTAAAAGTTAAAAATATTACAAGCTCTGAAGCGTACTCGAAGTATTAAAGTAAAAGGTGAAGAACATTTCTACTGGCTGTTTCTGCGAAGTACCTGAACCTCCCACCATATTAATAAAACAAGTTCAACAAGTCTTCCTTCATGTCTGTTTCATCTTTCTTGTCATTTTCAAATTGGGTTCATTTTATCTTGATTTATGTCACAACAAGTGGTGCCAGGTAAAACAAACCCCCCCCCCTCTGCATGTATTTCGCCCATTATAAGTAAATGGGGAGATTTGAAAAATTCATTAAAAATTTGAACTTTGACCCACTGTTCCCAAAATGTAATGACATCCATTCATGGTCACTGGCAATCTATAAAGTCAGTTTAGTATGGATTCAACCAATAGTTTTGCTGCTAGTGACATGCGAAATTTTGCCCATTATAAGTAAATGGGGAAAAAAAAAAGATTTTAAAAATTCATTAAAAATTGCATTTTTGACCTACTTTTCACAAAATGTAATGAGATGTATTCTGGGTCACAGGGAATCTATAAGTCAAATTTGGTATGAATTCAACCAATAGTTTTCCTGCTAGAGGGTTAACAAACAAATAAAGAGACAAACCAAAACAAAAACAATACTCCTTGCCTCCCCTTCGGAGGGTGGAGTAATAATGAAATAAATATCAAAACTAAATAAACGTTAGATCACAAAATCAGATACTAGAGGCTTTCGTGTCATTTTATATCCTTTACATTATCTCCATTGTTACATCTTTTCACCATGTGCTTCTTTTAACAGTCTTTGTATCATTGGGGGTTTGGGAATATTGATGTAAAAAAAAACAAAAAAACAAAAGAAAGTACAAGTAATGATTCTTCACGTTAAGTAAATGTGGAAAATTAAAGGCTCTGAAATGTGCTTAAAGTAAAAAGTGAAGTACATTTCTGTTGTTTTCAATATGTTGACTGTGATGTCACAATGAACCCATGTTTTCATTGTCATTTATATCAAAATAAAATAAAAATTAAAAATAATAATAATAAAAAATATATATAATTACATGTGCATTAGATCATTTTGGTCTTCTCAGATCTTTTTGCATCTTGTTACCTCACTTCATTTTCATCCGTACATCTCTACATCACTATCATTGTCTTCTTAATGCTTTCATATCATTGTGGATGTAAAAGACAAAAAATACAGGGTGTCCACAAAGTCTCTTTACAATTTCAATAATTTATTACAAAAGTAACTGATGAGATATGTTAATCAGATTTGTTCTATGTACTCATTAGTTATCAACATTTTAAATAGCATTGTGGGATCATGTCCAATTGAATCATTGGTCATTTTTCTTCAAGGTGAGATCAGTTACTACAAATGTTTACCTTGACCCTCTGACTGAACGTGTGTCACCACAACTGGATGACCTTCAACCAACCATCATTTTCCAGGTAGATGGTGCACCACCTCAATGGGAACTGCATGTTGGTGGGTTCCTAAATCAAACATTTCCAGACCTGTGGATTTGAACGAATGGCTCAATTCTCTGTGTTAAAGATATCATACATCGAGCAAAGATACGGGACATCAGCGACCTGAAGCAAAAGATCACTGATGCCACTGACACCAGTGATGAGTTTATGCTACAGTGACATGGCAAGAAATCCAATACTGTCTTGATGTGGTCTGTGAAACTAATGGTGTCCATATAGAGGTGAATTAAATGAGGCAAAAAAAATGGAGTTACAGATTTGTCTGTTCAGTTGCTTTTGCATCAAGTGGTGCCAGGCACAACAAACCCCGCCCCTTGCACATATTTCACCCATTATAAGTAAATGGGAAAATTTTTAAATTAATAAAAAGATTTGAACTTAACCTACTGTTCCAGAAATGTAATGAAATCCATTCTGGGTCACTGGCAATCTATAAAGTCAGTTTGGTATGAATTCAACCAATAGTTTTGCTGCTACATGCATTTGAAATTTCACCCATTATAAATAAATAAGGAAAAAAAAAAAAGATTTTAAAAATTCATGAAAAAATTTAACTTTGACCTACCTTTTGCGAAAATATAATCAGATCTATTCTGGGTCACTGGCAATCTATAAACCAAATTTGGTATGAATTCAACCAGTAGCTTTGCTGCTAGAGTGTTAACAAACAAACAAACAAACCAAAACAAAAACAGACTGACAAACTGTTGCCTCCCCTTTAGGGGGGCAGGGAAATACATTTTTGAAATTGTAAAAAGACTTTGTGGACACCCTGTACACATATTGACTCAACCTCATTACTGTGGTAAAAGTCTAAAACTACAGACTCAAAAGTGGACTAAAAAACTACAATCCTATAAATATAACAAAGCCTGTAAAAGTCTATTATGTCATTTTTGTCATGTTGAAAATGAAATCAGATTGAATTCCCTTCATTTTGATTTCTTTTATAATATATAAGAGTATGTAATTAGATTCTACAGGTATGTTTTGTGTCATTTTGGTCTTCTTACATTTTGTTGCGTTGCCCTTACACTGTCTTTATTGTTGTATCTTTTCATCGCCTTTGTCTTCTTCTTGTTATATTTATCATATGTAAAATATGCTAATAGTTACCACCACAGATCATGTTATCTGTGAGTTATGGTCCCATTTATTTAGCTTGGAACACACACACGCCATACAACCTCCACAGCCACGCCCCTGGGGCAGGTAACAAAAATATCACACTGAAAACATACAAATAGAACAATGAAAGTACAACACCATTAAAGAGCAATACAATAAAAGTACCACACATTGAAAACACAACACATTAAAAGGCTACGAGTTAAAAATGACCACAGGCTGGTTTGCTTTTAGCCACAGTTCGAGTTGAGTATTGAAAGCAGTAACGTGTACAGTAACAGAGTACTTGTACTTCGTTACTCCTCACCTCTGGAGTTTCAGAAGCCCTCTCTGACTTTACTTCACTCGCCTCTCAAGGCCTGCTACTACTTGGATGCTCATTTGGAGTCTGTAATTAATTGGAGCCTCTATTTTTTCATCTATTTTTGTTTGGCTGTTGACCGACGTGTGGTCCTCTCACGCGCTCGTCTTCAGGTCGACGTGGCTCCCTAATTAAGACTCCAGAGGACGGCTAATTGCTGTTGCGTGCCTCTCGGCGGAGCGAGGGAGCCTTCTCTCGGCGCTGCCCGGAAAGAGCGCCCGAGCGCTGAATTAAAGGAGCTTATGTAAGCTTGTGGTGAAACTATTAAACACCAACCAACTTTTCCTTGTGAAGAACTGCCACTTGATTTAATGGGCCTCATTAAAAGTGCACATCACAGAGATCCAAACCGCTCTCTGCTGCTTCACACGACAATGGGATAATGGTTCCTCCTCCATGCTGTCAAAGCCTAATCCTAAATATTGAACAGTGCTATTGCTCCCGCAGAACGATCCAAAATGGGCTGCAGCGCTCCTAAAAGAAAGGATTCACATCATTTGTCTTTTTTGACAAGGGGCAGAGAGGAGCCAGTGAAGGAATAGGAGGCGCTGAGTGTCTCTCTGTTGTTTATTGGGAAAGGTAGATGGAGAAATCTCGAGCTGAATGATAATAGATCCCATATCGAGTTAAAAGATTGTTTTTATTGCATCCCTTAAAATTGAAATGAGCTTACTCTGTCAGTGTGAGATCAAATACATGTTGGCATTATTTATTAGAAGACTGGCATGGTGGAGATCTGATTAAATGTCACTCAGTAAATCCTCACATCTATTAATAGGTTAGAAGAGGTAAGAGTTTAGAGTCCATTTTAATATGCTTGTACTTGATGTTAACACTTTTATGCTTCATACTCGAGAGAAAAAAAAAAAAAAAAAAAAAAAGGAGAAAAACTGATGATTTTTCCAGAGAAGAGACATTTTGTATCCAGGTAACGGTTCTGTAATCTCATTGCACCAGTTAAATACTGTATATTTACAGACAGGTTTGCAAATGCATGTTTATCTTCCTGTAAAGCATCTAAAATTAATCTTTCCCCCTTTCTCAGAAGTATAATAGCAAGTCATATGCTAGTTAGGGAAGCATTCTATCATATTAGATCCAAAGTAACATGGTTGGGAGAGATCTGATCAAATATGACACATCCTCTTTCAAATAATACATCATTCATATTTTGTTTTTTCCTTTTTCAGATATTTGTCACATAGTGTAACAACTCTAACTGGTTTTACAGTGTTATTTTAAAGCTGTGACGAGGTGGTGCTTTTATATTTAACCCATAAAGACCCAAACCGCCATCGTCGACCAAAAGCATCTACTGATCTAACATGACTAATATCTGTTGATCCACTAATTCTATCAATACATGTAAATAATTGGTGTAAAATACAGTTATTCATCTTTTCATGGTAATCAGATATGACCCATTTGGACGTTCAGAGGCTCCGTAGTGAACGTAGAAACACTGTCATCTTCTACAATATTGATTGACCAGTAAAACCCAAGGAGTTGGATCAATGACAGTGGATGGAAACACTGGGATTATGTTCAATTAATGAGAGGTTTTACTGAAAAATGATTTTTTTCTGCAGTTTTCTCTGTTTTGGTATAATAACATTTGAATTTACTTAATTTACTTGAGTTTTTATTAGCATCTAAATTAAGTATAGGAAGTTAAATATAGGAAAACACCTGATTTACAGTGAAAAGTGAAAAACACAAGACAATATTATAATAAATGGTGGTAAATCACTTAAGAAGTGTGAAATAGAGAGAAAAATTCATTTGGGATATGCCACAGAAGTAGCAGGGTCTTTATGGGCTAAGGTTTTATGTGTAATTAGTATGTCTTTTATGCTGGGAGCTGGTTATTTGTTTTTATGTTTTATTCACATTATAATGCTGAGAAACAGTTTCTATTGTCTACATCTATGATAAACAACCTCTACAGCGGTGACTTGAAAGTGAGTTGAAAATCTTAAACCTGCTGGAATTCTTTAGTGTCTCTCTTCTGCTTCTCTGTTGTAAAAAGGAGATGTGAACAGTCAGCCAACGTCAAGAAATCAGCACTGACTTCATGTCGGCACATGAGCCTTCGCCAAACTTCAATGTTAAACCTTTAACACTGAATCTAAGAGCTACAGCGAATGAACAGCCTGTTATCGTCACTCAACCCTGAAGTTCACCTCAGCTCGGTGAAGGCATTTCAGCCTCTTTAAGCTCATTGTTTTACAACCCGTGACTTTGCTCCAACGAAGTTCCAAGTTCTGCCCTTTGCTTCCACTGTGCAACATAAGGGACGAATTTTCATGATTTCATCACTTTTATATTCCAGCATGTGGATCATAGACTATAAAAATTGGAAGGAGCCACTGTGATGTTCTTGACTGGTTTTTATGCATCTGTTTTGAAGCCAGGAGTTTTAGTTTTGGCCAAATTGGAGCCGCAATTGACCAGATTTGGACAAGAAAAAGGGCCGAGCTAGAGAAGATGATAGATAAGAGACTGAGCTGATGAGGTAAAATGGTAAAACTTCATCAAACACTTGCATAACAAAATTATTTGATAGTTTTGTTAATGTCATTCATTAAACACAGTTACAGGTGATCTATCAGGGAAAACACATTTTTATTCAATAAACAGAAGCTTTGAAAATCTGACAGAAGGTCTGTGACATGAGATAAGATTAGTATTTCTACGGTGTGACAGCAGAGACCATCAGGTACTATTAGATGGTAACACAGGTGTCAACGTTACCAAATATCCAAGTTATCCAAAGCAATACAAATAGACAGAGAGAAGAGAAGAGAAGTTAAAATAAGACAAGCTAATCCTTTATTAGTCCCACAACAGGGATATTTGCAGTGTTACAGCAGCACAGGGATGCTAAAACTACAAGTGAGGATTAAAGAATTGTAGGAAAGCAGTTTAAATAATAAATAAGTACAGAAAATATATGCAAAAGAGCAACGTATGGAGTATTATAACAAGCCTCGGACCTTGCCAATGGCCATATACTGTGCAATACGTAATAATTACACATTCTGAGACATTAAGGTCCTCAATTCACCTGAAGAAAAAATGTGTCTACATTACCAAGAGTTTTGTTTCTCAGACAGAACTGTTCATGAAGTAAGAAGAGCAGAAACAGGAAGAGCAATGCTTGGTTTTTGTATGTTTGTAGTTTGATGCTGTCATTGATTGGCAGGAGGTACAAATTCACCGCCCAAGGGTCGACACCTGAACATAGCAAACCAAGAGAAAATAAAAAAGGAAGGAGGTCTCTTAAGAAGGGTTATAGTCCAGAGTGTATATCCTGGACATGTCACTAATGCATCGCAGTGCTACGATTTAACTGTTGCACTTTTAAAATTTAAGACTCGAAAAGTCAGTATTTTTTGAGGGGCCATTCTGGAGTCATTCACATCATTTGGACTTTGTAATTTAGCCCATAAAGACCCAGTGCCTCTTTTGCATCAGTTCCCAAATGCTCTTTTCTCTATTTTTAACTTTTCTGAAGTGATTTATCAGCATTTATTCTAATATTATAGTCAGTAATTTGCATTCTTAAGTGAAAATCAAATATTTTCCAACATTTAATTTAGTGATCATGATTGATGTCCACAAAAGCTCAAATTAAAGTTGAGGGTTATTATATCAGAAACAGAGAAAATGGAGGAAAAAGTGACTTTTTCAGTCAAATCTCCATAAACTGAACATAAACCCAGTGTGTCCATCCACTGTCATTGATCCAACTCCATGGGTTTTACTGGTCAATCAGTGTTGGAGATTAGAGCTTTTGTTGTGCAAATGTTTAAAGGAGTTTACCATCTGACATGTCAGTGGGTTAGCATTAGCATTAGCTTGCACCATTTCACCTCACTTTCCTCCATTGTCCCCTTCTTGTCCAAAAATGACCACTTCTGTCTCCAAAAAGCCAACATAACAACAGTCGAAATGTAAACTCAGTGGCTTAATTTTTTTATTCAATGTATGTGCAAAATAGCATTTACGGTATAATTTGAAGTTTTCATTTCTAAGAAAAAAGTTTATTCTCTCCATCTCAAAAATATGACAGTTATGAACCTGATATAAGTGACACTGACTGAAATTCTAGAGTTATACGTGTTTTGTAACCTTGGACTTCAATCTAAAAGAAGAGACATTTTCTGAAGTTATTATTTCTTAGTGTAAAAAAAGCTTGGAACACACCAGTCCATTGATAGACATGGTAATTTGGAGGGAATATAGATTATGTAGGAGAGAACGACTGAGGAAACATGGCAGCAACAATTACTTAAGAGACACAATTAAAGCATGAGCACAGCAAAGACCACAATGGGCACTTCAGCAGATACCCTTGAAACATTCTTTCACTTCAAACACATAACTTGTGCCTTTCATAGGAAAAAAAAGCTCTAAGAGAAGAAAGAGATGGTATAAAAAAAAACAAAAACAAATCAGGAAGAAGCTGGAAATGAGTCCAACTCATGCATAACTTCAAACACTCCATCTTCAAAGTTGCATAACATTAAAAACCATGCCCACTCCGAGTTCTCAACATCAAAAACCAACCAGCATCGAGGGGACACTGCCGAGCCTGCTGAGCCATGCCCTCACTCTGAGGCAACATGCAACCACCATCCTCTTCATCTTCATCCTTTGTCGCTACCCCTCGCTACCGTCCTTGGGGTATTTGTTACAGCAGAGCAATACAGCATTATGGGTAAGAGGAGGGCCAGGTGGTAACACACATAATGACTTACCGCCCCAAGAGCAAGCTGACAGAAGACAGAAATCCTCTGAATACTTTGCACCACAATGCCTTTGAGATCACATGCAGATTTTTATTTTTTTTTCTGTTTGTGTGTGAAAGCCTGTAATGACAAAGACATGGGGTGTAAAGGGTGCACCCACCATATCATTAAGCTTAAAATTGCATTTCCGAGCAACGCACTTTCTTTGTGCAACACTGGGCATGGAAAAGAAGCTGCAGTTAACAGCTCTGCGAAGCTATAGGATCACGAATTAGGTGACAACAAACAGATTGCAATCAGCAGGTACAGCGTAAACCAGCTGTCAGTTAAAAAAAAAAGACAATGTATAGGAGAAAAAGAGGGAAAAGTAAAAGGGTTGTTTGCGTTTCACAGTGACTTTTCTGTCACCGCCTTATGATTCACTAGTACTGGTACTAATTTACTTTATCAGATTTTCTCTAACATGAGCCACATGCTAATGAAAATAGCATAAATGATAAATTTATAAAATCTACATGAGAGATGAGATGAGATGAGATGAGATGAGACAGAGCTTTATTGTCATTGTTAAAATATAACAAAATAATGATCAGCAGTTATGGTATAATAGTAAATGTAAAAATTCAGAAAGAGTAATTAAAACGTATACTAACAATCAAACACACTGTTGTAAAACAAACATACAGTTCTGATATTGGTTGGATGTAAAATGCAGTTAAGTTTGAGGGGGTCATGCATTTAACTGCAACAAACTGTGCAATACTCTTTCAGTCCTAGTTTTAAAACCTGAAAATATTCAGTAATTTGTCATAAATGATGTTAAATGACCTCTAATCCAAGGACAACATATGGCAGATGAACAAAGCTCCTTAACCCATTGCCTTCACTTTTAAGTCTGTATGCATCATCTTTTTGTAAGTGTTTTTTTTTTTCTTTTCTTTTCTTTTTGGAAACATAAGTGCTCATATTTGGGGAAAAAGGGTGGAGCTAGAATAGAGGGATGGCTGAAACCAAAGATTGCTTAGGGACATGAGATGCTTCACTGAATCAGTGTCATGTTAGTTTCTCTGCTGGCCTGCCTGTTTAAGAGACTAAAGCATGTGTGATATAGAGAGCTGAAGTCCCACCCCTTCCAGCTGTGCACCGTGGGACCCTGAGAGGCATGTATGTTTCTGATCCTGTTTGATTTATGGCAACATTTACAGCTATGATTTTTGTCAATTTAAAAGCGAAACAAGTTAAGAAACTAGAAGTTTGTGGTAAAAATGTTGAAGTATCAAACATTGAAAATATGCAAAAATAAAGACTACAGACAGACGGATCACTGTATCTGTTCAGTCACTGTATCTGCAGCTACAACATAACCAGACTGTAGTGATTTTGACCATTTTTTATACTTTTTCACCTCATTCTTTAAGGCACCTATATGTTGGTGAGAGAGATGCAGTCCATTGAGCTATTCAACACAAAAAACTAAATGCTACTTTAACTATCGTTGTCACAAACCATGACTGTGACAGCTTGTAAAATGATCTAAACTGATGAACATCACGTGTAACATATGCCAAAAGGGATGGGACTTCAGTTCTCTATATCTTATCCATCCAATCTAATCTATTTAATGAAAAAAAGCTGAAAATGTCAGTCCACCACAGAGCTAGCTGTCAATCAAACCCCACCATAAAACATGGACGAACAGCACCCACCCACCTGTCAATCAAAGCAGCCACATCCCTAATTATGCTTCACCTGAGTCTTAATTTATATTTAATAGATGAGTGAGTTAAATGAATCCACCATGTACAAGTATAATGAACAGGACATTTAGATATACAACCAAAATAGGGTTTTGTGCCAGGTAAACGTGTTTGTTTTCTGCTGCAAAGTTTGGCATTCTAACATGGGGAACTATGGGGATTGAATCATTTTTGGAGCCAGTCTCATATAACCATTCACGGAACTGCAGGTTTTGGCTTTTGGCTTCTCCTTTCAGTCCCAGAGGTTGTTGAAACTATAGTTCTGTTTTTGATCATTTTTTAAATTTACTGGATATCTCATAAATCACCTTTTTTTAGTATGTGCTCTCATTTCCCAAAAAGACAATAATTCCACTGAGAAAATTTTCAGGAACTGACATGAGTTTTTCTGGGTTTTTTTTTTTCCCCCCAAGAGGAATTCAGCTGTCACCCCTGACTGTTTTATCCAGAATATTTGTCCAGTCAAAAAAGAAATATATGACATATCTGACATAGTTCTGTTTATTTCAAGCGGCAACCTCTGGGACAGGAATGTGAAGCCGACGTGCATGTGCCAAAACCTGCACACAAACCTGATCTAACATAATTCTGAATTTCCTGGTATATTTACCGTAGGTTGGAACACAGATTTTCTTTTCTTTTTTTCCCCTGTCTTGTTAGTTTTGTAATTTTTCATAAATACGTTGTGTGTTCGTGAGCTTTGCCAAGATGTATTCCAGAAATGTACCACGTTGCTAATCTTATCAAATACTCAAACCATGAAAAACTTTTTTCCTCCAACGATTATGAAGTTGCACAATATAAACAGACATAAAATGTGTAAAGAAACCATAGTGTCTTTACGTCTTCACTTGGCTTTTCCCCTTCCCGTCACTTCCCAGTGGCCCTGATGAATTCTCCAATATAGCGATAAACACATGCTAAATCCCGCCCACATGTTTAAAGCGAGCGAGCTCTTCAGAAACACACCTTTCCACCCACATACGATGACATAAGCTCATGAACAAACTGGTAATGTTCCATCAAAGCTTATAGGGCCCATTAAAACACAGAGACGCACATGGAGCCACGCTCGTAGTTAACGCCCACACGCTCTCGAACGGCGTGCTTTTCCATCACTGCAATTGCCAGTGACAATCAGGTACCCCACTCAATTACACCTGGCTAATTGTTGAGATGCCACATTACCATAGAGAGACTCACAAAGAAAAGTCACATGCTTTAAGTAAAGTCTATTAATACGCAATGCATACTGTAGCACACTGTGATGTTTATGAAAAAGAAAAAGTATTGTGTTTTTACATAAGTATACAACACCCTCATGTAATCAGATAATGGATTATTTAAGCATCTGCTCCCACCATGCCACAAACTGATGGAGATTTTTTTTTGAGTAGATTTTCTTTCTTTTTTCTTTTTTCCTCAAACAAACACATAGACACACAACTGCAAAGAGCACACGGCACACACTTTGCCTGAAGGATTTTAATTTGAGATGCAGACTCCAGTGTCATAGTGAATGATATTAAAAGTCGTATCATGAATAAATCAGGAGACAGAAGACTCACCTCAGCAATGTGACAGCGAGCAAAGAGAAACAGCACACGGGAGGAGACGGAGCAGAGCGGGAAGGTTCGCGGCTGACGGAGGAAAGGCCGATAAATAAAGCCACTTGCATTTTTAACAATCCACAATACAGCGCCGCCATTAGTTTATGACACTCTGGAACACAGCTGTAATTATTTTACTGCTAAATCCACCGCAGCGTACCTTAGTCTGTCGTCTAATCACTCAATTTTTTTTTTCCACTTTTTTTTTTTTTTTATGACTGGACCAAACAGCAACATGTTCGCAATGAAACCCCTCATTTGTAACTAATCACTCAAATGCAACATCAGTACAAATTGACAGTTTTTGACTGGTAGTTAGCGCAACGGGACGTCACAGCAGGAGAGTGGTACATCCCAAACATTTTGAAGGGCAGGTTTTTATTCCAAACTGTCAATGATTGAGATCTACAGGGAGCTGAGATGATACATGACTGTTTGGTTCAGGAGCTGTGATCATGGGAGACTTTGAAAAGTTTAGTCTGCTTTCCGCCACTATCACAGTTCTTAAAAAATGAATGCTGATGCAGGTTTGTGTTTGATTCTTGTGCTACTGGACATGAGTTTCCTTTGAACCCATAGCTTATAGTGTAACCAGGGTGCAATTTGTTGTGAGGAATGAAGGGACTCAACCCCCCCCACCCACCCCTCTGGGTTTTACATCCCTACTTCTGCTCAATGAATTTCCTCCTCGGGGGGGACAACCAACCAACTGAAATAACAGGCAGGTTGTGACTGAGCTTTTTTACTCCTATATCCTACACCACTGGCACTAACATTCACCTGAACCCAACTGTCGGCAGTCTCAGAATTCACGAACGTCCCCATGAACTGTGGCGCCGTAAAGGGGGGGTAAACGGGTCAAATGCACAGGACCCAACCTTTGTGGGGGCCCATAGAGCAGTGGAGGGGGTCCAGTGGATACAGGTTAGAAGTTGTGAAAATTTCATAGCTCCGCTGTGTAGTAGAGGAATAGAACCTGGGAGTTGGACGTTGAAAGTATGTAAAGTTTCTCTTTTGTCTTACGCCAGCGTTTGTTATGTTAGTTATGGACCGCACACCCATGTATACACCCCCCCACACACACACACAAACACACACACACACAAACAAAAACATCCACCCTTTTTTTTTTTTTTTTGACAAATTGCACCCTGAGTGTAGCAAAAATAAAGGTCATATTATGAAGCGATGATTTCCAGTTTTGTTGTACCTTTGTTGTTTTTTGATCATAATTTTGTGTTCTATGAGTGAAGCTTCTGCTATCAGCTAATCTATTATTGTCTGTTGTATTGATTCTGGCTTGAAACAAAAGGCCCAGGGTTGGTGCATCATTTAATATTTTTGGTTTATTTAATAGGAACAAAGACATGTACATAGATAAATGGAGAACAGCAATCCCATCTATGCATCAGTGTTTGTAGTGAATGCTAATTTGAAAACACTTTTCCCTAGAAGGATTTTACAAAATCAAAAAAGTACTATGTGAAATATTACCTGCGTAAAGTTTGAAAAAAAAAAATACTGCATTATATTGTAATATTCTTCCAACTGAAAACCGTAAGATACCAAAAATACACATTTATAAAATATGGACATAAGTACATGTTTGTTGCTGAATAAACCAGGATTTCATAGGTGTCTTAAAAATGGTTTAAACAGTTTTTTTCCCATCTATTTCTTTAATAAATGTTGTGTTTCCATCAACAATTTCCTTTAATCTTTCTTTCATATCAAGTGCAACGGGTGTCCCTCAAGGGTCGATCCTTGGGCTAGTTTTCTCTTGCTATCTTTGATCTCCGTGGATGATGTTATCCATAGTTAAATGATCTCTTTTCATTGTTATGCAGATGATACACACTCACTGTTAAGCCCTCTGACCTCAGTATGCTGTGTTCTCTATAGGAATGCTTGACTGACATAAACTAGAAGCATAAGTTCAATCAGATGCATCCACTATCACATCATAAATCGTGCCTGTTCACACACTTTCCTTAGTTACTCACAACCTACAATTAGTGACATTAAGGAAGGATATTTGATAAGTAGCAGCTGGAGGCTTTGGAGGATATTATGATGTCGGTTCTTGCTACTTTTTTTGCTCGTAAGACGATTATCCTGCAAAAGAAAAAAAGTTCTGCAAAATGATATCGAGCACCGTGATGACTGCACTTACAGACTGTTTTACAGAAAGAAAGACGCCCCCTTGACCGCCAGTATTAATGGATTAGGGCAAAGGTCAAGGTCATCTAAAGTCATGTGTTTTGGGTCACAATTAAAAAACACATAACAATTTGAGGATTAAAAAAAAAATCACACATATAATGTAATGCACCATTGTATCACATGATGATATGATAGCACTTTATATATTGTAGGTACAAGGTCAAAGGTTACTTTCACTGTTGTGTGAGTGATACATCAGGAATACCCGAGGGGATTTTTCTTCTTTTGTTTTGGTACAAATGTTCACATTAAGTGGGGTACACACGTAAGGATTTTCTAAATCTGAAGAGTTTTTTTTGTTGTTTGTTTGTTTAATCTGTTCCAGACCCCACACATGAAGATAAAAATTCAGGCATTGAACAGTTTTGATCGTACTGCGCGGTGTGCTCTGATAATCTCAACACTGCACACCACACACATAACAATTCTGTCCCACCACTGATCTAGAATCTAGTCCTCCAAGACAGAAATCTTACATGATCTAACAAAAATGAAGAAGAAACACGGCAACAGCTGGAAAACACAACACGCAACGTGGAAGAGGACATACGAGAGGAGGGAATGACGGTGTTCTTGGGACTATTTTTGATGGAAAAATCCAGAATTTCTGAAGTCCACCGAACTTTATGTTTCAGGTCGGCCATGCTTCTTTTTATTTCCGCCCACTTCCTTGTTCACTTTTTGACTGGTTACATTCCATCCCACATCCCGATTCACCCAGTCATGACTCAGGAGTTGTCGGCTTTCCCCAAACACATGAAGATTTTTGGTGGTAAATATTGAACAAGTTTAATATTTATGATTGTCGGCCCATTTCGGAGCCAATTACTGGGACAAATTCACTCTTAACACACCTCAGACCACAGGATCATCTTATAAGACGTAAACTAATGTGACGTTTGCCGTCCTTGGTTGGGAAGGGGGAAAAACTGAGACAAAAACAGCCCGATTATCTTTATGTGTGTACCCCGCTTTAACTGAACTGCTGGTGACTGAGATAATAGCATGAAGAGATTATTGAGAACAGTCATGTCTACCAACACCATGTCAGTATGTAAGATGTCATTTCACTGATGACAATGTGTGATGTTTATTTTTTATGTTATGTTAAATATTTTTTTATTCATTTGTATGAAAATTACTATTCTGTTATGCACTTCATGTTCTTTGTACTCAATTGTATATCATGTCCATAGCACATACACCTGTTTATTCATAGTGCCTTATCATATACATACTGCAGATACTGGGGATTGTGCACTTGCTGCTTTATACTTCCATAGATGTTCAATTTCAGTTTGCTGTGTATTATTTGCATCCATGTGTCTTCTCTCTCTCTCTCCCCCCACCTTCCCTAGTCTCTCTCTTTCTCCCTCTGTCTTCCTTTACCCTCTCTCTTTTATCCCAACTGGTCAAGGCAGACGTCCATCCTCCAGGAGTCTGAGTCTGCTCCTGGTTTCTGCCTGTTTAAAGGAAGTTTTTCCTTCCACTGTCACCGGTAACAAGTGTTTGCTCCTGGAGGATTCTGTTGGGTTTCTGTGAATTGGCTTCAGAGTCTGGTTTCGCCCGGTTCTATTTGTAAAGTGTCATGAGATCACTTCTGCTACGATTTGGCGCTATATACATAAAATTTGATTTGATTTGATATTGTAGATGTGTAATGACAATAAAGTTGAATCGAATCCAGTCTAATGATTGAATTGATTTGTGCTCATTCAAGTGTACTGTAATGCCTTAAATACTTTAAAACATTAAGATTTCTTTGTTTCCCAGACACAGAAGGGGGGATGAATACCAAAAATGTCAGAAACAGATAATAACATTGGTAGATTTTCATTGGGACATATACATCAAGTAGACATTTTTTTTTCTCGCTATTTCAAAGGCTCTTTGACCAAATATACTATATAATGGTTGTCTTCACAGATAGTGGAACACTCATGGAGTCATGTTAATACCACATTACATCATATGTGGCATGTGCGTGTTTCATATTGCCCTCACATAATTCATTTGCTGATGACAAAGACTTGTGAAAGAGTAAGGCCCTCGACCTAGATCATTAACTTAAACAAATCCCTTTCATATAGAGGGATTTAAGCCTGCGGGGCATCAATAGCAATGGCATGACATTAGTTACATCACATACAACATGAAGACGGGGAGCTCAGTTTGAGGTGGGTTGCCAAGAAGCTTGCAGAGGAAAACATCAGGGGTAGCAGGGTAAGCAGCATAAACAGAGAGGCTACATAATTGTCAAGGTCTGAGACATAGTGGGGTTTCCTACCTGAAAAGCAAAACTCAGGGAAAACACTACGACAAGGAGATTTAGAAGTGAAGTAGGACTTAGTTCTTTAGGTGTCATAGTTCTGAATCAGTCTGGGGCACACAGTGCTAAAGGGTTACAACCTGCAGACCACCTGTGGCTGTGAGGGGAGCTGTGATTGGTTGTACTGCGCACACACACACACACGCGCACACACACACGCACAACGCAGACTGACTGCCAGGCTCCGGTTCACACACGGCATGGAACTCAAGGTTAGCAGGCCTGCAGGGGCTCACTCAGCTCCAAGAAAATGTCTCTGAGCGTCAGCACTTTCACTTTATGACTGCCTCACACAGACACACACATATTTATCTACACACACACCCACAGAGCTTGTAGTTGCTGCTGCATGATCATTTGATATGGTTATCTGTATAAGCTAATGTTCTGTGTCTGTGACTGTGCAAGAGAAATAAAAAAGCTTGTTTGCGTGTTTGTGTGCAAGTGTTTTGAGTTGATCCCACTGAAAGTCACCTCTGATAGCCATTATACACCCACGCGCTGAAATATCCCTCAATTTCTCTTACCCCCTACCAGCTCACTCCCCCACAATGCACACTAAACAGACGTGGTTTGTTGCTGTGTTTTTCTGATTTGCAGGGGATTTACAACAGTGCCACGGCCATATTAAAAGGAGGGCTATGCTTCAAGGACTAGCTGGTGGATCTTAAGCACAGCAGTGGATCTGTGATGCGTTGATATCAGGAATGAGTTTGGAATCTAAGGTTTGAGAATCAAAAGTGATTCCGACCATCAATCAGTCTCTTTGCAGCACACACTGTAATATCTGACAGAACAGACATAAAGGTGTGGCTCTTTGTTGTGAGACTGAATTTATTTATGTGTCCTCATCTGTGAGCTTAGCATTATGTCGCTGCGGCTGTGATTTGAGAGAGTGTATCCACATGCAATTATGCAGGGAGGATGCGTCCACCTTTATTTGTATGTGCGCAAGTTGTACGCGGCTGTAAATCACCTCTGTGCCTTTGTCGTGCCGCTGCCTGCCTCTCAGACTGTGTTCTGTGATAGATCCTGACAAGCTGCTGTCTGAATTATTGATTCTCTGATCTGAAAGTTTGATGCTTAGCCCGAGGGCTGGATTAACCTGCCGACAGCACCGACAGTCTCCCCCCTCTGAGGCAACCACACAGCACAGACGCACACAATAATGCACATGCATATTCATGTGCACCTATGTGCGCAGACGCACACACCTGACACCAGTTGACGTCGCAGACCCTCCCCTCGGCTAGTTAGACAGAGCTGCAGATGACATGCATCCTCCCACTTACAGCTGTAAGAAGGCTGATTCTCACTCTGCTTCTCTCACTGTTCATTTGTCCTCCTGACCCAGCGATGTGTTTGGTTCCATATGAATAAAAATCTCACACAGTTAGCAGCCGTTTGAGGTGATGCTAGCCATGTTTTCAGAAGTAATGCTGAATTTATTCTGTACTGAACATTGTAGAAGAATTGTAAAAGAGCTCTTTGCTGCATGTTGAACCTTATTGATGGATATGAATAGAAAAATTTGATGCACAACGGGTGATTCCTGTTAAAACTAAAAGACTCAAACTGTGTCATCAATATTTATAAGGGATAGTAACATTTTGCAATCATTTGTCCAAACACTTTTAATCTGAAGCTGTTTTTCAGAGTCTGATCTAAGAGCTGTTGGGTGCCTCAAGACTGGATAGAATGTGTTCCTTGGATTCAGTTCAGATTTTATTCTTGATTAAAAACAGATTCTCGGTTCATTAAGTAACAGGGGCTCTGCAGCCTGTAGCACAGCAGTTAGGGGTGCCGAAAACGAACCAAAATGTTCCCACTTCAATTCTGTCCAGATAACCTGTGTTGCATAACAGTCCTCTTTGTGTCTGTCTGTGTTTCCTACCTCTTCTCTTCTGTCCACTGTTGAAATATAACACAGAACACCTAAACTTAATCAGTGGAAAGTGCAAGGGGTCACATTTTTTCAGGCTAATTCTGATACCTAGTATGGGTCAAATTATACAGTGATGTTTGATGTTCAACTGTATTGCGAGACACACTGACAGTTCATCTTAATGAAGGTCAGTAGGCGTGTTTCCATAAACATCTTTTACAGCCGTAACGATCATTTTTGATGAAAATCAGTAACAGAACGCTTTTCTTTTTTCACTGTGTTTAGAGCCAGGTCTCACTCTCAAGTCATCACATGCTCTTATGATCCTTCGGCGTCTGTTTTCAACACCCAGGGTCTAATAATAATGTATAATTAAGTCCTTATATGTCAGCAATTTGACAAAGGAAGTAAATTGACAATACGTTTAGTTTTTCTACACATTTTTGAATTAGAAGTCTTTTGTTTTACCGTATTGTACAGGAATTATTTATTTTTTTTAGAGTAAGTTCTTTAGCAAGTTTTTTAGAGTAAATACTAACCTTAATGTCAACCTGGTTACTAAAGGATTAGTATTTGTCTGTCTGTCTGTCTGTGTCTATTTTCAACATGTCACAGTTGACATAGATGAGTGGGCAAAAACACTAGTAGGAGGTGGCTTTTGACGAAACGGAAGATTATGTCAATTTACACACATAAGACTAGGATTGATATACAGTTTCATGCCATATTTATTTTCTCTCATTGTCTTTCTTATTTTAGCTACCCATCATCCTTTTTACCACACTAACCAAGTTGTTGTTATCCCTAATGTTGACAGTCGGGCTATGCAGCAGCACAGCATTGTGAATCCAAAAGTTTGAAGATCAAGCACCGAATACGAGGATAAAAGAATATACCGAAAAACTTTCTGCTGTTTCCCAGGACACCTACCAACAACTGAACTCAGCTGTGGGTGCCAGGCTTTTATTAAACACACCCACATGTGAGATCAGACAGCGGGCCTGTCAGTCAAACAATCAGTCCTCAATCAACTCAAACAACCAATAAATATAACATAACATTAAGTTTGCCCATAATAAACATAAAATATAAATGAACATTTAATAACTGGGAGCACCAATTCCACAGCCCCTCTTGCTCTCACATTATTACATCAAATAAAAAAAGAAAAAACATTTTTCTGTTCTTTACAATTTTTTTCAGTTATCCCCAAACATGAACTTAGCAAACTTAATAAACTTAAATGAATATCGCCCAATCATGACTATGGCATTGACATCTTTAAGACATCCCTACAACTAAAAAAATGATATTCTAGAAGTGTATGAGCTGAAATGTGACATCCTCTATTAGCTGGGAATGAGAATGTGCAGCTGCTCATTTGATCCATGTGTAATCTACCTTCATCGCCACCTCGTCATCTGATGACATTAGACTGCTTAGTTTATTTGCTACAAACCAACGTATAAAACACACATTTTGCATTTTCACTGTCTTTTTTGGGACTTCTTAAATGTTCATAATCTAACTCAAAAACCTAAATTAAGACATTTTACAGAAACAAAGCTACTGCATTACCACAAAGACGGTAAAGACTATAGAACCACTTTGAAAATTTAACTCACTAGCTAACTAAAACATATTGATAGCCTCCCACTCTGCTGTAATTCTAGTGTATGGAAACCCATCATTAATAGAAACAGATTGCAGTGGCCCAGGTCTTTGGACAAACACCTAATTAGGGTTAGCATGATGCAGTGTTTGCTGGTTCGCTGACAGGCTCATTTTTTAGTAACTAAGGCTCACATTTCCACTTGGTGCACAGTAAAACATACAGAAAGTGCATAAATTGCCAGTGTTAGGAGAACTCTGTACAATAAATATGGGGACAAGAAGGAGATTTGTTATGCAAATTAGCATGAGGTTGCGATCCAAAAAAGTGCAGATGGTAAAAGCCAAATCTCCAGCTGATCCAGTAACACTGTCATCCGGCTCATGGGGCGTCATCTGTTGGAATAAACCTGCATTTGGGTGACTATTTCAGCAGGTGTTATCTTCCCTTCTGCAGTCCCCTACAATACATAACACAAACCTACAAACAATCACCTTGACTGTGAAAATGATAACTTTCAACTAAGATTTCACTGGCTACCCATCCATTTTAAAATTCTTTTATTTGCTTTTAAATCTCTAAATGGTCTTGCCCCGTCGTACCTCTCTGAGCTTCTGCACCCCTACAAACCCAGCCGATCTCTCAGGTCAGCTGACCAGCTGATCCTGAGGGTTCCCAAAATGAGGTTGAAGCTCAGAGGGGACAGAGCGTTTTCTGTTGCAGCTCCAAAACTGTGGAATGAACTGTCGCTGCACATTAGACAGGCTGTCTAATTTTAAAACTCGCCTTAAAACTCGCCTCTTTTCTTTGGCTTTTCACACCGCGTAGGTTGTTGATCTTATGTGCACGAGTATTTTATCTGGGGTGGACACTATTTATTTATTTATTATGTTTCATTATGTTTTTATTTCAGTATTTTATCTTATTATGTTTTTATTGTGTTTTATTTTACTGTACAGCACTTTGGAAACCTTTGTGTTCATTTAAATTTGTGCTTTATAAATAAAAATGGATTGGATTGGAAGATTTGAATCTGGCAAAAAGGGAGGTCATGGTAGTTCTTGGTGGTTAGCCAGTTTCTTTTGAGTGATTTAGTCATTTTGACAACAGGGCTTGTTTCTCTTCAGTTAAATACTCTCCTCTATGAATTTTGTGGTGTGACAATTTTTAATGCAAAAAGAGCATTTTGTAAAGTGTTAGTAAATCTGGACTACTGAAACACATGGGAGCATCTTGATACATGATTTTTTTTCAAGTTAAAAACACTGAAGCAGATCTTTAACCCTGGTCATTTACCTCATAAATTAATACGAAAAGTTGTAAAAGTTTTATTCAGTCTGTGTTACTTGGTGCATTTCTTACTCAACCATTTTTATTGGTAGAGTAGCCTAAAGAGACATGTCTGAATCTGGTGTTCTTAAAGGCTCCGGTGGGTGAAGTTACAGCAAATCAGAATGTTTCAGGGCCTTAGAAGATTCTCCACAGGGAACAAAACATGGTGAAAATAAGAGTGAAGAAGACAGTTAAAAAAAAAAAAAAAGAAAGAAAAGAAAAGAAAAGAAAAGGAGATGTTTGGTAGAGCTGAGGATTTGGAGTTCATATTTGAAGATGTGGAGTTGGTCCCCAAGTGCCTTCAGTAGTAGCTCACTGCTCCTTTTGTGTGCTATGTGCTAATGCTAATGCTAAGCACTGTATTTTTTTATCTGTAAAATGTAGAGCACAAATTTACCTATGGGGATAATAAAGCAAGTTAACCTTTAATCAATTAATTATGCATATCATGTTAAGGGAAATGTACTGGCAGGAGGAAAAACTAAAAACATCTGTCAATAATGTAAAGGTATTACTAATCAATTTTCAATAATGTTTTACTTGGTACATATTCAATAGCGCTTGCGTTATAACACACTTTCCACCCGCAATTTAAATGCTCAAATTAAAAAAAAAAGAGACAAAACAGGAAGACTGTGAGGAATCAAAAATGCGTCAGGAAAGTTGTTTTAAAATTTCCTGTTGGTGTTCAGCCAATGGATGAAGACGGCAGAAGACATACATTCATTACTAACCCTAACCCTGCTTTACAGAAGCTAGTTAGCATGAGCCCTGTGATCAGCAATGACAAAGTAAGCTAAAGTTCCATTAGAATTCTCGATTGCGTTTTTATCTACCGGTGTCCTTGACTGTCCCCTTTTTGAACATGTAAAATGTTGGGAAAAAAAAGAGCAAGCATTCCTGCTGGGATTCGAACATTTGTAGACCGTAGCGTTACTTACTGAGCTATCTATCCACATGTACTTTGGGGCACAAATTTATGAGTCCCAAGGCTCTCCTATGTCTTGTATGGGGGGGTTCTACTATGCATGCACCATTTATGTTACTCAAAAGTAATCAGGAGTCATGTAACACATTACAATTCTGACACCGTAATATTGTAAGGTAAGGGATTACTTTTAAATAACAGTAACAAGTAATCTGTAATGTATTACAGTTTGGAAGTTACTTGCACAAGACTGGCACGCACAATATAACATGAACTATGAGCCCATAAAATGAACAGTTGGTTGTGGCAAATGTAAACTTAATGATCGTGTATGAAAAGCTAACTTTACAAAACACAAATAAAACTGCAGCTAAATGTCTTTATATGTGTTTCAGAGGGTCGATGGCTAAAGTACTGTCTAAAAACCCACTCGCTGAATGGTGAACATTATAAACATCAACCTCAAAACGACATTTTACCTCCTGCATTGTATGGGTCTCCGTATTTTTTGTGCATTTAACCCCTAGTTTTTCGACACTGCATCTGCCTGTGATTTCTGAAGAATACTGAGACTGAGTGACTAGAGGATGAGCCCAGCCTGACCTCTATGGGGGGGGGGGGGGGGTAGATAAA
>JAPQRP010000003.1:26626449-26638624 GCA_037367295.1 Apogon hyalosoma
AAAGAGATAAAAGGATAAAGAGGGATGAGAGACGAGATGGAGGATGCTGGAGAGGAAAAGGAAGGAACAGCCTGCTTGCTTCCTGTGTTCATCTATATTTCACTGCACTTTCAATTAGGAGCTGTGCGACTGTAGAACGGTCGAGAGAGATAAAGAGAGCGCTGGAGAGAGAGAGAGGTTTGCTCCAGGTCACTGTGGTCTGGTAATGGTCCCTCTCTCTCTCTCTCTCTCTCTCTCTTTAAAGGTGTTTGCAAACATATCGTCTGTTTGCTTTGGCCTGAAGCAGAGCACCCGCTGTTAGGTTGTTGCATCTACATAATGCTCAGGTTATTTTTAATGTGTTAAAGCTCGAGCACGCTGTAATTTATCAAGAGAATCCACATGGAAGGGGTTCTTTCATTCATTGGTCAGAAAAGTTGGGAGACAGACTTTTTTTCCTCGGAGGGGGAAACTCAATTTAGAACTTTCGGACTGATCGCGGTGCAAGAGGTGGCTGGGTTCACAGTACAAACAAACACAATTTTGGGAACTTTATAGTTTGACATGGTGGGAATGCTTTTTAAAGATGTTTAGTGCTGATAGATACACCTGATGCAGGTAAAAGTTTGTGAAAATTACAAGCATATTTAAAGTTTAGTGAGTGTTGTGTGGACTTCAGGCCTGACTCAAGCAATGTAAGAGTTAGAAGATTTTCGTCTGAGATTAATCGAGTCTAAAAAAAAAAAAAAAAGAGCAAGAAAACTGCAGAGACAGGAGCGAAATGAACCAGTGATGGAAAGCAACATAGTAGTTATGGGTGGGTGTGCAGAGAATGAGGGATGCAAGTGGGAACTGTTTATTTTTTTCTTGTTTTCTTTATTTTTGGAGTTTCCTTTTCCATTTCCTGTTAAAAAGCGAAGGTACCAAAATGTCTAAATTAAATCTATTATTATCAGTGTACTCCTAAGATATAAAAGACAGATCATAGTTAACCCTTTACCGGGTAATTGACTATTTTTTGGTCATTTCCGCATACATTACATGACAGAGACATCAACAGTTACTGTGAGGGAACAGTCTCAGGTCCAGTGTGGTCTCCAGGGTCTGTAAGGTCCACCTGTGCATGAACAGTGAGTGGACCTGCTTTGTTAGGTACCATGAAGTAATGGTACTAATGTAAGGAATGATGTTCAAAGGGATCATGTGGATGTGGACAGGGGTCTGGATCAGCACTTATGATGTTGGAATGTTATAAAAGTGATGTTCTAATGTTCTAAAATACATGTTCCTAGTACCTTACATGTGTTTTTCATGTATTTTTTCTATGTACTTCTTTTTTTTTTTTGTTTGTTTTTTTTTTTTTGCCACTTGTGGGCAAGGAACCAAATATGGTAACTTCTTTGACCTTGCTTTCCTGCACAACAAAAAAAAAAAAAAAGTCTTGTTAGGCCCTCCAATAATACACTAAGTTTGAAATTTTGAGTGCCCTATAAAGGGTTAAAACCAGTGGGAAGTAAATATGTTTAAAGTCAACTGTTGCTCTTCTGTTCCTGGATCAGTTTCAAAGGACACTCTAGTGCATGGCATGGTGCACTGGATAACCAACCTTCACATGCAAACGCATCATTAAAGTCCAGTTTGTGGGCTGTGGGCTGAGAAAATCCACTAGGCTACAGCAGTCCCTGTAGACAGTCAGATCAGCCACAGAGAGCAAAGCTCAAGGATTTCTTACAGCCATAACACAAAAGTCTCTATCTGGCAGAGTGTGTGTCTGAGGAGCCTGTCAGCCAAATAGCAGGGTTGTTGTCAGAATGGAGCAGAGGTGGTGAGTCTGTACTGATGCTGTCCTCTTTTACCTGGATGGAGCAACAGCTGATAGGTCTACATTCCTACACTGCACCCGTACTGCAATGCAACTGAAGACAAAATCATTTGTAAGTTTTTCTATGTGATACCATTACCACTACTGTGAGCCGATGCCTTTAATGCTATCAAGGCAATGCCGAGTTGAAAGCTTCACTGCTGTACTTTTTTTTTTTTTTTTAAAGAAAACCTTGTTGAAAATAGGTCTAAAGAAGAGTGTGTGTTGGATTTTGTTCATTTTTATCTTTTTCATTAATGAGCCGTTGTGGCTCTGCAGGTCACACCTGTTTACTGCTCCTATTGTTGAAACTGAGGAGCAGCATTAGACATAAAGCCGTGCTGGAGTCTTCCAAATATGTGGTGTAAAAAATAATATGAAGCTTGTTTCGTGAGACACCTCATGAGTGTGCGGTGTATATTCAGACAAGGCCATTCATTGATAATACATTTTAGGTGCTTGTGGTCTAAGCAATGTGTTTCAAGTTCTCTATATTTCTCAAATATTCAGCCTTTTAAGGGATTCTTTTATTCTTTGGAGTTAATAATATAGCTTAACCCTTTATAGGGCACTCATTGAAATACTTCAAAATTTCAACCTTACTGTGTTATTGGACATCGTCATCTACCTCTTCTTGCCCTAAAACGTCAGAGAAGTACCTGCTAAAAAGTAAACACATACAATAAAACAACTGTTATAAGGTCATAAACTGACAAAAATGACTCATATTCACTATTTACAGCGTCAAAATTTCTATAAAATCTCTTTGAATCACTTTATAGCGTCAAAAAAAAACAAAAACAACATGCTTCTTGACCTCACTGTGGCATGGGATTGGCCCCATATTTTAATGTTAGGAGAAATTACAAAATATAGTCACTTACCTGATAAAGCATTAGTAAAACACAACTAAAAAACTGCATGAACATTGTTTCGTTTTGCAAAGGATAGTTTTCTAAAGGAATGACAAAAATTGTGTGTTAGTGAACTTAAAATGTTTCTGTTGGGACATTTTTCATGAACACAGTAAAACTTGAACAGGATTAACTCTCAGCTCAGCAGTATTTCAGTTGTTTCAGAGAATGACGTGTGGTTTTGTTATAAATTCTGTACGTCCAGCAACATGACGCTCAGCACTGAAACAGTTCAATGCTATTTTTTCTACAAACCTAGAAGACAATCCTGTCTAATCCTGACATGTTTCGAGAAGCAAAATCTTACATACAACCAGCTCTTGTGCCATTAAAAAAAAAAAAAATCACATCACAATTAAGGAATTCAGACTGCAGAGCAATTCCATTCACCACATTATGAATGCATCAACAGCAGGACACTCAAATGAAACTGTCAACATGACCTCATTTGATGGCAGCTCCACAAACATGTGACTGAAGACATGTGGAAAGACAATAACGCATCTTATGAAAGCTTTTTGAGAACTTATGCGCTTTGTTGGCACCCAGCTAAAAACAATTGTGTTCTGAGTCTCCAAAGACTGAGAAACGGGGGTAAAAAGCTAGTCATTGTCTGCGATTTTTAGAAGTAATTAGTGTCATGGCTAAATTAATATAAGTCAAATAATGAACTTTTCATTTTTGCTATTACTTATATTTTAAATATGGCAGACTTGAGTGTGCTTGTGCTATTTATTGAGGTTATTGGTAATTCAACTCCTTTTGTGTGAAGTAACTAATAAGAGTAACTCCTAACACTCAGGAAGTTGCTTTCTTTTTTTTTTTTTCAAAGCTTGCTGCTGTGGTGTTTGTTAACATCAACAAATGACCCGTACACAACACTGGGGCACCACTGAGACAGCTTATGTACAGAGCCCAGAAATTTGTGCTACTCCCTTGCTAGGCAGAAGAGGAATGAGGGCTACATGAGAGGAAAGACCATCCTTTCTGCATAAAGCAGCTGTTATCTGGCAGCACCTGCTTCTCCAGGGAGTTGAGGCCTACAGAGAAGGGACTTCAGCCCCCAGGCATAACCTGGGGCAATGTATGTCAGCCATATGCCCGAGTCGCCGCAGGGACTGTTGCAGCCACGGAAAGAATGACTGCAGTGTTTGGGCAGAGACAGAAAGAGCGTTTGAATGTGGCTGACAGCTCAGCTGACGCCAAACCAGGTCAAAGCCCGGCCAGGAAGGATGAGGGGGCTCACGCTCGGCCCCGTCGGCTCCACTGCGCACCATTTTGATGTCAAACATCAAGCCATTTGATAAAAGTAGAGCCACGGGACACAAAGCAAAAGACATGACTGCAGGAAATGATGAGGAGTGACGCGTTCGGAAATTAATTAACGCTGAGATGGGAGTGAAGCACCTGCCTCTGGGCGTGCAGAGCAGAGCAGCCGTCTGAATCAATGAGGCTGTGTTCAGCTCTCTTTGACCAGCCGGCCAACCTGCGGCTGTTAGAAGCATATGAAAGTGTAATGAGATGTCTATCGCTCTGCTCAACGTCACCCTGTTTGAAGCTAGCCAGAGCTGGATGGAACACTGTGATATGATAGTGCCGGCTGACACCTGGGGAATTGCACAGAATTGCCCCCCTTACAAAAAATAAGAGAGAAGAGTGTGGAGGCGGACAGTGTTTTGGGGGGAGATGACTCCTCTGTGATAGAAACAATCTACCTGCCATCCAATCTAACACTCCTGCATCTGTGTGCGTTCACACTGCAGCCTCCCTCACACACTCTGAAATACAGTTTAATGGTGGAAGGAAGAAGAACAGAGGTACATCATTTTCCATTTCACCTATGCAAACCATCATCGTTACCATAGAGAAACTTTGTCATGTTTTCCACAGATTATACACAAATCAGTAGAGTTTCTTTTTGTTTTTAATAAGCTGTTGAAGGTTTTTTATTCTGTTGCCTATTTTATGACTGGTTGATAAAAAGAAAGACTTCCTCATGTATCTTATGAACATTAAATGCAAAAAATCTACACAAGTTTTTTAACCCTTTATTGGGCAAGTGATAATATTTGGTCATTTACACTAACATTAAATATGGGGTCAATCCCGTGCCTCTGTGAGGTCAAGAAGCATGTTGGTTTTTAGTCCAATGGCCCGAAGGGTCCGATGGACTATTGGGATCACTTGTCGTCCGTCCATCTGTCGTCCGTAAACTATTTTTCAAGAATCTTCTAGTCCGAAATCGTCAGTCAGAATGACCTGATATTTGTTGTGGAACATCTTTTGGGTACGGTCTACCAAGTTTGTGCAAAGAATTAGGAAATATTGATTTTTGAATTTTTGAAATGTTAAAAATCCCCATTGGTTTATTATGGGACACATTTCAAAGTACTAGAACTTGAAAACATTTGAAGATATGGATATAGTTACCATTGGCAATAGATAGGAAGTCACATATGGGCTTTCATTTGGTGCCGTGACCTTTGACGTTGAGTGACCGTGAAAGATCAAACCCAGACTAGATTTTGGCCATCCAGCTAAAAACATGTTCAAGCAAGAGGAAAAGAAACACGAAAAAAGTCAGTTCTACAAGAAGTTTTTCTAAAGACCACAGGCTCAATTTAAAATTAACAGCATGTGCAATATGATGAAATATACTAGTATCACAACTTGATTAATGACAAAACCTTTGACCTATGAAAGGTCAAAAGAATGTCAATTAATGTCTTTAAATATGCCTGCCGTTGGACTACAAGACCCTTGGTCCTATTTTTTTTTTTTTTAAACTATACAATCATTCAAGAGGAGGTAGATGATGATGTCCAATAACACACTGAGGTTGAAATGTTGAATTTCAGTGTTTCAATGAGTGTCCTATAAAGGGTTAAGTGGTAGAAGCAGTAGTATGTAATAGTTTTACTTAATCTATTCAACTGATTTCTTTGAATGAACAGTGGTTCTGCTTTACTGGTATAAATCCCACTCAGAACAAATTTACGTCATATTAAGAGCTGATCTCCCCACACCACCGGTTCACATAAAAGCCATATTTTGTGTTAACTGCGTAAACCAGGTTATTCTAAAAACTGAATCAAAAGCCCAAACTCAACAACTAAACAAAAATGTATGAAACATTCAATTCACTGTAAGAACACTGTAAACTTAAATGCATTCTAGGTCACAGTGATGCACCGCTAACCCTAACCCTGGTCACATGTTTTACCTACATGGATGCTCATTCTGTGGCTCATTTTACCTCCCAGGGCCCGATAGTGAAATTATTAAAGATGTCTGAAAACGTCAAAACTTCACAAACATACAGTATAGGTGCTTCTATAAAAAGTTATGAAAATTTTTAGATCAGTAGATGCTTGTAATCTGAGTGGCATGGTGAATTACATACCTTTTCTTCACAGTTAATGATACTTATTAAACATCCATCATTCCTTCTGATGGTTTCTTTTTTTGTGATGCATTCACAAGGACGCATTGCAAAGTCAAATTTGGCCATGTATACAGAGGATGAAAGTGTGCTTAAAGTTGCAGCAGGTGAAATGAGGGAGAAAAAAAAAAAAAATCTGAAAACACACACCCTCCCTCTGCAGCTCCTTCTTTTCATTCCAAATCCAAAGACTAAGTATAAAGATAGATGTCCTGACTCCGTTATGAAAAAGTGAAGTCAAGATGCAGAGTTCAGCGCCGTAATCATGCCCAGGTCAAATCTGATGGAATCTGATCAGTGATTGGTAATTTCAGCTGTCAGTCACCTATTTAACCCTCATACCTGACCGAAGATGCCTGTAATTACTCAAAATCTGCATCAACAGGTACATTTTTTTTACAGCCTGAAAACACAGAAAAGATTTGATGTAGAAGTCTTGCTTCCCTTCAGTCCACTTGAAATATACTTTGCTGAAAGGTAATTATGGACTTTTTGCCCTCTGACACTAAAAACTATCAAGCACTGCAGCTTTTACTGTGTTTTAAATATTAAATATGAGCTATTCTTGATTTACGCTTAGAACAGGGCAGTGAGATCTCATCATGTGATCACTTGAGACGCATGGGGATGTCAGGTGTGAATGAACGTACTTAAGGTTGTTCACTTCCAGTCAAAAAAAAAGACAAAGTATGTCTGAATGAGCCTTAATTCATAGAGCATCATCTCCATGTCTTCTGCTCACTTGAACATTTTTCTTTTCCTTCAGCTCTGCATATCATTTTTATTTTTTCTTACTCACTCTCATTCTTCTACTCACCTTCAAGCCAAGAAAGAAAAAAAAAAGCTCTATCAAAACATGAACCAAATGCCAAATGAAATTATAGCAATTAGTGCAACATAGCATCTATGGAGTCACATGCTGACCAAAACAATGCCTCAAGGAGAGTGAATATAGAGTGAATTCATCAGGTTGATGCTCTTAATGACTCTCAGGCCAATTATGAATGTCATTAGCTTGAAAACAAATTGAGCCCAATATCTAGTTACTGTATAAAAGTCTTACAATCCCTGTTATTTTCATGAAGATTAATTCAAAATCTGATCTTAACCCATAAAAACCCGGTGTGATTTTTGTGGCAGTATCAAAATGAATTTTTCTGTCTATTTAACCTTTCTTAAGTGATTTATCGCTATATATTATAATATTATCCTCTGTATTTTGCAAATTTTCCAGTGAAAATCAAGTATTTTTCTCATATTTCAAGGAGCAGGCAGATGTTCATAAAAAAACTCAGAATAAAGTTGAGGGTTATTATATCTGAAACAGAGAAAACTGAGGAAAAAACCCTGAAATTTTCAGCAAAGATATTAACTGAATATAAACCAAATGTTTCCATCCACTGTCACTGATCCAACTCCATGGGTTTTACTGGTGAATTAATGTTGTGGAAGATGACGGTGTTTCCACGGTAACTACAGAGCATCTGAACGTCCAAATGGGTCATATCTGATGACCATGAAAAGATGACAAACTGTATTTTACATCAATTATTTACATGGATCGATGGGATTATTGGATCAACAGGTATTAAATAGTTTATTTCAGTAGATGGTTTTGGTCGACGGTGGATGTTCGGGTTTTTATGGGTTAATGCTAGAGACCTCAGTGACTAATGTAACTATTACTGAAATTGTGCTTTACTGAAGTTTAAAATTATTTATTCTATAGTTGGGGGTGGAGATCTCATGGGAACTCTCACAGGATGCATTCGCCATAGCATCCTTTATGCTACACAGTCCTTATGTAATGTCACAATAAATGTCACGACATTTATTTCCATCCAGAGTTGCATTAATTTAAGGCCAAGGTCTGGTATCAATGCTAGGAAAGTTGAACTGTTGTATCTTAACCCCAATGAGGATCTTTGGGATCCTCAGTCAGGTTCAGGTCTGGACTCTGTGGAGGCCAATCCATGTATGAACATGTTGTCTCATTCTTCCTGAACCACTCTTTCACAATTTGCATCTGATGAATCCTGACGTTGTCATCTTGGAATTAAAAAATTGGAAGAAATAATCCGCTGATGTTCAGACCTGGTCGTTCAGTATATTCAGGTTCAGATGACCTCATTTTATGTATGGACACATGATGTCGCTGATCCTAGACCAGATGAACTGAATCAACCCCAGATCACAACACTGCCCCCACAGGCTTGTTTTGTAGGCAGTAGGCATGATGGGTAATCACTTCATCCACCTCTCTTGTCACTCTGGTGCACCCATCGCTCTTTTTCCACTGAAACATGAATCTTCAATCATGATCATTTTCGTTTTACCACATTTCTTCCCCTGTGATGATGGTTCAACACTATCCTTCCTGGTTTAACAATCCGTCAGACAGTTTTCAACACAATTTTAGTAGCTTCACCAATCTTGGTTGCTTTCTTTGCTTTAAGGTTTTCTCAACCTTTTTTGAACCACACCCCACTAACGAAGCCCCCCCCCCTGAAAAAATGTAATTTTAAAAATGTGACAGACCTGTACATGGAGGACGTGATGGCTTATATACAGTACCTCTGTAGATAAAGCCTATATAAGGTGAGCTCCCCTCGCCTTATAATTGACTATGGGGGGGCAATGATGCACCAGACGATATGACCCCCTCCTTCCTCACGAACCTCACTTTGACAAGGGTTCCAAATATGTGCCGAGTGATTTATATTGTTGTGATGGTGCTAACACACCTGCACAAAGATGCCTCTGCTTTATGTTGCTCTTCTGAAACAGTGACATCTTTTCCACGATCACCGGAAATGTCTGCTGACACGGTTGTTTAACAAATGAGAAGCTTCTCACTGCATCAGTTAGGGTTAAAGAACTTGTTGCAGCTGAAACTGCAGAACTTATCTAATAGAAGGATCTGAACTATCTGAACTCCAGGAGGGGACTTTTGGAAGTGAATAACATGAGTCGCTTGGTCATAGATTCAATTACTGTTCTATTTTCTAAGTTACTGATAGAGACCAGTAGATTGTGTTATGTAAGCTATGAAATTAATTTGCATCTTTGAATATTTTCATCATCAATCACAAAGATCTGAGGTTTAGAGTCACTTTAAAGTCGGATCATGAAGGATCTGCGCTGTGATGGTAGTTTGCGAGGGCTGATGATGTCACTTTTGTTTGCCCAGTTTGATCTTCTCTGCTCGCACTCCTTTCTCGCAGCTTTTCCATCATCTGATATGGTGTTTCATTGATCTGTTTTCTCTCCTGCTTGTTTTGGCATTTTAACATGAAGTCAACAAGAAGAAGTCCCAGGGGCAGCAGAAAGTGGCTAGAAGGAGGTTTGCCGAGTTCAGTCAGCGTTTCAGTTTGAGGTATTAGATACAGAAACTAATCATATAGTTTAATACTGACTTGTGTTTAAGTTGTCATTTGCAGTTATTTCTTTGACTTCTGTTGTGTTGTTATAGACTAACCACGGTATATAATAACTATACATCCCAAACTCATCTTAAACTATATAGATACATTAATTAGTGAGTGTTTTCAAGTAGAAATATTACTTTTTTGGCTTTTGCTTGCCTTGATTAATTACAATGTCAGAACTTCTGTTTTTCTGGATGCCTGACAACATCTGTGAGGTACAGACCCTCCCCCCAACCCTCCAAATATCTGCAACTCCAACAAACTCCATTCATTCAGAAACCGAATAAACACCCATCTTTTTAAGAAACTCTACAATACCTGACTCCTTTTTCCTCAGAAATCTGAACTGCTGTCATCTCTAAATGTCGTTTGGCTTGTTTAATCTTTTTTACTGCATTTTTTGTATTTGTTTTTGTAAATGATAAGATAAATCCTTCTTGTTCTTATTGTTATTCCGATTAAAAAAAACTTATATTTTTCATTTATTTCACCCAATGTCATATTTTATTAATTGATTCAGTCAGGTGGTTAGGTTTTTCAGGTGGTGCCCAAAAACCTGAATTCCAAAACTGCTGAAAAAGTCTCAGAATTCAGTACTACACACACTCACTGCATTTTCTTTATAATACATGTAGCATGTTTTGAAACAAACCAATGAAATTACTTATGCTGATTTTTATGTAAATTATTAAATTCATAGTGCATAGCTTTTCCCACCAAATCTATGTTATATATTTTCTCAACTTGTATTCATATTAGTTCAGAAAAAAACTGTAATATGTGAACTTTTAACTCATTTGGTTGACTGTTGATGGTGTTATAGGCTATCCCATGCCCTTTATGTTGCCAACATGAGTGTTTAATGTTACTGCTTCACTTCAGTTAAATAAATATAATAAAATGCTTGCATGTAGTGATTATATTTCTGGTTTTATAGTGGAAATTAGAAATCGAAGTGGTGGATATATAAATTACAGTATCCTTAAGACAGAATTGTATAATGTGGCACACCATTAGACTGTTTTTGCCACTGATGGATGGTTAGTTAAAAGAAAGAATGATGCTTAAAGCAAAGAAGCAGTACAATGAAAGAAAGATAAAAGCCATTTAAAGATTACAATACCCATATCTATGTTATGCTAATTTCCTGTCTTTGTTATTCTGTGATTAACACCAATACAGTTAATAAAATTTGAAATATATAAACATAAGACTGACCTAAATGTATTTCTATGCAAATCGAACAAATATATTCTCTCCTCTTCCACCTCCCCCCACATCAGCAACAATCAAATCCAGATCAATTAGCATTCAGCATCAAATCTCACGCAGTATGTACTAAGCCCAAGTCTGGTATTATTGAGAGGATAATTGTTGCCTTGCGGTGGTTTGAAGTTGCTCGCTGACTGACTGACTGACACTGATACATACACATACATGAACAGTAATTACTAACAAGCAAGTAAAGACACATAAAGAATGAGTGACACTGATAATTAACACTCGTGCAACACATGCACTTCTCTTTCTTGTTCGTTTCAGAGGGGCCTGTACACCCCAGTCAGAATAATCCATCTCCATCATGTCGACACAGCGCTCTGTCTCTGGGATTGTCACACTCGCTAATTACTCTTTAAGATAATCAGCCTGTGTGGCTGGAGATGTAGCTCCCCTCCATGCCTCCGTCTTCTCAGGGAATGAGAGGTTTAATCTGTGGCGAGATCAGAGCTACTGGGAGCAAGAGGAGGAGGGATGGGAGGCGGGTGGAAATGAGAAGGAATTTGGGCATCTTAACAAACTCTTAATTACGTTCTCTATCCTCTGCTGGTGGCAGGCATAAATGGCGGTCCCCAGGGAGCCTCTGATCCACTTTCTGATCTGCAGAATTCACAGCCGAGCTGCTGATCAAAAAGATGGAGCGGCCTAGATGCTTCAAACACATGGGACCTTTTTCCAGCGTGGGACTCATAGCTTGTCATTGAGCGGAAGTTTGAATTGTCGAAATTCATGCTCAAAAAAAGGAGGGGGGGGTGGGGGGTGGAATCTGATCTCTTTAAAGACAAGGAAAAAAGAGAATTTGAAGAGAAACGGGGAGTGTTCAATGGCTCCATGAATTGATAATGAGCATTCATGCAACGTGCTGAAGGCATTTGTCCCATATACAAGGCAGAATTCATTGGAGATGACCTCCACCCACATTCTCGCTGTTCTAATATGCAAGGCGCAGCTTTGATGTTCGCCATCAGCTGGATCCCTGGGGAGGCTCTGCTGTAATAAACCACAGTAGTGATCGCAGTGGAACGCACTCGCCAGCAGGAAGTCCCATCAGCCCTGTCCCACTGGCTCTCAGGGAACGGTGAGGGGTCAGGGGGCCACGGAGGTTGGATCATGAGACATAACTGTGCAAATGTGTCCACTGACCACCAGTGTTAAAGTTTAAGTCCGATCAGATGCTTCCACTATCTGTTCAATTAATAGTGGTGGACACAGAACTGGAAATATGGAAGTATGTGTAATTTCTTACCACTTCTTCATGATGAAAGCATATATA
>JAPQRP010000003.1:26664419-26683856 GCA_037367295.1 Apogon hyalosoma
CTCCCTTTCTCTCCACATCCATCCTCTCATCACCTTACACAACTTCCGCACCTCCTCTCTCCACTGGCTTTCATTCACAATGAAAAGCGAGCAAACAAACAGCAGAAGAAGCAAATCAGTGTTCAGCAGGGGAAGGAGGGTACATTTCACCCTTCAGTGCAGTCCATACAGTTAGCATACGCATCCCCTGACTCTAGCTGCTGGACTCGTAGCGTCAATCTGGACAGCCAACCAAAGGAGATGATGGCTCTTTGTTGTCGTCATGAAAAGCACAGCATCCAGAACAGCAGGTAATAGGTTTCTCACAAAATGTTTACAGGGGGATCTTGGCTTTAAGTGGGCTTTGAATGAGTCTTATATCCTACCAACTACTATTCTCATTCATGTAGAAAAGTGCCACACACCCAGCCCCTCAGCATGACTCCTAACAGGTAATTTCATCCCGTCGTCCCCTCAAATCACACTGCTTTGACTAGACTCTCTTTTCACAGATGTGGAAATTGAACAGAAAGGATGCACTAATGCTTTTTTCCGCAGTTCAGTGGGGTCCTCTTTAAACATCGGGTCGGCAAAATTGCCTGAGCTCAACATTCGGCGACAAAATAGGCCGGCTGCACTCCTCAGCCGCGGCGTGCTACGGTGTACAGACTTAATCAAAGCCAAATTGAATGATGACGCCATGTGAATGAGGCCGCCAGCCGAGGCGACCCGCATCAGGTGATCTAAGCGCAGCTCCCTGACAGGTTCCTCCGCAACATGACGGCTCTGGCTGGGCGTAGCCATGGCAACAGAGTAAACCAAAAGAGGGAGAAATGAAGAGAGGGGAGGTGATGGCGGGAAGGAGAGGAGGGGAGGGCGGCCGATACTGTTTGATGCTGCAGGCAACTCCAAACAGCCTTTTATCTGAGTCTGTCAGATTCCTGCTTCCAATCCACCAGGGAGGCTCAATCACCAGTAGTCCCAACGCCTCACTACCTGTACCAAGCTGTGATTAGCAGGCTTGTGTGCGTCTGTGTGTGTGCAGACGGAAAAAGAAGGAGTAACCGTACAGATACCAGAGCTACAATTACACCACAATAGTAAACTGCTGTTCCTTCACGTACTGTTCCGTGCTGTGCCATAATATGACAGCTCTGTGCATTGTCTTCCATGCATTGTGCATTACCAAAGCAATTGGCAGGAAAAATGGTGTCACTGTATATTTCTGCAAACCAGCAACACATATAATATTAACATTTGCGAGCCAAAAATATGTATCATTTCAACATTTCTTTGTTCACTTGCGCTGTGATTGTTTAGTCTTTGTTTGGTGCTTGTGGTAGATGGTTGATTTTGAAAATTTAGAGAGTGGAGTTTGCATCCTGACTCCTACAAGATTTTACTTTTGGGTGATTATAGACCTCTAGTACATTGTGGATACACCGTGACTACTTTATTGGGGTTATGGGAGGGTTTTTAGATTACGAGTGGCCTTAATTTGGCATATGATCTACTTTTCAGAGGGATTGTACAACTGTGTCATTAAAACAGTGAATAAAAGCAATGTCAGAAACTTCCGTAATCAGCTAACAATCATTATAAATGGCCTGCTCATCAGTGTAATTCCAGTGTTTTACAGAGAGCATTGCACAGGTCGCTAGATAATTGAGTTTATTTCAGTCCGTTTATAGTAAACCTTTAGTATCTGTCCACGTTGAACTGTTCGTGTCTAGTCCCACTACTTTTTGAAGTTTCCCTAACATGTTGCCCTTCTTCTGCGGAAGAAATGATGACAAAGCGTGTCTGTCCACTGCAGGTCCAGCTTCTGAACTCCAACATGCATTGACTCAGATTTACACAGATATTTTAGAGTAATGTTAAAGTGTGAAAATGTTTTTCATGATTATACAACTCCACTGAGATAAAATTAGCCTCCACAGTCTGGGTAATTAATGGAAACACTGCACCTTTAAGTACAGGAAAAAGTGACCAGTGCCAACGTGCTGTAGATATTCTCAGTATTGTAATACATTTGGTCCAAAATGATGCAAAAGTGCTGACTTTCTGGTAAGACACAACAACAAAAATCCCTCACACTCAGCCTAAACCTCCAGACACCAAAGAAAAGGAAGAGGAAAACTTTTAGCTCGACTGTAACATGCCTGTATTCTATAAGAGGTAGGAAATTCATGAATCATGACTCTACCACAAAATTTCATCATATAAATTTTTTCCATATTGCACAGCTGTACATTAGCTCCACTGTGAGCAGATCGAGAATCGTTTTATTTAAATGAGATTTTTTGTTAGAGTGTAGTAAAGTGAAAAGGCAGTATATTGTATTTTATAATAAATATAACACTAACTACATGCTGCCAGTGTCTAAACCTAAACATAACAAATGTTTAATTACATATAAAGGTTTTATCTAACAGAAAAAGTGGAAAAGTGATCAGATAGAACAATATAATGTACAGTAGATATACACGTCAGAGGTTGAAACATATTTTGTGTCTGTGGCTTTCAGAGCAATTAGGGTTTTTTTCTTGTTTGGTTTTTCCTGATGACTGGATTGGACTCAGTCTTTTCAAGCTCAAATTTTTGAATCGTCCACTAGTTCTACAAGTTCTCTGCAAAAAGCACGTGGAAACTAGTGCTGGTAAGGCCCATTATGTGAAGACAGGAGAGTAATCCAATTAATCATCAACAAATTACATAAAACAGGAAGAGGCAGGAAATGTTTGTTCTGTAGTTTCCCAGAATAAACTACAGAGGAAACATTCATATGCATACATAGAGTCTAAGCAGCTGGAAGACATTTTATATCTTTTTGTGTTTTTACAAATACAAGTTTAGTCTGTTATTTAAGTCACTGAAACTATAAGGTGAAGCAGAGATAACATGCAATAGTAGGGGGACATAGTGTTGTAGTACTATGACATAGTGCTGAATGCCTGTTAATTTATAGCAAGAAAAAGTCAAAGCACATAAAGGTCAACTCGTTCCTGGCTAGAACACAAGTCTTCAAATCTAAAGAGACATGATTATATCTGGCAGGAAAAATCTTTAATTGCTCATGTTCTGGTCTTTAGCTCAATTTTCTGCTTATAAAACCTCTGTCTTCAGAAGTTTGTGTGTTCAGTGTCAATCCAGGACAGAGTCTTTATGCGGAGAAAAGGAATCATGTGAAGGTTGGTCCGGTGGAGGATCGTGTAAAGAGGAAGTAGGGTTAGTTACATGGAAAAGTTGGTTCATTTTTTGATCTTTTGATTTGGACCAAGAGGAACGAGCTGCAGAAGGAGCAGCTTTAATAGTCTCCACATATGCTAATACTAACACGAGGTGAGGGTCTGTTCTTCAGAGTGACTTTTGGTTTTATGCTCGAGTACATTTCAGAAGTTATTTTCACGTCTAATACTCAACTGGTCGGAGTTTCCTTTCACACTGCACTTTGTCAAATGAACAGAACCTTTTGAATAACGTATCCCCCTCCTCGCCTGTGGTGGCACTGCATTAAGAATTACTGAAGAGGAAGACAAGGCACACAATGAACATGAAACTTTGCTCATCTATTGTTTAATGCAGGGCATTTTCCATTTCTGCCACATGGAAATCAAACATGGAGCTGCAGTGTACTCCACTTCCTGTATTTGGTTCACTTGAAGCGGACGGAAACCTACATTTACAGGCAGACCAGAGTTCACTATAGCCCCTTTTACACAACACTTCTGTTACGGGAATATTTCATCTTTATTCCGGAACAACGTCTGTGTAAATGAAATGGTGGGATCATTTGTGACGGCTCTGTAATGCCTCTGGAGGTAGGAACAGAGCCACGATAAAGATGGAATCATGATTCTGGAACACTATGTTAAAGGAACACGTCTCGTTCTGCAACCAAGGTGTCATTTTCATGATGTATTGCATGTGCGACCCCCACGCCGGGGGGATTTAAAAATGAGCGTGGCCGTGTACGGTAAACAAAATCTACGCGACCAGAAAGATGTCGAACTGGGGAGACGCCCAGATCTGTGAGCTGTTGTCACTTCAGGCGGTGGACTCTATCTGTGCTAACATTTGTGGAACAGTGAAAGACTTTGAAGAGGTTAGCAACACCGCTATGCTTGGGGTATTTCGGACGCACAAGTTATACATCACAGTATACGCTGAGCTGTGTCACCACCCCTTTGATTCCGGAACGCAGGTCTGCTGTGTAAAAGTCCAGCCTCACCTCTGTTACTCCTGTGGAAATCGGTCAATGGTGAAAAAAAAACATTTCACCTTTTTTCCAGGATCTCGGTGAAAAGGTGGCTTATGTTGATCTGTATCAGAGTTTGATTGTGCATTCACACCTCCCCAAACAAACCGGACTTTCTAAACAAAATAATCAGAGATCAGTTAAACAGAGCTGTTAACGCACCCATAGCCTGTAGTTTTACACCAAAGACGTTGAATCAGTACTTCTACTAGAGTAAAAAATGTGTACTTTTGCCACCCGTCATCATTTTTTTTCCCAAACAGATCTAAACAAAGCACAATCAAAACTTGAGTGTAACAAATTCCCACCTCATTAGTGAACAGCCAATAGCCATCGAGTCAGTCCCAGCAGGTGAAGAAACACAGTGAGAGGAAATGTGTTCCTGTGACAAGATTAATGTGTCCAGTATATCAGTGCAAGTGTGGTGCAGAGGAGAGCGTGCAGGTTTTTATTGCAATCAAAGTGTATGTAGCAGGAGATGTCACTGATTAGCACCCTATCAGCTGGAGAGGAGGAGCTGATCAGCGAAATCTTTCCCTGCAGCCTTTGCTTTGAATGAAACCTGCAGACTTGCAGCTCTACGCGGCACAAAGCTGCCGATCCCTGCCTGAGTGTATATATTAACTTGTCAGTAAGACTGATTCTGAAGTGGAGAAGCCTGTTCCCTCTGCTCGCAGCCTTTGCCTCTCCGCTAATGCAGGAAGAGATGGACTGTTGCGGAGAGAGCGGTGACTGAATCTGTCCACACATCCCCCTCGTTCCTCCACAGGGAACACACTGCACTGTATCCAGCTCCACCACTGTATATCATACATAAATAGTGACTGAGGTTGACCCTGACACACTGCTGCTCCTGCTTGCACTGAGTCAGGGGATAGTCAAGCCAGTGGTTCGCTAATGGCCCATGGACACACAGATCTGTCTATTCTCACACTTTTTCCTTTTCAAAACGCTTGATTTTTTTTTTTAACCTCTAAAAATACGACTCATTGATTATACTGTACACTGTGAAGACTACCCCTACCAGAAAGAAACCACAGAGCCTTAAATATAAACAAACTGTCTTGTAATGAGAAAAAAAAAAGCTGACTTTTCTGCCTTCAACCAGGTCATATATCTTAAAGCTCAGTATGGTTTAGGGATTTCAGGGATTTGCTTTTATTTTTAACACTCCACTCATGTTGTTTTAGGGGCTGCCAAACAAATGTGGCACAAATTTTAACCAAACCTTTAGAAAACGGGCTGTGAAAAATCTGCATTTTCATACATTTCCATCCACTACTGCTGTGTAAATATTACATTTTGGGTGACCATCATCCTCATCATCATGGTTTAAAACTTTGTCAGATAGACAAACATTTTTATATAATGACACAGCACCTGGTATTTTTATTGAAGAGCTGATACCTTTAACCACTGGCCTTTATCACACTCATCTCTTCATCTCTTCGTACACAATGGCATTTCATTGCTATTTTCATCTATTCCTGCACTTCTCTTTGTTTCTTGTATTAAATGAGTAAACGTTGCAGTCTCCTTATTGGTCCACACCTGCACCCATGAATTATGTAATTTAGGATCTTTATCTTTTATCAATTCACAAACTTTTCCACCACTCACAAGTCTGAAGATTTTTTTTTTTACCCTCACTGTCTTAATAAGATATTTCACAAAATACTGGGCTAAAAAAACTTAAAAAACAAAAGACTATGTAATAAGCACAACTTGTTTTTCTAGTTTAATGAACAGTGACTAGACTTCTAACCTAGGTTTAACAAATCTAGCAAATTAAAATTTGCTCACCTCATTGCCTGTTTTTTTCCTTAATAAAAGGCAATTTGGTTATATTTAAGAGTAATTTGTCTTCTTTCTAGGATGGTTGTTTTTTGCCATCCCTGTCTTCTAAGAGCCCCTGAAATACTAATGCTGTGTTGTCTTCCACATGATGCCGTGTGCTCACATCCTCAGTTTCACAAAAGCAATAACAGAACAATGGCTAATTTTCTTGATTATTATTATTTTCAACTCCCTTCTCCCATTTTTATTTTGTATTAGCTAGCTAATGCTAATTGCATCTATTGCATATTATCCTGTTTGTGTTGCATAGCAACAAGAGTGATGTAAAGCTTTGCACCCATTTCCCTCTTGCTGTTTCTGTTACTAACAAATCTCAGCTGAGTTCTGGGTGAATTGTTAGATTAAAGCCTGTTATATTAATTCTACCAAACAACTCGTATGAAAAACCATACTTATCTAATGACATAAATATCTCTTTATACGTGACTGAAGTCATACAGTTGAAGTCAAATCTTCAGCCTTTGTGGTCACTCATTACTGTACACACACTGCATGTTTACGCATACACTACCATGTACAGTATGTTACAACTTGACACATGTTCACCTCCATGTACATGCGCACACACTCACACCCCCCCCACCTCACCCCAAACTGGCAATCATACTTAATCCCTCTCCAGCCTGAGTAATCCCCGACAATCCGAGGCTAATCCTGGTTAATTCTGGGCACTCCTCAGCTGGGTTTCACCCTGAAACCACAGAGACAGGGTGGGGATTGGTCGGATCATACCGATTGAGGGTGGGCGCGCCGTTGATAGACATAATTGGTCGAGGCAGCGATTGGGGAGCCAAGAAAAACAAGCACAGGTTTTCCTGGGTCTTTAACATTTGTCCAGATTGACCCTTTCTATGTCACTTACTGTTGACACTGCTTTTGACCGAAAACATGTTTTTCACCAGAGTCCAGTGTGTTAACATTTTATCACTAATACTCCGCTGTGGAACACAGTCTGTCTGCTGTGACACACGAGCTGGGAACTTAACATTACAGGGATGGAAAATAAAACACCAGAGTGGCGTACACAGTATGAGCCACTCCTCCAAGGTAAAGGGGCTTCTGAGAAGTCATTAGCCTCTATTCAATCAGCTCTACCTTCCGAAGCTCCTGGCTCAATTCTTCTTAGCAGCTATTGATCCCGATTCCAAAATGAAGCACTTAAGACCCCTTGATCAAGCTGCTCCTTAATCTAGCGTTAAGGAGCTTGAGACCTTTTCACCCCGTGTCTCAGACAGACTTATTACTTTGGCACACGGGTACAGTAGCAGTAACACAGTACACTTCACTATCACAGTCTCACTTTGGGTTTAGAGCCTGATTAAGCCCCTTTGGTGCAGAGCAGGGCTGTGGGATCACTTTTACTCTCTGCCATTTTGAAAAACTTGTCAATATACACCAAGCCGAGAGTGTTAATGAAGCAATATGTTACTGGCAGAGGATGGATGGATGGGGCTTTGTTAAAACACAGAGTCCTGTGGTGTTTGAAGGCTCCACTGTGGGCCTGTTTGATTCAGTTTGCACATGGAAAGTACAGAATATGTGTGTTCAAACTGTTGCTATACTCATGAGAGCGTGAAAACAGAAGCAAAGAGGAAACTGATTTACCTTATGCTGCAGCTCTGTCAGCAGTGAGAAGGGAAACAGGTTGCAGAGGAGTTCTACTCCTGGACGGTTTTATAGGCTGCTTTTACCTCTCTATCCTCACAGGAGAGAAGCCTCTTGGAGGGGGGGGTTCTTTAGAGGATTCAGTAGAGCATCATGTAGTGGATTTTATAGGGCTTTCTGCTTCACATTTTAAGGAGCCCACCTCTAATTTATGACACATTCCATGCACCATTCAAGAGGAAGGTTGTGTTTTAAATTCCATCCAGCGCTCCATTAGATGTGGTCCAGCACAATCCAGCTGAGTGTTGTGGGGATTGTTCTACACCGCCTTGTTGAGAAGTAGTGAGACTAGGCAAAGCCGTTTTCTCCCCTTGCTCGACCATTATTTATTAATCCATTTCACACAGCCAGGAGTCATTATGCACGGTCCTGTCAATGGGTATCTCTCTATGCTGCGCATTTATTTGATAATAAGCAGGAGTGGGGGAGAAGATAAAAGCGCTGACTGCGTTCATTGTGGAGCATTTTCTGCGGGCGGGGAGACTTAAATGAGAGCAGCCAGGCTCTGTGTGGGAATGGGTCTCGTCTGCTAAGCCTGTCTGGAGGCAATCGATGGAAATTAGTCAACGCTAAAGATTCACTTCCTGTGACTGATGTCACGGGCAGCGCTTGTCTCTTTGAAGGGAAATAAAGAAGTGGGAGGATGAGGGATTAATGGGGTTGGAGAAGGTGTGAGCATGCCGAGTTTGGGTGGGGGCTAAACTGGGAAAAAAGATGCTATTCTTGTACTGGATTGCAGGAAAATAATAGTGCTGCTGCTACCACTAAAACATCACAGCCAACACAGTGTGAAAAGCTGTGAATACTCAAATATTACTTAGCAGCAGCAAAAATATCTGAGATACTATCTTTGAAACGTGTTCAGTTTACTGCTGTAAAGAATGTTGTGTGATGTGGAGAAAAAATGCACAGAATAGATTTTTAAGTTCATTTCAGTCATTAAAACAAACAACTGAGCTCTTTTTGTTTGAGATACTAAGGTTTTTAAAAAGAAGTAACTTCACAATTACTGTTCCACCACAGAGCACAAATAATAGTGTTTACAGTATTAGAACCAGTTTCAGGTGCACCCTCGCAGTAGCTGTGACAATATGATCAGAGTCAGTGTCTCTGGCAGTTGTACTAAGGCCACCTCCTGAAAGGTACACCAGTTAGCTTCTCCTCAAAGTACAGCTGAGGGACTAGAGCCAGCCCTCAGGCGACAGAAGGCCTTTCACTCCCCTTCACTCCCTGCGGAGTTCCACAAGCTCTGGGGGAAGACAGACAAACAAGGCAGATAGGGATGTAAGAGACGGCTGGAGAGAGGCAGGGAGCGAGGCGTCGTCTGGGGCTAACCTGAGAAAGGTATAGACAGGAAGAAGAGCCTGAGGGGCCAGGGGCAGAAAGCAAGCCCAGTCCCCAGTAGAGAAGCCTCTAATTGGAGCTGCCGGCCTGCCGAGGCAGCCTCTCCCACTGCGGATGGACATAAGGAGCCGAGTGAAGGCGGAGAGCCCGGGGGCGGGAGGAGAGGGCAGATAAAAATAGAGCCGGCAGATTAACGAGCATCTGAAAGCAGGGCAGGGGATCGGAAAATCCTCCCTGCGTGCCAAAGATGCCCGGTCCTCAGGCCACGGCCAGCTCTGTAAAGACTGATGGACCCAGAGTGACCATGAGTGGTGCTTCCTTCCTGTTGGCCTTCCTGACATCACAAACACCAGGAGGAGGAACACCGGAACATTCTGGCAAGAGGACTGTTGAAATGGTGAAATTTTAATGGTAGCCTTATGTAATGTAAAGGTAACTTACAGAGATACAGTTGATAGTAAATAGACTCATATGTACAGAGAATGAAGAAAGAAATAGCCTGAGACACATGTTGGTAAAATTACACAGTGCACTTGTGGCTTTTTTTTTTTTTTTTTTGGTTTTTTGGCAAAACATCAAATACATATATTTTTTTTCTCCATCAGCTTGTCTTGGTGGTCTTGATAAAGCCCACAGTGCACGCCAGCTATCAAATGTAAGGTCAGAGCCCACAGTTTACCCTCATGAGCTGAATTATTATTTTACTTTTAACTTTTTTATGTATTTTGTTTGATTGTTGTTAATTTATACTGGTGTGAACTTGGGTTTAACACCTAAAATCAACCTGCATTTACATTTATAATTCATTTGTAATAAACATAACTACACTATTATAAACCTTCATATAATTTTAGATACTACTTTAACTAAATATATGGATGGTTTTTAGCTAATCACTACTGTAAACTGAAACTATACAGTTGGCTATAGTTAATAAAACTCACCTATTCTGTGAACAGTGCTGTGTACAATTACACACATCACTCTAAAGCTGGAGGGGAACACAGCAGCCTAATGATGATCATGACATGAAGTACAACTACTGTACGCCTGTAAGACATATAATTCCATTTTCTACATAATATGTCTTTATAATCTCAAAGGTTTTACTAAATTGCTGAATTCCTGGACTTTGATCCCTGTATATAATCTGTTTTTATTCATTTCAGTTTGCAGTTGCAGATTTCTCAAATTCAGACACCAAACACCCAAAGAAATTGTGTTTAAAGAATCCAGATGTCCACTAGTGGCTCCTGTCTGCAAATGAAGATTTAACACAGCTAGTTTCTGAGGCAATAATGAATTCATAAAGTCCTTAAAATAGCGGGGGAAAAAAAATCTAAAAGCCCTACAATTACAAAAAAGGGGAGTAAATGCAGTTTGCCTCCTCCACCTTTGACTCGTACTCATGAAAGTAGTCACCTCCACGGCTGCGATTTCCAGCCTTCCCCCAGGAGCTTTCACACGCCAGGTGGAGTATCGTGACACCTATGGGAGCCAAAGGAGAAGCTGAGAAACAGGCCTCATCACACCTGCCATCGGGTCTCAGGAGAGCACCACCCACCTCAACATTCAGCTGTCACATCCATCCACACACACAGAGGCTGTAACGACACCAACAAACGCACTGATCCACACTTAAAAGCTGAAACACCGGCAGAAACACATTCCGAACGGCACATTAATAAACAGCAACAAAGGCTAGATTGACTGAAGATATCGGAGAGGAGGAAACATTCTCACAAACAGTGAGAACACAAACACTGCCGCACGACTTGCAGGAATAACTTCCTCTTATGTTCAAATAATGAGTTCAACCTTTGGCATTTCATCCATAACTTAGAGAGTTTCCAAGCACAGAATGATGCAGCCTTGAATGAATAATAGACTTCTGAAGAGGAGGTGATCAGCTTTTCTGAAAGTGTCAGCACCTTAATTAAAGATTAGTTTGCCTTAATCTGAAGGACTCCTGAAAAGGCACTTGGTCGTAAGTGTTCAACTCTTAGCACTGAATATTCACAAATTCTTTTTTTTTTTTTTAACTGATGTATTGTTCAATCTTCAGAGTTTGAGTACTCACAAATAACTGATTTATTCAAGTATCAGGAAAAAAAAAACAACAACTCTATCATACAATTTCAACTAGAAGCCTGATTTTCTGTGAGAATAATAAATATTATTCAGTGTTTTTACCTATTTATGTTTCTGAGTAGGGGCATTTTCTGTTACTTTATAAAACAGTAATTAATTTAGTCTCATGTTTTGACAATACATCTGTGCATGAAATGAGGACTTTATGGATTTTTTTGAAGTCATGCATGTAATAAAAAATACTCAAATAATAATCTGATTGTGTATCCTGCACAAACTTGACTAAAATATCCAATCACATGACACAGAAGAGACTGATATAAAACTGAATTCTAACTACAGAACATTTTCTTTCAACTTAAAAATGAAATGCTGTTAATTATCATCATTTGTATGTGGTATAACACAATAAACATTCAAAATAACTTGTAATTAACAGTTAATTAACAGTTACCTAATGAATAAAGTAATCATTTACTCACAATGGTCTTATTAAAAAAGTAATTACTTAATATGATAATTGATAATTTATAAAGATACATTTGTCATTTGTTATTGTACCAAGTGTTGAGTAGTTGTTAATGAATGTTTCTTGTTAACATTTCATTAGGGTTTATGTGTTAAAGTACTATGTATTATTAGTAAATGGTTGATAAAGATGTCCATAGATTCATTTATTCCACAGGTTTATTGTGTGTGTGTGTGTGTGTGTGTGTGTGTGCGCGTGTGTGTGCGTGTGTGTGTGTGTGTATATATATATATATATATATATATATATATAATCTTATTAAATTTGTTTATGAAATTAACTAATCTGCAGTGCAGAATGACTCTGAATGTCTCTGCCAATGCATCTGGGACAGTTTGTCCAAGTAGAGTTAGCATTGCGCATGAACAACTGAGCAGTTGATCCAGTAGTGACAGGCAGCAGAACCAACCCATAAAGATGCGAGATTCTGAACAGCACATTGGCCCTCTGGATGGAAATATGAGGACAAAAAACCAAGATGGAACAGTTGTTTCAAGTTTTGTTTCAAGTTGTTTTGTTGAAACTGTTGAAGGTGTTTAATAAACACATTCAGCGCTTATATATTCCCTTCTTTCTTGAGTCTGTTTGCTCATGCAAAATGAAACATGATTAATATAGATTAAAAATGAATATTTAATCATTCATGATTAATCTAAATTAATCCACAGCTACCCTGTGATTAATCTGATTAAAAATGTTAATTGTTTGACAGCACTAATATATATGCAACTATTCTCACTGAGTATTTTTTGTTGAACATTCTTAATTTTCATGTATATTACTTCTATAAATGTCACTGTGAATCAAAATCACCGCAAATGAGGGAACTATGAAGGATTGTGGGTTTAAATAAAGGTTTTGAATGAACATTAATTAACTAAAGAATGTTAATTAATATCACTGGTGTCTTACTGCTCAGTCCCTTCATTATGAGAAAATACATAAATGCATATGTGAGAGTTACTTGCTTCCATCTCCCAACTTTTTTTAATCTTACAATAAGGAATAAACATTTAACTGTGATTGAATGAAGCCTGTTCAGAACTGTTATGTATTTATTAAGTGTCACTTTACACTTTGAAATAACCATTCGATAATGAAAACTATGGTTAAGTATTACATACAGTGAAACATGCACAGTAATTTACAGTTAAGGCTCTAAGCGAGGAATATCCATTATATTATATTGAACATAAAGGGACAATAAATGTTAATAAGAAGTAAGACAAGTCACACCAGGTCTCTGCCAACCTTTAGGAACCACCTCATTAATCAATGTGTCATTTCCTCCCTATATGATATGTGTTGATAACAAAAACATAACACACATAGACATATTTTTGGATCATATTTCACTCCAACTTGGGTGGTGTGTCTGTCTGTTCACAATGGATCTTCATTAGTTTCATCTTTAATTGCTTCTCAGTAACCTGATGCCTTCTTTGGGGCCCAGCCTCCAATCCCAAAGCAGGAGGCAGTGGAATAGTAATGATAACAGATTTATGGGAAGAATACACACTCATACAGCCAGCATACAATCATACTTTGTAGTGTTGTTCAATTAGTCCTCTTTTATTCAGACTGCTTTGAATACGGTCTTCAAGAACTCACACGAATGTGATTGTTTTCTCAGAAAGGAATTTTGCTAATCACACTGTCACACTGAATTTCTTTTAAGACAGACACATCTCTCATCACATGTGCTGTTTTGAAGTGAGTTGATAAAGGACGACTCTGACTGTCTCCTGTGTGTGATGTGATGTTCAGCATCACTATTTCAGGAAAAGGATTTGCATTTCCACTGATAGAAATTGGCATACGTGGGGGGAAATATGCTCAAAAATAGAGAACGGACGTATTCGCTGGTAACTTTAACATAAGGCTACCCTGTGTCATCTTGGCAGAAGTCAAACCCTACTCTCACAGTGTGTATATCACCCTTACAAAGACAAAGACACACACTGTCTCTGACACACACACACACACACACACACACATCTCGTGCCTCGCTAGCATGGCATGCTGGGCCGGCTCATTACTACAATGCCAAGCTACTAGTTGCTAAGGAGACCTGAGGGAGAGGGAGGGTTCCTGTTGCCATGGCAGCAAGCCTTGCATCCTGCCAACTGTCTTCCCCCATGAGACCTGACCATCGTAGACAGAGAGAGAGAGAAAGAGAGACGGGGAGGCAAAGTGAGGAGAGAAAGGGCTGGAGGGGGTTATGGTTAAGATGTTGAAAGAGGACTTGTAAAGATGCCTGCGTGGCAAGCGGGCTTGTTGGGAGAACCACAGACTGTTGAAATAAAGCAAGGGGGAAAATTGATGGGGTGAAAGCAGGAAAAGAGGGAGACCTTAAAAAAGAATCTCCCCCCTCCTTCCTCCAGAGAGCCGATGTTCGTGCAGCAGTTTTCCCATGGTGAACAGGGACGCTGCCTGGACGACCACAACTAGATCCAGCCGCTCACAAAGACGCCAACATGATGCAAAACACCCCCCAACACACACACACACACACACACACACACACCACCATCACCCACTACCCCCCTCCTCGTCACCCAAACCCTCCTCAGTCTCCGACCCATAATGCATCACATGTCCCCGCTTGAACCACCCGCCTCTCTGCTTTTACTACGCGAGCAGAAGAGATGACAGCGCTTTTGGACGAGCTCTCACAGAGCCCATCCGTCATGGAAAGAAATCTGCTTTGGTGAGAGTGAGCAGTAATGAACGACGGATGGGAGACAGAGTAAAAGAGAGGGAGAGCATGTGGGAGGGATGAGCGCAGGGAGATTAAACTGATTGGGGAAGCACAGAAGAAGGGCAAAGAGGAGGTCACGAAGGCAAAAGAAGAGAAAAGTCCTCCGATTCAAATTAGCCTTATTGTTTTCCAAGGACATGGAATTGTTTCCATCCTGGTTTTTTTTCTTTTCTTTTCTTTCTCTGTCACTGTCTGTCCCCCCTCCTCCCTCTTCATTCTGACTCTTCTCAACTGTGTCTTTTCCCTCTCTCTGACTTTCATTATTTTCATTGCATTGTCCTGGTTCATCACATTAAGGCTTAACTGCACAGCTACAACATATTAGCACCTAAAGGTCTCACACCAAAAACAACAGATCCCATCTGGGGTGTAAAGGTTCACTCTGTTCATTCTGATTTTCAGGTGATTACGCACTTATAAAAACATCATTATCAATATTGTATTTTTCATTTCTGTAATTAAACCCCTAAATCCCCTTAAATCCTTACACTCTGGACATTTAATTATATGAACTATTTTCTGAAAAAGACAGAAACCACCTTAAGTTGTGAAATTTTGTGATAGAAAACAGTAGATGCAGAAGATATTTACAAAAAAATGACCAGTACACTGGAAAAAAAAATCTCTGTATTGTGCAAGCATCATGATCCCACGGAACTTAAGAGGTTCCAAGACAGGTTTTATGACGTGTTGCATTAAATAAAGTTCAACAGATAATTTAGACCTGGAAAAAAATGATAGCAGAAAAAATGTAATCGATAGTGACATCAGTGAAATTGGTTGGAAAATCATTAGAAAACTGATAACTGTTGAACAAAACATCTAAGTTAAAGACATGCCTTAATGTGGTGAACTTTTAACTTGTGTGCCAACATTAACCCTTTATCAGATGAGTGACTATATTTGGTAATTTCCACTAACATTAAAAATGGGGCCTCTGTGAGGTCAAGAAACATGTTGGTTTTTATAACACTATACAGTGATTCCGAGAGATTTTATAGAAATTTTAAAGTAAATAGTGAATATGAGTCATTTTTGTCAGTTTATGACCATATAAGAGTTGATTTATTGCATGTGTTTACTTTTTAGCAAGTGCTGCTCGGGGGTTTTAGGGCAAGAGGAGGTAGATGACGATGTCCAATAGCACACGAAGGTTGAAATTTTGAATTTCAGAGTATTTCAATGACCGCCCTATAAAGGATTAACCATTAAAATCTATGTGAAAGTGATTTTTTTGAGCTATTATGTTCCCTAAATGTTTGTGATTCCTGATGAAAAGCCAAATATTACCTATCAAGAGTCAAATTCTGCTGTTACGTATGGATTCTAACACTTCCTATCAGCTATCGGTAGTGCACTGTTGCCCATAAAAGTTGGAATCATTTTGTTTTCAGACACATCCCACCTTTTATTCTTATTTGTACACATCAGTAATCACCTTTGACCCAGTACAATGATGACATACTGAGTCCCAGTAACATTCTATTTATCAAGAATCAATCATATTATTACAATCACTTTATGAGAAGAGGTGAAAATATTTTATTGCAATTTTATGGGCAACAGTGTATAAAGCATCCAGCTTGCAGGTAAAGAAAGTGAATAATATAGATGTGAGTTTGGTGGCTCTTAAATTTAAGGATAAAAAGGCGGTGCAGCGGAACAAATCCCTGCAGCCTGGCTTGCAAATCTGGCGGCAAAGTGACTTGAAAAGGATGGACATTCACAGCAAAGATACACGCTATTGTATTGATCCATGAAGGATTAATAAACCAAAGTAACGCTCATAGCTTTTTAATATGTTCAGCAACCGCAGAGGTCTGTTGTTCAGGTACGCGCATACTTCTGGAGCTGCAGCGTGTGTGTTTTGTATTAGTGGAAATGCTTTGTCTGTCTGTGCAAAGCAAGCGTATCCCTTCGATCTGAAGAAGAAATAACAAAAACAAAAGCCTGGGGTCTCAAGTCGGGTTTTCTTGCCGGGTTCATCTGGGTTCAGGTTTTTGAGTTTTAGGCCCGTACACAACTTACGCCACACACACACACACACACATGCACCACAGAACATATTCCCACATACTTCGCTTCCAACCAATTCCGTGCAACGTGCAAACATGCTGTAACTGTCCCAACCGATTCAAAGCGCTCGCCTCTCTCTCTCTCTCTCTCTCTCTCTCTCTCTCTGGTTTTGATCACTCTTCCCTCTCTCTCTCTCTCTCAGTCTGTTTCTCATTGCGAGGGAATGTGGCGTCTGTCTCATTGTCACAGACACTGGAAAACAAGAATCCTCATCATCCTCATCGTCAGAGGTGGCAAAAGTACACAGCCTTTACTCCAATATAAGTACAGAATGTAATGTAGAAAAAGGTGGGAGCACCGATTCAACGTCTCCACTGCAGGAAAAGTGAATAAGTACAGCCTCTGAAATGTTCTCAAAGTAAAAAGTAAGGCTTTGAAGGACATGTCTACCAGCTGGTTTTGTTCAAAGCCAATACGAATATGATTTCTAAAAACATACGCAAGAATACACTGAAAATAATGCACAATAACTTCATTCCGACGCAACACGACGCCCTCATCTTGTCTCGAGTTTTGTCTTGTTACCGCCATTAAGTTCTTTTCATGTCATTTTCATCACGTTAAATCAATTATGTATTTTGCTCCGTACTGAATAAGAACTCAGATCGCTTTAATTTCATTCATTTTAACTTCCTTTTGCAAAAGCCACTGACATCATTGCACCTTCTTGTCTTAGGTCCTTTTTGTTCTGTGTTAATTTTTTACTTCACTGATGTTTTACTGCTTCTCACTCCATCTTTCATAAGGTTTGTTTTTACATGTTGTTACATTTTCATGCATATGTTCACAGATGAAGCGAGGGATCATCTTTTTCTGTGCATTTTCTTATGTTTAATGCATTTAGGCTGAAATTGATCTCGATGTTCGGCGGGTGCGCAATAATGCAAACTAAAAATAATCAATAATTCTGCTCAAATGCATTAAAAACTGAAGTATTGGCCGTTTCTCAGTCTCAAAGAACGATCCTTCGAGGATTTATTCTAACGAAGCTACATAGTCAGATTTCACCAGAGGATTGTTCTCTCCTCCTTCCTTTGGAGAAATGAGAGCTGTGGATCCTCAGCATCCTGGGAACTGTTTAACTACCCACAATCCTCTGCATGAGTGTTTTAAAAGTGCCGCTAAATGAAAAAAAAGCTGGTGGCAACCGCTGATAAATTCTCAATGAGAAAGAATAAGGTTTCTTCACCAATGCAAACTGCATTTAAATATAATTATCAAGCAATCATATTAGACCAGACAAGGTAAGTTTATTAATTTTATACAGAGCAAATCAGTTCAATGTGGTTATAAAAGAATAAATAGAACATCCACAGGAAAACAAATCATAAAAAGATATAAATAGTGAAAAATAAAGCATGGAATAGCTAAATATCATAAGAAAGAGAGCAATATACTTAAAGATTGTTTAAAATGTTCCAAACATTAAGTCATACAGTGAAATAAAAATAAATCTAAATATTGAAAAGTCTCCTCAGATTAAAATATATCCGCCTCTGGGATAAATATAAATGAAGTTTGTGCCAGAACACATGACACGTGAACGCTGCATCACCTTTATTACAGCCCCTGTAAACGTATTTATTGGTTTTCTATTAAATTAAACTGTCGTGTGTGTCAGTGTGTTACTGATCCACCGATCTGAGGGCGAAACCTTTTCTCTGCTGCATGACTGTTCCATTTATGAGCGAATTGATCAGAAGGAAGGACTCATTCTCTGGTTTACGAACGAAGGAAGGAACAGGAACATCAGCCGATGAGTGGGAAGAAATGATTAGATATTTGTGTTAAAATGTGGAGTAAAAGAACAAAAAAAAACAAACAATAAAAAAAACACCCTAAATGAAGTACTGAAGTATCTGAAAACCCCACTTAAGTACAGTAACAAAGTGTATGTGCTTTCCCACCTCTGCTCATCCTTAACTGATGCTCTCGTCCTTTTCCCTCCCTTCAGTTTTACACACACACACACATACACACACACACACACGCACGCACACACACACACACACAGCGCAGACATGGCTTTATTGACTTATTCATGCATGGGTTTGTTTCGGGGGCAGAGCTCCTGTCTGCCAGTCTGACAGACACCCTGTGAACCCTCGAGACTCCCCTCCCCTCCCATCTCTACACAATCACACACACTCACATCACCCATCCTCCTCCACCCATGAGAACCCCCCCCCTTTCCCTCACCTTCACCCAAACCCATCCTCTCTAACACACACACAGAAACCCAAACCTGGCACTCGGGGTACTTGTAGACCAATCGCTCAGTTTTTTTTTTTTTTTTGTCCCCTCCTCCTCCTCCTCCTCATTTCCTTCCTCTGTTCACTTTCTACTTCTTCTCGTTCCCTCTCTGCTGGGGAGAAGGGGAAGGTATGCCCACATTTTCCCAGAACAAAGACAGCCCAATTAAGTCAGTTTGAGTTAAGGTCTGTGTGGCAGAGAGGGATCGGAGGAAGCGAGGAAGCTGAGGAGGAAAAAGAAGCGATGGCGGCGGAGGAGCGAGCAGCACGAGAGGGAGAGAGGGAGAGAGAGAGAGAGAGAGACAGTCTAACGAACAGGGAAAAGAGGGGGTAAAAAAGAAGTAGAAGAAGAGGGGAGAGGGAGGAAAAACAGGAGCGCGAGTCACTTTGTAGCGGAAGCGGGTCGACTTCGTTTTTAGCTCCTCAATGGGAGACTATGAAATATTAATAACTGCTCCAGCCATATACTTCAGAGGCCTATGGTAAAACTTAAAGTCTAATGAGACGCTGCTCATGAATTGCTAATGAGGATGCTGGAATGTGTGTTTTTTGTGTGTGTTTGAGTGTCTGCACATGTGTGTGTGTGTGTGTGCGTATGCGTGTTCTGGGGGGGTGCTAGTAGTGA
>JAPQRP010000003.1:26731167-26771097 GCA_037367295.1 Apogon hyalosoma
CCTGATGGAATGGTTGAAACACCCCCCCCCCAAAAAAAAAAAAAAAAAAGATCAAACAACATGTAAACACTGCTGGAGAAAAGTCATGGCTGCTTTAATCTCACACAACTACATCTATCTACACACTTAGAGCTGAGCCAGTACTGGAGTTAGTTCACTACAGCAGCTTCTTGCCATTATTTAGTGTTTATTGGCAGTTGTCAAACCAGTTTAGAGGTGCACTACTGCCACCTAGTGGACTGGAGTCACTACACTCATTCATGACAGCGGAAAAGAGGCGCCTCAAGATAAAATTTGGAACACCAGTTTAGTCCAGTGTTTGACTTCATATCCAACTAATCTGATTTTCTATCACAGCTCTAACTCTAAATATCACTCAGTCCATTTGCTTCCCATTGAGGTGCACTATTCAGCAAATTTGATCTTGCAGAGACTTGGATCATTTTTTTGTGTTTTTACATTACATTCAAGAAATTCACATTATTAAACAAAATCAGCCCAGAGCACAATAACTCTATGATCATTTGATCCTTATAATGTCTGTTGATAAACTTCAATATTGGTGAATCATTTGGTAGAGCTGATTTTGGTAGAACCCAATGTAAAACTGCTGCTTTTACACACATATGACTCATAGTACCACTACCTACTGTTGCAAATTAATCAAAGCACTTGTAAGAAAACTGTTAACACAAACAGATAAGATTTTTTGTACGTTGTATTTGTAATGTTTTGCAGGACAGGCTATATTTTTTTTAATTCATGATGAGCTGTACTTATTGCTTAGGCACTTTTTTTTTAAACTTTCAAAACAGCTTTTGTTAGTTAACCACAGGCCACTTCAAAAGCAAGTTTTCATTGTTTTGACAGAAGATTAGCTCTGTACAAAAGCTGCAACAAACAACACAATAAAAACATTTTATATATAAAGATTATAGGTTTTTTAGCTATCCACTTTTGGAGTACAGTAAGTCATTGTGCTGTAGTCTTTTACAGCAAACTACCTATCCAATCAACTACTCACTAGCTAGTTAACATTAGCTGCTGCTGCCAAAGTCTTTTTATTATGGTCCAACTAAGACTGAAAAGGTATGAAACTCAGGAAAGAATGGCAAGAATGCAATATTTAACTCATGAAATGCCATATTAGCCAGATTATTTTTTAGCCTTATCTTAATACAAAATAACATGTAAAGGTGATGACAAAATCATTGATGTGAAACATTAATCGACAATGCAGCAATGATGACCAGCTACAGAAAATGACAGAATTCAGTAGGACAAAACTCATGAACAGCAGCAATTCACTGAGTGTCCAGTCAAATAAAACAGACACTAAGTCTACATTCAGACTGCAAACAAAAGTAACGCAAAACTGATTTCTTTTTTTTTCAGTATGACTGATCTGTTTATTCATGGCAGGCTAACACTGAAAATATGAAGAGGTAAAATGTGTTCTGGTATGGAGGATGTCTGCTTTGGAGTAATACTGAAACAAGTGTGAACAGCTGAACAAAAGAAGAATCAGATTTGGAAGTATATCAGAACTGAGAGCTAAGGCTGGCAGTGTGAATGTGGCTTAAGTGGACTGGATTCACACTGTTGTTCCTATGTGTGCATCACCTGAGGGTTTTCTATACGAGCAGTGATAAGGTGGGTCTCTTCTCTGGCCAGGCCTCTTTGGCATACTTCTTTTTGTGTGGTTCATCAAGAGGCTCCACAGTGTAGGGTCCTGGTGCAGGTCCAGGGTTCAGGGTGACAGGGGTCTGTACTGAGGTCAGGCTCACATCCACCTGGGGGAGGTGCAGAGGTAGACCACCGGTGATGGATGCTGCTGCCTGCAGTGGAGTAGGGGGAGTTGAACCCCCAGGTCCAGTCAAAGGAAGGTCTCCATAAAGACTTCCACTGACAGACAGGCTTGGCCTCCTCCGTACAGCAGCATCCAGACCCCGGGAGCTGGGGGTGTCATGTTTCTGTTGAGACACAAACAGCTCTACTCAATGCAATTCAGCATTAACAGATGTTACCTTTAATTTATAGATCATATAGAAAAAGAGCAGATGACCTGAAATGGTCTGTAAAAAGTAACTGTTAAAAAAACTGACTGAATGACACTGACATCACTTAGAGCCATCCATTGCACATTTGTAACATTGTGAACGAATCCCTGCAAAAGACATACAGATACATGTATAAACCAATAATCAGTAGAATTTTTCTACAGAGAAAACATATGAAATGGTATCTTTTTAAAAATATACTCAAACTGAAAAAAATTCTGCAGCCTCACACTGTGCCCTAAATGCTACTCAAACATACTTACTCTACATGAAACATAAACAATACAACATTACTTTGTTTATTTAAGACAGTGCTAAGTTTCAGAGTGCAAAGTTCAGATTCATATGTTTTTACATTTTTAATAGTTACAATGTAGATCCAATTGAACCTTTCTTTACTTACGCTTTATTTCAGCATCATTTTGAGACACACAGACACAATTAATCCCATTACTTTTTATCAGTTATATACTTGTTTACACAATTGCGCTAAAACTAGTGAACCAATTAGCATTTTAGGGGAGATGCATACATTTTTTATGAAGTGTTCAGTGAATTAACTAACATAAAGTGTCCAAACTTCGTCATACTCAAAACACAAACTGACTTCAGTCTTTGCTGTGTGTGAGAAAACCCTTACATTAGGCATAAATCTGCTCTAGATTTATATTTCATGAGTGTAAACTTCATTGGTATGACTTTAAAAGCTGCCCTCATGTCGTGTAAATTCAGTTGTAGCCTCATATTTACCTTTATTGGGACAACTGCAGCCTGAATCAGATTCCTAAAGCGTCCAACGAAGGGGTCAACATCCTCTGTGAGAACAGAAGAAAGATTTTAAAAAACCAAAAAGAATACTGCAGTGAGCAACTGTTACACCCTTTATGAGTGATAGTGAAATGCAATAACCACACACTATAAAGATGTGGACACAGCTATTTCATAGGCTGCTGTTTTGAAGCATCATTTAGCATCACCATGTTGGTTTTTAGAATCAGAAGTGTCCATGTTTAGTCAAAAGGCAGGAGCTGGTGAAGAGGGATGAAACCCTCAAAGCTAAAGCTAGCTTAGTGAAAACAACAATGACTAACACCGCCAGGATAAATGCCACCAAGTAATTCAACTTCCTGATAAATGTTAACATACTATATATATTTGTGTCTGATAACAGCAAAACCACATGTAAAAACAGTAATTAGAGCTAGTTAGTTGAAATTAACAGGTTAACTGACAGACCATGTAATACATCAAACTAAGCTAGCAGGTAGGCTATCGTAACGTCTCACTAAACTTCATGACAGAATCCTGTGACAGTTTTGTTAGTGTAACTTCTTGAACACAACTACAGTAGTCGTATATTTTATTTAAAACAAAGAAGCTGCAGGTGAGTGAGCTGTCAATCAAAGCCCACCCAGCAGACACGCCCACTAAATACATAACCTTAATCCAAAGGTGAAATATCTCTCTAGTTAGTTATATAAGAAATAGTTTATATAATAGGGTGTTACCATGTTTATTTCTGCTGTAAAGTTGCCAATGTCAACATGGGGTCTATGGAGATTGACTCATTTCTGGTTGCAGCACTTCCACTTGCTGTGGATCTTACTGGTTTGCAGTGCTCTACCTGGATTGATGACTTCCTCTTCATCACTGAAGGACACATGGGAGCTCCTCCTCCTCCTCCTCCTCCTCCTCCTCCTCTTGGGTCTGTGGATGTCCAGGTCACCTTCCTCAATGGTGAGGGTAGAGAGGCGCTTGTTGTGGGCTGTGTTGAATTCAGTCAGGTTCTGTGACCAAATTGAGAGAAAGGGAGTCACACAATCCAGTTCCACAATATTTCACAGTAGTTGGAAAATACTTCAGCCAAGGATCTTCTAAAAGTCTGGCAGCACATTTGGATTCATGGAACATTTTATGAAGGACAGCTTTAGAGTTTTGTTTTCAAGTAAAAACTTGTATTTGAATAAAATCAAAACCAGTCCAAGTTGTGAATTATTAATGCCTCTACAGCTGTCAATCTTAGACTTTGTCAGATCCCAAGAAATGCTCTATTTTCCTTTTGCAAATGTTTCTACAGTTTGGCACTGCTCACGTTCAGGAGTTCAGGAGAAAAAAGAAAACAGTGATTCCCCCTTTTCAATCCAGACTTTTTTAAGAAACCCTGCTGAGAACCGACAGTGGCAAACAAAGACTTATTCCACGCACGTCTAGCTCCATCTCCGCTTCAGGCAATCCCAGCAGGCCTTTCAGCTCTTCATCCTTCCCTGTCTTCATCTCCCCTGGTACAACGCAGCCTTGGGACTGAGGTTTTTCCCTGAGAATGTAGACCCGCGTGGATGCCCCGAATGACATGGTGGAGTCTAATGGAACCTGCTGGGGCTTGTGTGGTTCCAGGCGTATTCGACCAAGGAAAGTCCCATGTGCTGTGAGAAAGTATCAGTTCCTATAGTTTTGTACAAGGTTAGATAGTCGAAGAAGCTTAACTTATAGAACAAGACACTCATCAGTTTAAAAAGTGCTTAGGGTGGATGTACGAACAGTAAAAGTATCATAGTTTCATTAGAAACACAGATATCACTAGACAGTAAGACTGCCTTTATGCTGGATTTTAAAATGGTTTATAATTGGGGTATTAATTATGTTAAGACTTAAACAATTATAATGAAGTTCCAATCCCATTGTCACACATTATACACTGATTTGGGCTCAACATTTGGGAAGCTCAAGTTGTTGCTGCACTTCTTATCTCTCTGTTTAGTTAAATTTCAGTGGCCAGTTGCATCATCTATCTAAGTTTTCTCTTCAGGTACTCTGGCTTCCTCCCACTGTCCAAAAAATGCACATTAATGGGTTAATTGGTCAATCCAAATCACCCTTCGGTGGGAGTGTGAGAGTGACTGGTCAATCCTGTGATGAACTGGTAGGATGTCCAGGGTGTAGACCACCTTTGCTTGTGGCTACCTGAGACCCTGTGACCCTCTCAAGGACTAAGTAGTTTGGAAAATGAATGAATAAATGGTTAGTTTGACCCTAAAGCTGTGCCCACGCTTGGTTGCGCCACTGAGATACAAACTTCAACCCAACCACTCTGGTGTCAAGTCCAAACCACACAACTGATGCAGAAAATTACATTTTCACTTCCTGTTGTGAAAATTCAGTGATAGGCTCTATTGTTCATGTAACACAAAACAAATTCACTCCTCCTCATCCACCAAATCATGCCACCTTTCAAAATTATGTACCATGCCAACTGCTATTTCACGAGGACTTTACACCTAGGAGGTGTAATGACACTTCTCCACTCATGGTATCAGCTATACTCACCTCGATTTTTCTTAACTTGACTTGGATTTGGTACCAGAATATTGCATTTCCACTGCAGGTATAGCACAGTAGTAAACATAGACACAAAAATAGAAAAGGAGAAAACTGAATTTTTTATAATACAATGCAGTTTATATTTTTTTCAGGCAACACTATGGTTGTTTAGACTCAAATTTATGATTGGTTTATCACTTTATAAACCCTATTGTCATGGCCAAAAGACAGGGGAATGATACAAATGGATACTTTGCATTACTGTGATTTGTCAATAAAAGTCTTTGAAACTTATATAATACTTCTAATTGTTTTTCAGTGTACTTGAGAAACACATGGAAAACAATAGAGACAAAAATCATTGCGACTAATTGAAAATGCGTTCCAACATTTCCACTAGTTTGGCTCGGTGTGCCATTTCACAACATGATGACACACATACACATTGATGCACCAACAAATCTGGATCAGCCAGTTTGTGATCTTAGGATTTTATATCATGTTTGGTATCACTTTAGATCACTTGGAGCCACACTGCTCTGCATACACAAAAAGGCAGACCAAGTCAACATGAGCTGATACCGTCAGTGGAAGGGTGGCGTAAGATGGCACCTTTTGTGTATAAAATGTAAAGCCATTGTGAACTCCACCATATAACACAATTGATATATTGCAAACTGTAAAAAAAAAAAAAACAAAAAACAGTGTTGCCACGGCTTAAGCGTATCAATCAGTTGCTGTAATTTGCCAAAGGGTGCTGTTTGACTATTAGGATGTGCTAATTTAGGTGATATAATGGTGGTAAGAAAACAGTCCTATTGGTAAACTGGTTTCTTAATATCAGTATTGTTAATCATATCTTAATACCACCAGAATTAACTTGATGCCACGAATTAATTTTGGTAATGTTTATTTAAAAAGGATGAAAATGTAGAGTGAAAATGTTCAGATATCAATAATGACCATATGATGTGAAGAATCTTAAAGCCTGCGCTCACTGCTGTTCAGATCTATGATGAAGGCCCTCCTCAGGTGTTTGTGGTAAACCAGGGCGGAGTGAATCCGGGAGCAGGACTGGTGGTCTACGGTGAAGTCACACACATCTGGATTTCTCCCAAACAGGTAGTATTTCTTTTCGTCGATGATCAGTTTCTGCAAGATAGCAAGACATAACACGACTACAGATGGAAATTAGCACTGTTGCTACAATCTGGCACATTTACAGCTGCAGTTGTTGTCGGTGTTCATTAATATGCACTGTCTCTAATAAATAAATAAATAAATGTGAGCCTCCTCAGCATCAACAGACAGATTTCAAGGTTTTCTTTTATGTTTTTACAAGGATTAACTGATCTGTATTACTGGATGTGTGTCATTACAAGCATTTTCAGCAGCTTGGTCTTCGTTATTATACAACTACTGTGAATTATGCCACTGGTTTGCATTATGTTTATCAGGTTCAACTCTGGGTATGATCACGTCTGGTGTCTGTGGGAGGTCGAGCAGCTCGGGTCAGGACCCAGGTCTATGCATTCACAGCGGATACTGATGAGCAGCAGATAATTGATCTCACCTCCACCAGCTTGTCTCCTTTCACCACATCCAGGTGAAGTCCAGCGGGAGGCATCCCTGCCCTGATGCACAGAGAACGCAGAGTACGCAGAGCACAAATTGATTCAGCTCAGCAGAAAAAGATTGGAAAATTATTCATAATATGGGCGGATGGATGACAGATAAAAACATTAATGAAACTAGAATTACTACCATGTGTCATCAGACTAAAGTCATTGGGGGAATTTGATCATGGTTGCAACTAAGAATTATTTTAATAGATTTTTAGCATCACTGGGAAAGAAAATGCTGTAAAAATTACAACTACTTTTCCACATATGGTATTTCAGTTGGTCTGGGAGGATGCCAGACCAATCCAGATCCATGTACTCCCTTCCTGTATTTTCAAGCTGGAGAAAATGTTGATGTTGACTTTTGGTAATCAAATGTGTTTTCAGATAGGTAAGGAGGTTAAATGGTGACAGTTGTAATTACCAATCATTGATGAGATCCCATATGAAGTGACTTGGACGTAATGCTACTGCTGGTTCAGCATAGACACTTAAAGTTCACTTTGCAGCATGAAACAATGTCAGGTTCGTCTGTCTTTACACTGCTCAAATGAAAATATTTTCCTTCTGCACATATTAGAAATTTTATTCTCTGTTTTTTTGTGATTATTACAGACTGGGCTTTTCTGCACCAACCAGGGGCAGCTTTCAAATTCCATTGTAGTAGTAGGTTATTGTACAAAGTATGACAATAATGACTTATTTTATCTTATTTCTACTGCTTGGGCATTAAACATCCCATATACAATATTTTACCAGATAGCTGTTAGTGGAATTGTTTATGCCACTCAATGCTTATGCGATGCCAAAATAAATGTCATTATATTTATGTCCATTCACAGTAGCATTAATTTCTCACTTAGATTTTGTTTTTAAATACTCCTTCACAAACCCAATGAGCTCGATGACTCCTTGCATAGTCCTTATGTTCTCTACCAAGACAACTGTTTAAGAAATGACAAGCTACCAGTGCTGGATTTAGGTGTAAGCTAAATAAGATACAGCTTTGGGCCTCCTCATCTATAATTGTATTGACTAGATGGCTGAATTATAAGTGATGTGTAATCTTTAGTATCAGTGTTCCTTGTGTAAATAGCCCATGGACCATTCATGGAATTATAGTGCATATTACTGTGTTTAATCTCATGGGTGAACTGAGGCACTTCCATGATTATGGCAAGCTGAATTATCCTGGAAAAGAACAAATTCAACACAAAGATCTGTATCAAATCATCTTTCAAGACAAGTTTAATTTAGTTTTCCCTAATGTGGAAGCGATATTACAACTATTTCTATACTGCTGGCAGCAAATCGTTCAGGAGAAAGAACATTTTCACAGCTAAAGACAATAAAAAATGAACTGAAAGCAACTGTCCCAAGAAAAATTGTCCACGTTTAGCATCATGTGCACAAAAAGCGATAAGTTTTTGATGACATAATCAATGATTTTGCCAGTGCAAAATCAAGAAAGAAAAGGTTTTCAGCTGTAACTTGGAGGATACTCTAATATAATTTTTATGATTTTACAACATGGTCTTTATTATTGAATATTATTAATAAAAATTAAAAGGCAATATATTTTTCAATTTTTATATAATTAAAAGGCATATATATTTTAAAGCTGTCTGAGACCAGCTGGTGTAATTTAAAAGGGGTGGGGCCCCAGGGCTTTATAAGCTTAAGGCTTCACTAAGTCTAAATCCGGTCTTGGAAGCTACTCTCTGCATCAATTAGAGTTACATAACTTATTTCCATCTTAAACACATTAATCACTACATTAATTATCCAATGGAAAGCTCTTACGTTTTTGCCTCGTTTAATCCAGTCGAGGACTTTTTTTGGCCAAACTGTGTATTTAGCCTTTTGATTTACAATGAGAAGAGACAGCTATAGAGGAAAGGTGTGCATTTTGATTCTGGCGTTACGTCCACCTGATTTTGATGCCTGCAGTTTGCATCAGTTTTCTCAGTTAATCATTTATTTGTTTGATCTATAAAAATGGAAATGATGAAAAAGTGTTTCCTAAAGCCCAAGACATTACTTGGAAATCTATTTTGGTTAGAGAGGAGGTGGAAAAATAAATACAATGAATGTAAGGAACTTGAAATGATAGAATGTCGACTTGTTTTTAATCAATTATCCAAAAAAAGTATTAATTTATTAGTCAGCAACCACTATATTAGTCATTTAATCACTATCACTAGTAAAAGGTAGTCTATTAAATGTGATTTGTAGTGAAATTGAACTTGTCACTATATTGATAGGATTCCAATATGTGTTTTGGAGTCTCCCAGAACAGCATCATATCATCTTTGTATTTAGTTTTCGGATTTGGACCAATCAGAGAAAGCATCAGAGTATATTTTCACATTCAGGCCTTTTTTCCTGATTTCCGCCTCCTGCCGCTTTAAAATCTTTTCCGTGTTCATTCCTGGTGGTTAGAGCTCCTTTTCCTGTCTTTAACCACAGCTGTTTTCTGTCCAGACTTGTTCATTCCGACTTGCTACACTGATACAGTTTGTTTCTTGCATAATATTAATCCCTAAATACACCCAAAACACACAGAGAACTTGTATGGAAATAAGTGTTCCCACCCAGTCATAAAGCAGCCACACCAACATAATGTATCCATGCTCACCACAGTGTGACTTAATATAAATCTGCAGTAGTTTCAGTTAATTGTCGACGATTTCAGGGAAAAACAAGCAGCAGCCAGTATGTTCTATGTGATGCAATCCCCCGTGGACCAATCAGTAACATATGTGCACTATTGTGTTGACCTGTGGTTGTAAACCATCATCTGGTGTGGGATGATCAACAGCTGCCAATAAGCTTCACTGGGATCATTACTGAGCAGGTCTTAGCACGTCTAAATGTCAGCCAACACCTACTTCCCCACATCAATGTCTTTTACAAATTCACACCCACAAAAGTCACTACACTGCATAGTTTTAGGATCCGATGGCTTACAAGCACGCATTATTTTTAGACAACAATTTTACAGTCTGTTGTTGTCTTTGGATATTCATGTGGGTGATGAAAAACAGCTCAACAAAATATTAAAACAGTTATTCACACTCAAATAAACTACACTTGACCTCACCAGTAACAGATTCAAGGCCAGTCTGCAGATGGAGCATAAACAGCACTCCCTGTCAGTAACATAGTTTTCTTCTGGAGGTAAAATACTTCTTGAACAATGTAGAGTTATTATTTTTTAGATAATTTCCTATAACTGGAGGCAGGAATGGCCAGTATTTCACTTCAATGTATTTCAAATATTGATTTAATTATTTTATGAGTAAGTTAATGTGTATTTAAACACTTTAAGAGCTTGCATTTTTATATTTTAATGGTAAGAATGCATTATTTAAAACAGCATTTCATTATCATTAACAACTAGGAAAAAGCAGTGTGTGCAATAATGGGCATTTACATCTCTCTACTTATGCTTAGAGCATCTTTAGATCATCTCTAGAGCAGTACATCCCTGCTTTCTACTGTGTTCTTTTTATTTGCTGTAAACACAAATTGTTTAATGTAGTTAATGATAAATACAGTCAACATTTCATCAACTGTGTCATATTCTACTCACTGCTTGTGAGCAATGATGAGCATAGTCAGTGTAATGATCATTACAGTCAATTAACCATACACATTATTATAGTCCAGCTAATTCCATCCTCAGTGTTTATCAAGGCCATAAATGTGCTTCAGTGTGTTAAGGACCAGCTTTCTCCAATGGTGGTGTGTGTCCCAAAAGTGGGTCACAGACTCATTGTGAATGGGTCTTGAATCGTATAAAACAACAATCATTTATTTTCAGTGTCTTTCATTTTGACTGACATTTGTGAGAGTCGAGTGGTAGACTGGATACTGTCATGGGAAATCAAACATTTGACTGAAAGGTGACATTTGTAGCAGGATGTTTTACCTGACTGTCTTAAATATGTGCTTACAAACAGAACTGAAACCCCCGTGTGTGATATGTCAAAATTGAATGTCATTTAGAAACAAAACAGTCTCAACTAACATATTTTGGTGAAAACAGCCTGTTTTGTTGGCCTGACTTATTTAGTGCTATTTTAGTTGTAGTGTTACTCTTAGTTCTGCAGTTGGAATGTTAACTCAACTTATTATTAATTAAGAGCAAAATCTCCTGAAAGCACGGATGCTATGTATTTTTTTTTTAATATTAAAAAAAGCTCACACTAACATTGTATTTGTGTTTACTAGCTTGTTTCTGAACACTAAATGTTATCAGTCTGAGTTCTATAGAAACTATCATACTATTCCTATATTTTATATTATTGTGGGCAGTGATTTACTGACTACCAACATAGGTCCAAATGTAGAGGTAGACCAATATATCGTCCAGCTGATATATCGGAGGCCAATATATTGATTTTTTTTCCAATATTGGCCATTGACCCTATTTTTTTTTTAAAAGCCAATATTTGACCAGCAGTAACCGTGTTATAAAATATTTGATCAGGCACCTGTGTGGGCAGTCCTTAAAGTTCAGTAAATGTTAAGAGTACTATGCAGCTATTTGTGTATTAATAATTTAATTTATACTGCTGCATAAAAATCTTAATTATCTGAGTATTTCAATTGTATTGTATGGTCAATGTGCGTTAAAAAAAATAATAATAAAAATTCGGGGTTAAATATCAGCCTCAAAAATCGGCTGTAGATATCGGCCATCAGCTAACCAAATATTTAAAAATCCTTAGAAAAACCCATATCTGTCGACCTCTATCAAAATATGACACTAGTTGTGAAACATTGGTTTAGAATGTATTTCTTCTTATTCCAAAATACAAACCACATGGATTTTAAGTAAATCCAAGTAACTTAAATACACTTTTCAGCTGCAACATTTCATATTTTATTTAAATACTTTTTTTTTTTTATTATTATTAAGTACAGTTTTAGAAATTATTACTGGATTCTGACAAAGAAGTCACAAATCAATGTTGGTCACAAAAAAAACTTGTAGAGACAAAAACATTGTCAATAGACACGTGATAAAATATATGCTTTACAAACATAATAAAGAAATAATAATCTTAAATATTGGCAACTAAGACCAGCTTCAATAACAGCCTATAAATCCATCACATCTGATCTACTAACATTCTATAACCAGAATCTTAAAAGTCATGTTGAATGTGTTGTACTGAATTTCTACAGAAAATCACATGTAGATAAGTATTTCTAAAGCTGTAGGCCTATTTGTACTTCATGGTGTATTTGAGCACATCTGTAACTGATCTGGTTAACCTGATAACATGACACCACAAACAGATGTTTATTCAACTGCTCTTAAACTTGACATGATTTGTAGTCTATCATTAGTCTGGTTGACACAGCAAGGGCGTGTAAATAACTTATAAAACTATACCTTTATACTTAATTGTAACATTTCAACAAATAAAACATAAGCCGAATTGAAAATTACGTCTTATAGACCCATAAAACGTCTTTAGTTCTAATAATTATCCTTCAGTGGTTTAGTAATACTTAAAGAAACTGTAAATTGTGACATTTCTGAAGCAGGTTTGGCCACCCGTCTGCCACAGGATGAGTTAACTTGCTAACATAGTTTTACACGGGGGATATATTTACTTCCTGTTACTAAACTAGCTCCGTTTTGATCAAATATAAGTTACAACTGCTGATATTTTGACACAATAATTGCATTCTTATGTTAAAGCAGTTCTTACCACGACGGACAGTCAAAAGTGGGCGTGTTGCCGTTTGGTTTTGCTGCCATTTTCGCCCACTCGTTTCACACATTGCATGCTGGGAAACTGAGGCCTTCACACAGACACACATGGGCTATGGGGGCTGTAGTTCTTCATGGAAACATTAAATTTGCACGTTTTGATTCTATATCCTGAAATATGGGTTAAAGTGAGATTTATTTCCAAATGTAACCAAGTAAAAAGCATTACAAGTGTTTTAATTGGTGGTGTAACTTATATTCTATAATAAATATTTTAAGCTAGTAATAAAGTTTAAAAGTCATTTAAAAAAAAAAGCATTTTACACTTTTATGTTGCTGCTTATTTTGTTACTTGTTATATTGTTATTTTAGCTTATTTTGTTATATGTATGTATAAAACCTGCTTCAGCACTTTGGCATTTTGTCCTTTTTTTTCTTTGTGTGAATGTGTGGGAGTGCGTGTGGTAGATGTGAATAGGCTTTTATATCATTTGTTTATACTATTGTTTATATTGTTTTTTATTTTATCATTGTTTGTACTGTAAATTTATTTCCCTGTTGAAAAGCCCAACCAGGGATGGGAGCTGCAAACTATATGTCCATTATGTTTCACTCAATTGTCCCTGATAATAAATGAATAAAATATTGTTTGCTATGCACCTCTGGCACAATGTTTTTTGGGATAAACAATTATCTTTTATCTATCTGACTCCCATCAGACAGACCAGAGTTCAGCAGGTCACTGACCAGAGTTATTGCAAGTCAGTGGGAATGGCAGTGACTGGCAATAACTAGTCATGTTCAGGCCTGTGTAAAAGTTTTATGCTGCCTTCACGTACTACTGGGAATAGTAAAATTCACAAACCGTCGTGCAGTCCTGTGTCAAAGCCTACGGTCCAAGTCAATGTCAGTACAAAACAAAGGGCCATTCTATTTCTCCCTAATCTGTGTGTTACACCACTAAGCTTCGTCAAGTTATCAAGTCATGTGAATGTGATGAAGTCATACAATAATGATGTGAAACCCTTTAAACACATATATGAGGTAACTATGAAACTATGACTGCATTCTCATCTGCAACTTTTGATTTCAATGCAAAACAAAATGAGGGCCAATTAATTTTTTCCCTGATCTGTGTGTTACACCAGTAATCTTAGCTCCCCATTTTATCAACTCTACTGCTTCTAGAACCAGTGGATTCCCACAGGTCAACGTGCTAGTGAGATATGACTCATTTGGACGTTCAGAGGCTCCGTAGTGAATGTGGAAACACTGTCATCTTCAGCAACAACGTTGATACACCAATAAAACCCATGTAGCCGTCAGATACCAGTTTTTATGTTCAGTTATATATTAAGTGAAAATTTCTCCTGCTTTCTCTGTTTTGAAATTACGCCAAGGTTTTATGATCATTTACATAATTGCTAAATTAAATAGAGCAAAATATTAAGTTTTTCACTGAAAAATGCAAAATGGAGAATGTTATTATAAATTACCATAAAAATTAAAAGAAAGAAAAGTTAAATGTAGAGAAGAGTTTATTTGTAGGTCTTTACGGGATAAAGGATATATATTTAGTTGCTTTGCTGCCAATGATTAATGAATGCTGTTTATCAGCTGGAAACATTACATCCCTATTTTCAGTGGTATAAACACTTTATTTCATTAACCATTTAAAGTTAGCCACTTTTCCCTTTGTATTTTTCTCCGCTCAGTATTACTGAAACCAAAAATAAGATCAGACCTTTAAATGTCAGTCTTTTGCAGTGATAGATCCACAGAGTCTAGAACGAATAAAAACTGAAACTTCATTTGATTCTGCTGCTCTAATTGTTATTAAACTTTTCTTTCTTTGCTATCATTTGAGGCTTTAATACTTGATGAGAGCAAGAGATGAACACATTCAGGGCTTTTTTTTTTTTATTCCTGTTTTTTCACATAAATCCACCCTTTTTTTTGAGATAAAAGACCCTCATCATTGGAACGTGTCCTTCATTTTCCCACAAAAATGCTCTTTGCTTCACATTTTGCTTGTTGGGATCTGGTCACCCCACACTCTTAACATGCAGAGATGAAATGTCAATTTTCTGGGTTATAAATAAGCAATGAATAAAACAAGGCTGTCAAATAAAAAGAGGTCTAAGGAATATGAGCAAAATAATGTATTCTAGGTAACAAATCAAACTCTACACAACACAGACAGAGTCATTAGTTACAGTGAGTCATAAATAACTAAATCTAACAAAACCGACTCAATATCATCATGACTTTTGCCGTCTTAGTAATGTGGGCGGCTGCGCATTTACTAATAATTTGTAATCCAGGGTCGATGTGTCTCCAGCAGAACAGCCTCCAGGTGTAGCCTGCTAATATTCTGAAGACTTGAAATGATGCTCGTCAATTGTATGAAAAACATGGCCTTCATTCATCAGAAACGCCAAGGACTTTCTGAAACAAGGACACGGACAGGTTGCACATTTAATCATTCTCATTCAGCTTTCATAGTCGTCCAGATTATTCAGGACCTAGAACAAGGCGCTGGTAACCTTCTCTAATAATTCAGAATGTACTGTGTGCTGTGATCGGATCAGCAGGAAAACACCTCGGATGTATTAGAGGCAGTATTAATGCATCTATGAAACACATGAGCACAGAATGAGAAGCAGCGCTCTAGAGAGGCCGAAAGGTGATTTAAAAAAAAAAAAAAGATGAATCACTAATGGTTGGTTTAAAAGGTATTGATTTATCTATAACATCTCATGTCAAAATGTAATAAATATGACAGCAATTAGTAATAATTAAACACATACATTCATTATATTAGTGGATAATACAGTAGCTTTTCTGAAAGAAAAAAAAAATAGCCTGTATGTTTTCAGGTCTTCATTTAAATGGAGAATAATAGACCTTAAAATTTATATTTCTGCATTTTAAATATCTTTTAATTGACAAGTATTCACTAATATCATGTCTCCTGTGGTTCGACTTCTACATCAACTATAAATGATAATATCTGGGCTGCTCCTATCATTATAAGACATCGGTGCAGTATCATAATGGCAAAATTAATGTCAAATCAATGTGGAGATTTAATTCTTAATTAATGAATTAATTGTTGACCCCCAGTGGATAGCTTAATATCAATATCTGCTCTAGGTCTTCCAAATTGTTGTATGTAGGTATGATACCACTAATGGTCCAAAAATATGTGATGTATTGCTGTTCTTGAAAAATGTTTCCTTAGGGAAGAGCATGAACTCTTTTACAAACCTAAGAAAAACCCACAATAAAATGATAAAAATGTTAATTATGTTACAGATGAACCTAAACTGCCTCTTGTTATATATTTAAATCAGATGAGACTAGTTAGTCACTTATTTTGTATATTTTTACTTTTTTTTTCTCTAATTGTAGGTCCTTGAATGCATCTTCCTTCATTAGTTAGTACTTTCTCACCCAACATAACATATAATCAGAGTGAGACCATTTTCAGTAAAGTCAGCTGTGTATTCGTGTTACCCTGCTTGTCACATTCTTCAAGTGCAACCCTGTTAACATAAATATAAGCATAAAAATAAAAACATATCTGACATAATTTTAAAAGTTCTGTTTCAGTTACTAAACATGATTCACTCGAGGTTCGCCAATGAAATTAACGCAATATGTTCTACCCTGTGATAATCGTATAACGGGGTTGAAGTTCAGTAACAGATTTTATTGGTACACTTTAATTTTCTCTGTCTGTCCTTTCTATTTTATAATTCATAATTATGTTCTTTTAAAAGGGGTCATATTTTCCTAAACCCACTTTTATTAGTCTTTGGTTCATTTGTGTATTTGGACCCTAATGGCTCATACAGTTTGAATTTGAACCCTCCAGGTGCTGCAAAGGTATATTTATATTCATTCTGGCAAAAAATTAAATGGATTTTTACAACCCGTTTAAATTCCTGCTTAATTTCTTACATTTTATAACTAGTTACGTCACAATATTTGCCCATATAAGGTCAAGACTTTCTACGAACATTTCTGCTAGTACGACATAATTGTTTATCAGCAGCAGCGGTTGTAGTAAAAACTGAAAATATGTCCAAACTTCGAGCCAATTACCTAAAATGTTCAGTTGTTGGGAGTATTAAACACAAGTGGTTACTCAGTTATTACTCAGAAATAGGGTTGAAGATGGACCTGTGGAGTTGAATTAATGAAGAATTCAGACCCTGTGGTCCGCATAAACATTTACAGTTTATGCGGACCACAGGGAAATGTTTGAAAATGCATAATTCCATTTAAAAAAGCAAAATATCACTTCTTTAAGTTCCTCAGTTTGGCCACTTAGTACAAAGCTCAACAACTACTGGATAAAACAACCCTGTTACCAGAATGACGCTCATGCCAATAATCCCACTACTCAACATATCGATATATACTCTATGATCTTGTGGCCTCGACAGTACCTGATGTCAGTCAGGCTGATGTAATTCAAATGTGTCCTCAGATCCTGGAAACTGATGCCAAAATGTTGCTCACGGAATCTCCTGATCACCTGCAGCACCTGGTGAAGAATGACATGGTGAGTCCCCATCCGTATGGCGCTGCTGGCATGATTATACTACCCAGAGTCATTTTTTGGTCAAGAGCATTGTGTCTTTCATACTTCTGCGGTGGTGATTTGAAGCCAAAATGCCAGATAATGCTGCATAGATAATGCAAACATAGAAATATCCAAGATCAGAGAGGACTGATCCTTTTAGATGTACTGACCTCTGCCTGGATGGTGGATAAACCATTTAGTGTTTCTGGGTATGTGTGAACACCGGACGATGATGCAGCTGTAGTGTTCATATTCACATCTACATCACGTGTCTGGATTAACAAATGTAAACACATTCAGACGACAAATATGAAGCAGTAGAATACAGAGAATCAGATCCAAAACTTTGCAGAACTGACATCAAATTGCTGAGTTTAAGTGTAATAATAATAATAATAATAATAAATATAATACTGGAAGGTCTAAGAGCATTTGTGTGTGTGTCTGCATAGTTCTGACAATTGAAGATGTTTTTAACTGGCCAATTTGGTATCTACAGTTGAGGAATAGTCCCATCTCACATTAAATATCTCAGCAAGTTGATAGGACCAATATTTTGGGAGTTATTAGTCATTTTGGAACACAATAGCCTTAAAATCACATTGCTCCATTGACCGGAAGCACTGTACCATGCTGCATGATGGGAAATGAATTTTGGGTCAACACGCTAATAATAATCATCATCATCATAAAAGGCAGAGGAGGGAAGAAAGTAAGTTGTACTTTACTTGAGTATTTCTAACAACTTTTTACTTTTTACATTTTATCACAATGCCTGTACCTTCTCTTCCTTACATTTTCAAAACAGGCCCATCACCATAGCTTTAATGCATTTGAGGGAATTACTGATTATTTCATCTAGACTGATTTCAACTTGAAGAGACAGAACAAGAGAACACACACAAGATGGCTCAACTTTTTTACCCCTAGACTTCAAAATCATTCCAGAGCCTGCATGTTTTCAGTTTCACTGCAGTAGAGAAGTTTAATCAGTTCTCTTGCAGTCTTGTTTTTATTATGAATATCTGCATCTGAAGCTTTAGTACCTTTCCAAACAGCTGCATGTGTGCATTTACCACTTCCAACATGTGGGACGTGATCTCATTCAGGTCCTTAATACAACGGACATTCATCGCCAACAAGGACTTTTGCCCCTATGAAGTAATGGAAATGCAACGTGTCAGTTGATTTAATGAAGATCTAACACATTTTAAATCCTCTATTTGCATCTGTTACTTTGATATTTCGTAGACTTCCATTAACTTTCACATATTTTCCTGTAGCAGCGGCCGGACATCCAGCAGAGTCCTGTGGGAAACAATTTGACAGGGAAAATTTAACCCCCTACTTTTGCATCAGTTCCCAAATCAAGGGTTTTTTTGTTTGTTTTTGATATGTGCACCATTACTGCTACAAAAGGGAATGAGTTTATTTTGATGTGAAATGCTGCTGCAAAATGGACAGAGTCTATCCTTGATATGTATAGCAATTTTGTGCATAATCAGAATTTAGTCTGTTATGTGTAGGATTTTTGAGTTACTTATGGGATTTAACACAGGAATTTAGGGTAAGTAAAAGGATGGGGTAAGGGGGTGGGAGATTATCCATTAAACTTCATCCCGCTACTTTTCAAATGTTTGACTTTATTTTCATAGAAATCCTTTTGTGGTTTGGTTTTAATGTTATATTCGAAATAAATAAACAAACAAAAATAAATTTTCTCCATATCTAATCTTTCTTGAGTGATTTATCACCACTTATTATAATATAATCCTCTGTATTTAGCATTTTATCAATACAAATCAGGTACTTTCCTGTATTTAATTCACTGATCATGAAGATGTTAATTAAAGCTCAGATTAAAGTTGAAGGTTATATCAAAAACTGAGAAAACTGCAGAAAAAGTGACTTTTTCAGTCAAATATATCACTAACTGAACATAAACCAAGTGTGTAAACTCCATGGGTTTTAGTGGTGAATCAGTGTTGTAGAAGATGACAGTGTTTCCATGGTAACTACAGAGCCTCTGAAGGTCCAAATGGGTCATATCTGATGACCGTGAAAAGATGACAAACTGCATTTTACACCAGTTATTTACATGTATTGATAGGATTAGTGGATCAGCAGATATTAAGCATTTTATATCAGTAGATGGTTTTAGTCACCAGTGGATGTTTGGGTCTTTATGGGTTAATAAAATGCTCCAGTGTGCTGTTTGGTTTTGGGGGGGCGTTAGTTCATATCAGAGCCTGTTGATGCTACTGGCCTCTGAATTAACCCACTGCTTCACATTCAACGGGGGCCCGGTCATGTCGTCCACAAAGTACTGGATGTCAGTCGCACAGGGGCACAATCCTCGGATTATTCCCACCACAGACACCTGCAACAAGAGCATCCAACTTCTGATATCAGTCGCCTTGACTTTGATCTCAAAAATCTAAAATTTTGTTTTATGCCTGTATGGATCCACTGAAATCTGTAATGCACATGTATAACTGATAAGTTGAGTTGTTAAAATTGCATTTATTTTTCTTAAGGAATTTCAGGTTATTCACATTTTTTTGTGAAAGGGTAGTTTATAGATGTAACCATTTTCATAATTTAATTGTACTTTTTTACATTGACAGAAAAAGAAAAATGTGGAGTTCTTATTATTTATAGTGTATTGTTATTATCTTACCAATTCCAGCCCACCTGAGATCAAATAGTGCTGAATGTGGTCCCTGAACTAAAATTAATTTGACACCCCCGCTCTTTACTCTTCCTTACCCATAGAGATTTAGTCAATTTTGACCTTATAAATACATATCTTTGACACACATATACATATATATATATACACATATACATATATATACATATACATGTACTGTATGCTTTAGAATGCCAGTCCCAGTTTCTTCTCAGCCCTTTAACACAGCGCTCAATAGGAAAGCTGTCAAATATATACTGAAGGATGTGATGAACTGAGATTGAGGGGACAGGATAACCTTTTTGCTCATTCTGTCAGAAATGATAGTGTTATTTGACGGCCTTGGCGTGTCTCGGTCTTGATCTTGGCCTGTTCAAGTCTTGGTTCTTAGGATTACAGACTTAAAAACAGCCTCTGCCCCTGGGCCATCGGGCTGATAAACCAGCTGTCGTTGCTTAATTCCACTTTCCCACATCATCTTCAAATGCAATGACATAGATTTGGATCTGCTTTTATCACCATAATGACTTTTATTTTTATTCATACTGTCCGCTTTGTTGTTTTCTTCTTTTCGCATGCAGAGCAGCACGTCTAATTTGGTGGTACATCCTTGTTCCATGACAATAAGGTTATTCAACTCTATTCTATGTCTCAATACACGCAGGTCTGGGTTGGGACTGGTCTCAGATGCACTGGGCTTGATTCCTCATACCTGGTTGAGTTCCAGATCGCAGATTGCAAAGCTGTCATTGCTGACGTGAGAGGCGGACAGCAGCTGGGACACAGTACAGGGAACAATCTGGAGAGAGGCCCTCTGTATCCAAATCAGATTTCACTGAAACACGTCTGTACATTTACCATGGGAGCATGTTTTTCACATCCCTAAATTGTGTTTTAGCTGCTACTCACACACCTTTGTCACTGCTGTTTTAGAGCTTTCAATCCAACCAGAGGACGCACTGCAAGCTTTGCCAAATCAAATCATAGTGTCTGGATTATACTTCATTTAGGAGCTAAATAGTGTTAGATATAAACTCATTAAACCAGCTTACCTTGGCTCCACATGACAAAGTATCTGTCACATTGGTAGCTGCAGGTATTTCTGAGCAGTTAACCAAACACTTAAGAAGCACATGGAGAAACAAGGAGGCAGCGTTTCAGACCGTGTCAGGTGAAATGAATTACACCAATTACCAGAGTGGAAGACCAAAGAGCAACTCATTTTCAGCTTTATTTTATTAAAAATCCATCAATTCAACAGTGATTGACAGGTATTCACACCTCTGATAAACTTCATTTTAATCTCTTCAAAATATTTTACAATGACATTAGAGCAAAAATTGTTGTTACAAAAATGAGAGCAGAAGTTTGCCAGGCTGTAAGTGTCGATCTGTCATTTTTCATGAATCCCATTCTGACGACAGTACATTTACGTAGAGGCGTAAAGGTGACCCAATACTTAAATGATGGCAATTCAGATACTAGGCATTTAAGAAATGTTTCAGTAATTGTTGAAAACTGGAATTCACCAGAAAGGCAGGCAATGTTCATCCAAATCAGCGAGTTAAGAAAAAAATTCCTGCTGCCAGATTACAAAAACATTAATTTGACGCCAAGGAAGGTCTCATTTGTAGTCAACACAAAAATGTAGAAGCTCAACAAAAGCAAGATTTCAACCATTGAAACCTATGGAGAAGCTCGGGGTCTAAATTTTGTTCCACATGCTTTATTCCATCTCCAAGAGAAGCCTTCAGTCATGGGGGTAGTACTTTCTTGGGGGTGGGATTTGCAGTGTTGAACATGTCTGATTGGTCAGAACCACATCATTCTTTATTAGCTTATTTCAGCCACATCTTAAGGCAGCTTGTGACAGGACTGATGAAGTCCTTGTCTCGTTAAACTTCATTTCTACAGCTAAACTTACATGTTGCTGTTTTTTCATGTCACTGACTAATAAGCCTAATCTTTGTTTAAGGCCACAGTCACAGAAGCTTTCAGTTCCCAGGACCAAGTTTTGGGTATTGCAGTATTTTCAACTGTGATTGCTCCACCTTATCGATCTCTAAATCTGGTTCAGAAGACATTATTTTACCCTCTTGGAGGGAGCGCTCCGACTGTTCTGGGATTCGAGGTGTGAAGTGTGCAGCACTGAACATTTCTGGAAGCAGTTTATTCATATTTTAAAATCTGTCGGTGTATATGCAGTTTTCATCGTGCATTGCACAGAGTTACAGAAGAAAGTACATGACAGATGGACTGACAATGAACCCCAGGACTTATTGAGAAAATGTAAAACCTATCATCGCTTTGTTACATCAGTGTACCAATTTTCCAAGTTTCTAGTTCTCATTTGGATATTTCAACTGGCAATACCTGTGAAATTGGATTTCTGACCTGAAAAGTCTGACCAATTTCACTAACCTTGACCTCCAAATTCAAGATGTCCACAAGTTGTACACATACTACTGTCCGATGTCAAAGGTTTTGCCGTCAGTTTATTTACCTGGATAGGACTAATATCACACCCAAGTTAATTATGTTCTAGTACACGTCCGACAAATGATAGCAATACTATTATTTGTCTGATTTCAATATGACAACACAGGTGTGACATATCCGCAACCTCCCAAGTGTAAAAGTTCTGGGTATTCTGGGTGGAAATAATGCTTAAACGAAGTATATTTTAGCTGAATGCTCTTAATTTCCTCCTGGACACAGTGTGAAAAACACCTTTCTAGTGTTTATTTTGAGACTATGAATTTAGTCACTGTTAATTGCGTTCAGTTAAGAAAAATGTGGCACATGGGACTAAGACACAAATCCAGTCTTTAGTATGTAGCTTATAGTAAGGAGCAGCACATATCACACTGCAAAAGAGCAAAAAATCAAACCCCACACCTTTGTGTTTTCCAGTGGTTTGCATTGACTAGAATAGAGACCTTTTTCATGTCAACTCCATCATGTAGGTTGCAAAGAAGATGACAGATCATCTGAGGAGGTTTAGTTTGAGGTGCTTTCTGACTGATATGTCCATTACCTAGTCTTGACAGTCTTGAATCAAGGCTTAGTGAAGTGGTGAGGTTTAAGTGATGTTATATTTCCATATAGGCCAGTACCAACAGATACAACAGATGATTGAGGTGACCCACGTTGTATACCGGCTTTGTTTACACAAATTCACAAACAATAGGCCAATGAAAAACATACAATTATCACTAGCACACTGACAGTATTAAACTGGAAATATCACATCTTTTTAATGATTGAATAAACTGAAGTTGAATTGAAAGAGCTGAAGAAAAACCGAATCCATCACAGCAATTTACATGTCAAACAAGTAGGGCTCTTGAAAACAGAGCACATCCAGTCAAATGTACATCAACCTTGTTCATCCCGTTGATCCTATACAGTATTTACACATGTGCAAAGAACTTTAATACAAGAATTCAAAGGGCGAGACACTCCTCAAGACTGAGCATTTTGTTTGGCAAATATCTAAAACCTCACAGGAAGCCAAGTGTCTTCCTCCTTTCCTCTCATCTACAAGGGGAGGAAGAAATCTGGCCGGAAATCACTCTACCCATCATGCTCTTCTACTGCTTAGAGCTCTGAGGATATGGGTGACCTACTTTGAGTCCAAACTTTGCTGCTCAAGTACAAAAAAAAAAAAAAAAAAAGACAAATATCGCAAACCCACATTCTTTAAGCAAAGAATCAACATTGTCCTCAGCAGTGTCGACAACCCCGTCCTGCGCTAAAGACAGGCGTTTAATACTGATTTGTGGTATTGCTATTTGTACTGAAGCATCAAGAGCCTTGAAGTGTGGTGCATCTCAAAACACATCTTCTGCCAATTTTGTGTTTGAGTGCAATATCAATGAGGCCACTATAGTGTACATGGGATAAGTGAGAAGTGTAGAATTTCACAAATAAGGCAAATCATGACGGGAAATGAAAACTATTACAGCTCAGTGAGCAAAAAGGGAGAATTAAAGGCCATCAAGCAGATAAATACTGGCAACAAGTCAAAGGAAATGAGATTTTCTGCCAATTTTACAGTAGCGCAAAAAGCCAAGATTGTTTGGTTTTACAGGTTCCTGTAAAATCTGCAAAAGTGCACAAATTATGTATGACCTGAAAGGAAAAAGAGGTCCCGAGCATGATCCTCTGCCAAGTGCCGCAACAACTTAATAGGCTTAGAATTAGCCTGTCGGAAGCATGAAGAAAGGGATTACTGGTAAGATCCAGAGCCAGAGGAAACGAGGAGCAGTGACACAGTGAGAAGAGATCAAGTTAAACACAACAGTATTATGTGTCAAAAAAAAAAAAAAGCAGAGATCCTCTGGCTCATGGAGGATTGTGTGTGCTGGTGTCTTCTCTCACTTCTTCCCTGAAGGTGAGAGGCACTGCATGCATAAGTAGACTGCCGGCTGACATTGTGTTTGACTGGTAAACAAATACCAAAGCAGTTATCACACCAAATCCAGCCTTACAGAGCTCCTTGATAGAAACCAACGCAGTAGGTAGTTAAAAAGAATAAATAAGGGAAAAAAAACAAAACGGAAGCTTTCAGTAGAGCTCAGAGAATCACCCCTTGTACTCTGTCAGGTCTGTCTAAATGGAGATGTGAATATTCATGTCACTGCTCTTATAGTAATACAAGCAAATAATTCAATCTATGTTTTAAGCAACGTAGGGCTCTGTGAGTCATTCCAAAAAGCCTTTTCAATGCAGGTCAGTCCAGTTTAATTCAGTGTTCCTGGTTGTTTTGGATTTTTCGGTTAATGGGTAACTCAAGTTTATTACAACATTTATATTCTTTTCATGCTTTGGCCAGAAAACCACGCAAGAAACGTGAGTGAATATCAATGCTGTTGGTAAAAAAAATCAAGAAGGAATTAATGAAAAGAATGTCAACGATACCCATGCTGCAGCAACGTTTCATAAGAAAACCCAGCTTGTTCTTGTACATGTGAATGGACAACTTGGATAACGTTGTCTATTTGACAGCTGATTTCAACACATTAAGTTCTGGTCTTAAAATGTGGGCATCTGCTACTCTGCAAGATTCTGAGATCTGCAATGACCTCTATGGCCGGAGATATGCTTTTTTAACTACATGTTCATGTAAACGTGCTTCTCCCAAACAAGTATCCACACTAAAGTATGCAATAATGCTTTGATGTGACAATTACTTTTGGCTACACTGGTCTGTTGAGCTCAGATTTTTCATCTGACCCATTTCTGATGAAAAACTGCTACCTGGATTGGATGTGTCAGCCTATGTGCATTAAGTGCATTTATTTAACATTTTATGATGGAACGGTCATTGAAATATGTAGATGCTATAGCAATTCGTTATGCAATTTAAATTTCTGTTCGAAGGCTCAAAGAGAAAACATCTATGAACATCTTGCCTGTAGAACTGGCTGCATCACCGAGTTCCTTTTTCATAAAGGAAGTTCCACTAGAGGGCACATGGGAACTGAAACAGTACAGAACTACTGGGACACTATGATTTAACCAATAAACATGGTGACACTTAAGTTAGTTTGTAGTTTGTCAATTCACAGACGATCATAGATGTTAAATTTGTTGTGTTCTTGAATGCAAGTATAGTCACTGATGTCACCAGTTATACAGTAAAACACAAATGGTGAGCTAGTCAGTTCAGCTGGACAGCTTGGTCACCCTAGGGTTAAACAATAATAAAGTAATACTCTGCCCTAGCCCTACTGTTCATGTGCAGACTGCAAGTAATGAGAACATGTACAAAGGATGCTCCAAGCAGCTGCAGGATACACGAGGCAGCCAACATTCAGAACACATTGTTAAAACTAAGTATATCTCCGGCCAACAGTGACCTCTGCATACAAGAGGTCTGCAGAGATGTATACATGTACCATCACAACTGAGCTCATTTCTCATGAGCTGTGTGAAGTGCTTGTGTTTAAGGCTCTATATAAACAAAAGTGACCTGTCTCCATCTTGTTATACATTCGGGTTAAGTGGCTCGGGGTGTGTCTGGGATCAATCAACTTATCTTGAAGCAGACAAGGGGAAAATGCTGACCACAAGCACCTGCTGGGCTGGACGCTTTCTGATAAACTGATAAATGTCCCCCACCCACACACCCAGCGAAGCAGCCTTTTGAGAAAACAGAAAAAGTCAAGCACCAGAGTTTGGGGTTTTTCCTCTCAGAGGGCGCAGAGCTCCAACTACTGAGCTGCACAGGCGTTTGCCTACAAATTCCATCAGGCTGTTTTACATTTTTAATACCTGAGAGATCAGGGCATGTCTGCAAATATTATAGAAACTCATGCAAATATTGTATTGAGTAAATCTTAATGCTGGTGGTCATGTACCAGGCAGTTATCGGTTTGAGAGTCGAGTTTTATCAAAGCCACCAGTGGCTTTACACATTCCACACACTGAGGTGACTGGCTTCAGTATTGGCCCTTTGGAGAAATGGACACTGAAATGATCACAGGACACCGTCTCATATTGCATTCAGTTAACAATAAGCACCGAGTTCCAGGTGGGATTTGTAGACAAACTTGCAACCTGCTATGCCTGTCATTTTGACTTTCAGGCTACATCCACATTAACAGCATTTTAAAATACAATCAAAATGTTTTGCTGTTTTACTCAATTTTACTCCTGTATATTTTAATGATCATATTTGTATTCATTTAATTATCCATGTTCCCACAGTTGTGTGCTGTTTTGCAAATGTTCATCATATTCTAGGTGTAAAACCACAAGTTAATCTGTTTTCTTCAACTTTCACTCAAGACCAAACATCAGCTTTGTTATTTATCATAACTATTGATATCTTCTAACTTTTATCATGTTGACCTTCATGGCCATATTACACAGCTCAATAGTAGAATTTAATGGCACAACTGTCAACATAGACAGCGAGGACATAAATGCCTGTAACCCAGTATCCCCTGACATAAAGAGACACAAAAGTTAAAGAGGGATACATTATACAGTTAAATATGCAGCAACAATATGAACGTCTCTGTCATCAATTCCAAAGTCTCCGTTTTAGACAATGTGTTAGTGTGGACGTAGCCTAAGATCTGATGACCTGTTGGGATTCACTCTAGACACTGTGTCGGGAAGAAGTGGAAGCTGTGATGAGAATAGCCTGAGACTTAAGCTGCAGTGTGGAGCAGCGGCGGTGGGTGTTACACCTCTATTATGCAGTATAAACACACAGCTTCTACAGGACTTTATGTGCTTGGACAGTGGATGAGGACACAAAATAATGACAAGTCTAGTTACTGTTCCCCAGTTGTGTATGACAGTAGCTGATGAGATGTGTACATGTGCTTGAGTAGGCCAAGTCTATGCTGCCTTTAGGTGCATCACGTGTCCCAGTCAAGCTCTCTGCAGGCAATCCGGACCAGTCTGAGCTCCAGTTCGAAGGCGTCGGGCCTTTCCTGAGGGTTGGCCGACAGCATCTCCCTGATGAGCTGCTTCATGTGGGTGTTCATGCTCTTTTTCCTCGCAGGGATCAGCAGCTCCATCTTTGGGTTTTCCAACAGGGCCTCCCCTAAAGGTACAATCTCTGTACCCTGCTGCACGTAGCTCCCCAACAGCTCCTTCTGAGTCTCCACATCCACAAAGGTGATACGCTCCACCATGGCCCATATGATCACCCCCAGGGCAAAGATGTCTGCCTTGGCTGTGTAGTGGCCCTCCCACACCTCCGGGGCCATGTAGAAGTCTGTTCCGCACGCTGTGGACAGGAAGCACTTGTTGACACTGGCCGGCTCCTCGGGGTTGAGACCAGAGGTGGAGCAGACCTTACTCAAGCCAAAGTCGGCCACTTTGAGCGTAGGTTCTGGTGATCCGGCTGACGTGCAACCCTGCGAGATGAGGATGTTGTCTGGTTTGAGGTCACGGTGGATGATCTGGTTGCGGTGTAGAAAGGCCAGGGCGCTGCCCAGCTGAAGCATAAAACTGGTGTTGGTCTTCCGGCTGGGTTTGCGCGACAACAGGTAGGCGTTCATGTCACCGCCATCACAGAAGTCCATGACGAACCACAGGTAGTAGGCACAGCATGGGTCAAATGTGATCTCACCTTTTAGAGACGTCTCTACAAGCTACCAAGGAGACACAGAACAAGTCAGCATGGGACCAGACAGGCAAAACGGATCAACACAGACAAGAAATAAAGTCCAGTAGTAGAATTTAAGCACTTTTTACTGATTACAAATTAGCATAGTCCTGTAAATTTAAGTATTTGTATTTTATGCTGCTTTATTCTTCAATCCTCTATTTCCCAGAGGCAAATATTGCACACAGATCATAGGTGATGAGACCAGAAAAACAAAGTATAAGGACTAGCTGCACAATTGCTTGCAATATTTTGTTAATGGAAATCTGCAAGTACTATTTAAAGGTCCTGTTACATTTTGTGGCGCAATATGTTGCCTCTTTTTACCACATAGTTAATCACAAACATACCTCAGTACTGCCTGCAGTTAATTCTTTAGTAACTTGTTAGTCACACCAGTAGACCAGAGAAAGCTCAAGTTTCTCTTTTTCTTAAAATATTTTTAGATTCATCTTTTTCGATCTGTGTTAATGACCCATTAAAATTTAACTATCAAATCCAAGATATTTTCAGTTCATTGTTGTGAACAAAAAATATGAATACAATCTGTCAGGGTAACGAGGACCAATCAAAGGACGGACAGACCTTCTTACTTGGCTGTAGTTTTCACATGACATCATGCACTCTTAATCAAACAATCTAACTTGCGTAGCCAAAATTGTGGATGATTGTTGTTCAGTCAGATGCAGTAACTCATGACGAAACGGGCCAGGGTTATACTTCTAGAGAATCCTGTCTGGGAAAGAAAGCTTAGACACAAAACCATATTTATACCTCCCCTAACCCTGCCACCCAATCTGTTCCTCTGCCTCCATTACAGCAGCAGGCCATCAATGGAGGCTCATTTAATCTTTAGAAAGTGTTTACCTGTAACACGTTTAGGTTACATTTATGTGATGTTAACCAAATACTTCTGCTGTCACTTCTAGCACCTGAAATTAACAATCCATTCTTAAGATGAGATATTTAACTAGCGTTGGATAAGCAGCCTCACCTCTGGCAATGAATACTTTCTATTTGTTCACCTCCAAACAGCAGCAGCTGTACCAATAATTTATCCAGATGAAAAAAATATATATAACTATCTGGATTGTTTACATTTTCATCCTGCAGCAGTGTTGGATGAGGTGTTCTCTATAGGTATGACATACTCTTTGTAAACATCCATAAAGTGGAACTATGGCAAGAACATGGACATTTTTAGCAAGTGAAATACTGCAGTAAGAAGTGTATATTGATCACGTGTCCAAAACGTATTGAATATCTTTGTTTTAACTCTTCGGAGGGGGAACTGAAGTATCTGTGGTGTAAAACAGATGTTAAATTGACAGGAATTAAGTATTTAATGAAGACAAAAGTTTTTGCCCGCCAGCAACATGACTGAAAACAATGGCTAGAGATGTGCAGACTCATAAGAAAAACTAAGCTAAAATTGTCACCACATCAACACACTAGCGTTTAATGATAAAAACGGAATATTATAATTTTCATCTTGGAAGGAGGCCTTCTGCATAAGGAAAATCTGTGAAATTTGCTGACAATGCCTCTGTGGTTAGGTAACATTTTGAGAGCAGGACTTTCCCATGTAGTGGAGTGCAGAGTGATCACTCCAAGAAAGGATCCATGTTCTTCTTCTATCTCTGTCTTAGCGTTTGTTCATAATTACTGATGAACCAACAGCAGTGGGAAATGGCTCTGGAGTGTGCAGCGAGGAAAACGTCAGTCAGAGCTAAACAAGGCCGGCTGTTGTGGTTCTGTATTCATACCATGTTGTCTCCGTCCTTCCTTCATGGGCCTTTTTTTTTTTTTTTTTTTTTTTTAATCAAAGCAGTGTGAGCAGCCTCACATCTTTTCTGCCTGCTGCGGGAAGTCATTCATTTTATCTTCCTTTTTCTGACAGAAGACCACAAACCTGCAAGTCTTCATCCATCTCACATTACATGAAGATTAAATGAGATGCAGTTTTGGAATTAGACAGATGGTGTTTAGAAAAGCTACAGGTTTGTTAAAGAGTTAATTTAAATATGAAATGAATAGGCTCCTGTGGATAAAACACTGCTGGCACCAACAGCTTTGCAGGAAACAAATTAATGTTTGAATATCTGCAGACTAAGTAGACAATTCCTAGTGGAGGCCCTGCAGTAAACAAATGGGCGCATATTGTCTGGTATGCCACAGGCCAAGGAATCCACTACCCAAAAAGAATAGACGCAAATTATCCCACAGTTGGTGCGGTCAGATAATTCAGCCCTATTATCATTTGTTCCTCTGTAAGCACGGACTGGAACATTACAGAGCAATAAAAAGGAGTTGGAATAAAGGGAATCTGGGAATGTGTCCAATGCTAACGCTGCAGAAAACTGAATGAACGGTCTAACAATGGCTCCGCGTGCCGCTCACAGACTATAATCAGGCTCCGGCACAGAGCCTGAGAGCCCACTGTCAGACGGCAGGGAGGGACTGCGACATGACAGACTGCACACAGGTTGACTGGAACCTCCACCACCCCCTACCCCCCACCCAAACCTGACGACAGGTTCACGTGACTGGAAACCACAGACAACAGCGATCCAACCAGAAAGCCCAGCTCTTTTAGATAATGAATACAAGCCAGGTTACAATTCTTGTGAGTGCCAATACTCAGTCAATGCAGTTTCTGTACAAATGACATACTATAGTGTCATACTATGTACTAGATGATCAGTCCCCACTTTCAGGACACTGTGGGTGATGTGATATGAAGTTGACAACTATTAATCAATTATTTTGATGAGATTTGATATACAATTCAAACTATTCAAAAATGTGAATATTTTCTGGTGTCTTTCCTACATCATCGGGTTGGTTATGAATTATGAGGCACCCCAGGGTGGCGCTTTGGGAAACTCTTTCTGATATTTTATAGACCAACTAATTAGTAGCAAAATAAATGAACAAATTTATCAAGAATGGAAAATAATCAACTGCAGCCTTAGTGATATGTTTAGAGTCAGAACAAACAAGGAAAAGAGTAGTAGTGATCAAGTGATGTAGAGAAAGAATGAAAAGAGGAGCACTGGAGAGAAAGCCATGAAATTAGAGAAATTAATTTATGATTTATTTTAAGTTATATAACCAACAGTAGCAAACACTACATTGTTAATTGGGTGAGATGCATTGCTATATTTTTTTTGACTGGTTGAATGAATTAAAAACTTAAAAGACAATATTGCAATTTATGTTTTGAAACTATTTGCTTATTCGAGTCACTACATGTTTATGTAATCCTGTCCGCGCCCCTGTGCTGTGCTCCTATTGGCCTGAGGTTCCCACTCAATGCAAAAAGTCAAACCCAGGAACAATATGAATACAGTAGAACATGAGGAAAACGGTGAGAACAGTGTGTGTGAAGGTGAATTCACCACCACATGCTATGTTACAACTATTTGTTTTGTTTTGGGGGTTTTTCTATAAATGTTACATATTTCACCTTTAAACAAAACACCAGCAGATCAGGATACACATTTTACCCCTTAAAACGCTTTGTCTATTTTTATACAAGTGGCCAACCCACAAGTGTATTTCACACACTTATTAAAATGTCACATGTTAAGGAGGTGGAGCTGGATTCCTCTTCTGGCTGTGGTTTACATCCTCTGAGATCTGTGACTTCTGGTTAGGAATGCTGGAAATGTCCTGTGAGTGAAGATTCAGTGCACACATATCAACCAGATCTTCCACAGACAAGGCAGATGTGCATAAAGACTGAGTGGGTTAAGTGCACAGGGCAGATGAGTGGATCTGCACCAGCAGTAAATGTACACTGGCCACTTGGGAGATTTATTCTGAAAGTAGACTGAGCCTAGATAAATGTCATTTATTCTCACAAACTGTGCTGTACTACGCCAGTATTGTAAGGCTTATCTTGTAGGGCTGCAATGAATTGTGCTGTTGTTCCAGTTCAAGCTCCCAGACTATTATTTTAAGCACTGTTCAAGGTGTAGGTCCCTGTAAACAATTTAGACTCATAATGCAGTATAAAACGACTATCTAACTGGCAGTTTCATCCTGAGTTATTATTATTTCATAGTTTCCTTTCACTTGTGTCTTGACACAAAAGTTTGAAAAACTGAACCTTATTACAGGAAAATATACAACTGATAAAATAAGTGATCAGCATTACCTCCAGACGACTACTGATCACCCTGTCAACATTTTTGCTGCTTAATAAATGCACCCTTTACATTACTTTACTTGTATAATTTAAATATTAACTTTCTCATATTCAACAAAATTAAAAACTCTGTAAACATTGTATGGTCTCTACAAACTCACAACATAAAACAATACCAATGGAAAGTTCACCGTCTTGTTTGGTCTGTGACTCATACAACCTTACTCGATGTGCGCACCACAACCAAACAACTCAAATTACTGTAACAGCAGGGGGAGGACTTCTTTATGCAAACATCTTTATTATATTTAGGTTTTTTTTTTCTTTAATTGGCTCGTCTCTCACAAGATATTCAGGCTGTTTGTATTTTTTTCTGCCAGACAACTGCCTGTGATCCTGGCTAAAACCCAGCGTACAGTGGCTAACATAAACCCTCAGTCACAGACATTGTGGTTCACACAGCTGGTTATTAATTATTTCCATAAGGCAGATGGGAAATTTAAAGTGTGGCTCATTATAAGAGGGTATAATGATCAAGAGGGTGAAAGTCAGACTTAGCAAGCACTCATTCATTATCATTCAGCAACCTTAAACATGGCTTATCATCTAAAACAGGAAAGTGTGTTTACGTTAGCCACTTTTAGCTACTCGCTCTAATGTTCACTAACTCGGGTAAAAATCAACACAGTACTCTTGATAGCTAGCGGAGACAATAGAAATCATTTGCCCTGCCTTTGTGCATGACCTGGTAAAACTAATACAAAAAATGTTATTAAAGCTTATTATTATGGGTTTTTGTTTCTTTGGCAATGTTTCTCAGCCCTAACAAAGTGTGTCCACATATAATATTGTGTGTCAATAGCAGATATCATCTAGACTCTTGGGTTAAAATGTTTCTGGACAGCAAATTAAATTCCAAAACACAAATCTGTGAATGCTACAACACACTAATCACTGTTTGTTTCTGTTGACTATAACTCACCAGTACCTGATAGTCTAGTTATTCCACCTCAAAGTTATGAAGCCACACCTGGTTTGAATAATACATGTGCGTAATATGTCCTGTAAGATATACACCTGGGAAGTTTAGAAAAGTACGTAAAGTGAAACACAGACCTCAGATCTTTTCCATCACTTGAGGTCTTACTATGTTGACCTCTCAATGAACTGAAGTTAAACATTTTTTATTTCAGGATACTTATCTTGAAGGTATTCTTCAAATGGACAGTGTTAACAAATTAAATGTGATAAGTGCTAATACTAATCAATAGGGAAAATTTAAGTAATAGAGGATATTTTTGCACCCAGCCCTAGAACACGATGCTTATGATTATGCAATGCTTGGGGCAAACAATTCTGCATCACATCACCAATGTTCAGATGTTTATATTTTCTATAAATGTTGTCTCTTTAAAGTAATGAAAAAGATAAATTTGAATGCTGACAATTTCAGGTAGTTAGTCAAATGCGTTGAGACACATTTTTATGGCCAAGAAATTTTCACAGTTTCTAAGATGAGCCAAGTCCTGGACATTTCAGAACCAGAGCACTTTCCTTGGAAGGATTTTACTTTGAGAAAGCAGAAGGCTATCTTCCATACTGAGTAAAGCTGTTTCTATGTGTACGGAAACTTCAGTTGTCCAGAGATCAGTGTGAGACATGTCAGATCTCTGGACACTGAGGTCAGCACACATTCCAAAGACAAACATCGCTACTGGATGTGTTCAGTGTGAGAAGCTCTCTGTCCTCACCTCCAGGTACAGTGGGGAGCTGGAGCCGTGGTTCATCCGCTGGGCCAGCTGGTCCCGCTGCAGGATGCACTCCTCCAGGTGGATTACGTTCGGGTGCTGGCTCTGGATGCTGCTGAGGGCCCAGAACTCCCGCAAGGCAAGCTCAACATTCTCTGGAGAGTGACAGCGGATCTTCTTCACTGCCACCTTGGCGCCTGTGCGCTTCACCAGTGCCTCATAGACCACGCCGTAACTGCCACGACCCACCTCCTGGATCAGCTCGTACTTGGGTTGGCTGCTAACCATCCTAGTCCTCGCTGTGCACACAGAGGGATTTAGTGTCAGACCATTTCCACATACATTATAACACAGCGGCTGCCCTGTCATGTTGAATGATCATTATCCAATGGCAAACAAATATTTGCCGTTTTGTCCCACCTCAATTCCACCTCTAGGGTGCCGTGCTAAAGACTCTGGAATTCCATACAGAGACTGTGTTCATATCAATTCAGGTACATTTAGGGCTGGGTACACAACTTTAATACTTTTATGGCAATGATCATGCTTAATCATAACGGACTATTAAAATAAAATGACCTGAATACTAAATTTCAGTACCTGAATTCTAAATTTCACCAATGTGTGTGCAGCACTCACACAGTTATTATACATATATTAATTAAATTAACATACAACATCAAGTTGTGGTGAACGTTTTTAATGTAAAATTGCTCCGAATGTGGAAAACTTTAAAAAATCCTGAAAAATGCAATTAAAAGACTTGCACTGTGAATGGTGCTGTAATTTTCTTCTTAAAAATGAAAATTGGTATTTAAAGAGTATTGTTTAAGGAATAGAACTGAAGCCAAGGTCTCAGTAATAATATAGAAAATTTCCTGGGGATATCCTGCCCTTATCACCTGGGAAGAAGCATCAAGGAGCAATAAATTATAGAAAGCTTTGGTTAATAAATATTGGGGATTCAAAATGAAAATTAAATGTACCATGATAATAGTGTTTCCCATTTCTTAAGAATTATAAACAAGTTATAACATGAACAATAAGATTTTCCTGAGATTTCTTGAGGGCTTGTGTAGTGGTTGTTTTAAATGTTTTGACAAAAGACTTCATTTGTACATATTTTTTGTCAAATGTTATTACAGTATTTAATCAATAGTTAGAGGAAACATAAAACAATCTGCTTATTGATGAGGTAAACATTTGTCCGCATTCCTCTAACTACACATGCATGCGTGACAGTTGCAGTGTTTACTGGTAATTACTTAGACTCTGGCAGCCTGCCAGTTTCATAATGAACCACAAATACTTTTACCCTTGTCATAACAACAAAAATAACTCCAACAGTGTGTTTTGAGCTGTTGCTTCAGCACAGTACCTGAATAAAACTAGACTTGTATGTCTAGAAGATGATACAAGAGTGTATTTTCACTCCTGTCTCATCCCACACCTACAAAAATTACTATTGTGCCATCCAAATCCCATCACAGTATTTTTTTTTTTTTTTAACTTGCTCCTATCCCCGAAGAATGACTCCTGTTCCCAAGTTGTGTTTTACTTTTTAATAAGGGGTATAGGCAACACAATGACTTTCTGGCACCAAAAACACTACATTTCATAAAAGAGGTTATTTTTATTTATTTATTTTACACTTCACATTAGAACTGCATACTTTCTATAAAAATTTACCTACTGATAATAGATTAATGCTTAGGACTAATTTCTTCCCCGTTCTAGGCCAATCACATGATAAAAACCACAGGTGACTCCTATCCTATGGGATTCAGCTTCCACAATGAACACCTGTATCTACCAGTAGCTCATTGCAACCCAAAGCCACATTTTACACAACCTGAAGCAGATAAAGTGAATACTTCTAATGATTTCTAAAACAGCATAATTACACCTGTGCTCAGGTCATTGAAATATATACTAATGAAGTCTGAAAAATAACAGCACAGTCTAATCTATCCATTTCTCAAATAGTGTGATCTGTATGATTTCCACATTAGGTTGATCATGTGACGGCCATAGTTGCAGTGCTTAACAGTAGTATAACAAATATACTCAAAGTAAGAAAAAGAAGACTTTTCTTTCTGGGACTTGTACTTTTACAAGCAGTATTAGTGGGGAAACTCAGTGTCGAAAGTACTGCTGGCAATAGCAGTTCTGCAGTGGTAACACATTGTCGGCTCTAAGACACACATTAAGATGCAGCAGTGCAGCAAGGCGGCCATCACACAGGTGAAGCAGGCAGTGTGTCCCAGGAGGAACTCTGCAGGGTAAAGGTCCCATAGGCCATTTTACAAACTACCTGCAGAACTTGGCTTCAATGGTAGATAAAGGCTGCACAGCACTGTTACATATGGTGGCTCTATACACAGGGTCATGGTAATGTCATAGTGTGCTTGAGCTCCTTTACATTTAACTGAAAAGTTAATAAAGACAGCTTCATTCATAAATATGAAATAACATGGCAACAAATGTGTCTTTTGATTTACCAGCTAAAAGCACTGATTTGTTCCTAGGTGAGTCTTGAAAGGATAATTTTACTCGATATTCTCACAAGTCCATCCACTGCCTATTTTGTAAAGCCTGTCATTGTTAGAGTCTGAAAGGCAGTGAGGTGCTGAATGGTCCGGTGTGGAGGTGTGAGTCAGGAACTGTTCAGGGACATCTATAGACATAAAATCAAGAGACACATAGATGTGCACAACCATGAGAGTCTGAAAGGGTTAGATTGGATTTATGCTGCTTTAAAAAGGACCATCCAATTCATAAGTATCTCAGAGTGTAATGCTGCTGAGAGCCCCTCCATGTTAACTCCTGCCAAGACCCTGTTGACTTACAATGAACTTCTCATTAAAAATACTAAATGAATAAGGTTTCCCCCCCTCAGGACTCATTCTCATCTCATTCTTGATATTTGGACCCTCTACTAATTGTAGGCTATTGTTGGTCCATCTTCAAATTATTGCTCGTTAGTATGACTTTTGAGCGAAAAGAAACCTTCATGTCTACTCTGACAGGCCTGTGTGACTGGCAGTTCACTCACCTGCTGCATTAGACTTTCAGAGATTCTGTTTCCTCCTGAAGCTTACACACTGTACTTTTACGGTGGATTTCCATTCTGTACTAACTTTTATTTTTTAACCTCATTGTCATAACGTTTTGTATTTTGCTGTTCTTGCTGACCTACCTTGCACACATTTCTAGCTGCTGTATTGCACAGGAAAAAACACTGATTGAATTGATTCCAAAATTTTTTGTGGCCCCATTTTCCAGGACTATCCCTCCACCACCAGACTGTGCTTCCATGTGACAGAAAGAAACAGAAAAATCTGCAGAAAAGCCTAACACAACAATACTGGGGACTTCATGGCTTCCCTTGCCTAGAAAACTCGTCAATAAACCAAAAACTAACTGAGCCACTACCTGTTCACCATGACAACAGAAGAGAAGAACAGGAGGACAGCATCCCAGGATGGGATCTGGTTCACCAGAGTATAAGTGTAAAATTAAATAGATAAAAACATAAACAGCTTTATCTTTCAGTCTATTTGGTGAAGTAAAAACCACAAAGGAACATAACTAAATACTTGGTTTCTGTTTCCTGGATGTGTTTTCATACCAGACATTACTACTGCAATAACAATATAACACTCAACCAGTTAAATGGAAAGTAAGAAGCGTTGAAAAAGGTGATCTGACCAGAAGAGGTTGATTCACACCAGGAGTCTAAGTCATATTTACCATATGGCGATGTAAAGTTCATCTCTACCTGACACAGCTACTACTGATGATTTAGATAATCAGAAATCTGGAACACAAATAACAGTTGCAACTGCAGTAAAATGAAACTGTGTCTCAGTTGTGAAAACCAATGTAAACACTGTTATGTGACAATAAACTACACTACTGATTTTTTAAGATATATATATTTTATTAAAAATATTTATTACTCATGAAAGGAACATAACTAAATACTTAGTTTCTGTTTCCTGGATGTGTTTTCATACCAGATATTACTACTGCAATAACAATATAACACTCAACCAGTTAAATGGAAAGTAAGAAGCGTTGAAAAAGGTGATCTGACCAGAAGAGGTTGATTCACACCAGAAGTCTAAGTCATCTTTACCATATGGCGATGTAAAGTTCATCTCTACCGGACACAGCTACTACTGATGATTTAGATAATCAGAAATCTGGAACACAAATAACAGTTGCAACTGCAGTAAAATTAAACTGCGTCTCAGTTGTGAAAACCAATGTAAACACTGTTATGTGACAAACTACAATATATTTTAGATACATCTTTTATTAAAAATACGTATTACTTGTGACAAAAGCGATAATCAATATCTGTCGTGACTTACTGATCATTAATAAACAACCTCTAAACTCCCACTGCCCAAACTTTGTAGCAGCTTTTGTCAACAGCGTAGATAACTTTAGATATGCTGATCCAAGTTGGAGTAGATGACGACTTGGCATAGCAACAAAACTCCCATTGTTGATGTGAAAATTGACAGAACCACTGTTTTAGACCCCTACCGCGCTAACTCGCCCATACACCTGCTTGAACACGGCCATTCAATGAACAACATGTAAAACTTTTAATTTGAGGATTTTCCTGTAAAGATGCCGGACTCTGCTATATTTGTTGTAAACAATATCCTTCAATCAAGCCGGAGAGGGGAGGCTGTCCTCCAGAGGAAAAAGACAGATAGCCAGTATGCTAACGGGCTAATTAGGCTTTCACTTGGCTGATTGGCTAACAAGCTAAGAGCTATATGGCCTGGCCACCGACAGCTAACGATGTTGTAGGTTTGCTAACGTTAGCTAATCACGTTAACACCAGCTAACAAAGAGTCCAGCTCCTGCCAGCACATTCGCAATGTATGTCGGTGTCTGGCTAATATATTACATACCTAAGACAAGTTGAGCGCTAATTACCGCTTGGGCATGGGAAAAGGGCATACGTGACAAGCACAGGGTACTGACAGTTTATTGTCCCGTGTGTGTGTGTGCGTGTGTGCGCGTGTGTTATGTGTATGCAATCAAGAAATCCAGCCAGATTCCACAGAACACACCTGCCAACCAAGTCGACAAGAAACCACAGCGGACACGGACATACAGTCACAAAACCAGAGGCCGCACTTGTTGTAAGTTGTTATGTTTCGGGTCTCACCTTTGAGTCGTTTCTCGGGGGTTCATTTGTTGTCTTCCTCACTCTCCCTGGCAGCCATTACCGCCGCACACGTTCTGCTCGCGCAGTCAAACCAAGGAGGTTTTGTCAAACAGTGGACGGGAGCGCGTGCAGCTGGCGTGCCGTGCAGCGGTGTCCAGAGCTAGGCGACTTCCGATCGAGGATTTCAAAATAAAATGCCATCAAACCGGAGAACGAAACAAAACACTTCGAACTGTTTCACTTTGTCTGGGACTGACTAGGTCACATTTTATCACATAGTTCCAACTTTTTCCATGATTTTTATGATTATTCTCCAGTTACCATTCAATAGTCATGATCATTTTCACTTGTTTTCGGAAAATCAGCTAAATAAAATATCGACTTGTTTCCATCCATAGTAACAGATTAAAGAAGACTTGTTTCACGGTTAAAATATAACAGGTAATAAAACTGTTTTCATCAGTACGTTATCCACTTATTATACTGATTACTTTTTGGTTATTTTACAACAAAGTGGCCAAAAAAGCTGAACAGCTTGAAAAATCTAAATTAATATCAAAACAACAGACCACAGTACTATCAGCAATTTCTGATGAAGGAAAATATTATAGATTTAAAGTTTTATTATCATTATTATTATTATTATTATTATTATTATTAAAGTGGTTATTGGTTAGTGCTTTTTTC
>JAPQRP010000003.1:26805174-26832403 GCA_037367295.1 Apogon hyalosoma
TTGGTTATTATCAAGAAAACATGGAAAATGGATAGATATCAGCTCTGAAATTCAACTACTATGAGTTATTTTTGTTGTTATCATTATATTTGTCCAAACAAATGTACCTTTAGTTGTCCCAGGCATTAAAATGAACAAGAAATAGAAGAAAACAAGGGTGGTCTAATAATTTTTTTCTGTGACTGTATATGATTATTTCAGGGATAATGAAGCTGATTGAAAACTAGAATCTATATCATAATACTGGAAGGTCTCAGTGTGTGTGTGTGTGTGTGTGTGTGTGTGTGTGTGTGTGTGTGTATCTGCACAGTGCTGACAAAATGAGACGTTTTTAACTGGCCAATACAAATGAAGAATAATCCCATCTCCACACATTAAATATCTCGGCAAGTTGATAGGACCAATATTTTGGGAGATATTAGTAATTTTGGAATACAATAGCCTTACAATCACGTTGCTCAGTTGACCGGATGCGCAGCACCACACTACGTGACTGGAAATGAAGTTAAAAACGGGAACGACGCATTTACAAACTTCAGGTCCAAGATATCGGTATTAATGTGACCCGTGGTTTCCCCAAGGGTCAACATGCTAGTGGACTTATAATGCATTAAAGGGGCTAGAGGTAGTATTACTACTTTTACATACGACACAATGAGCTAAATTTATCATCAGAGTGTTTAGAACAAAAAGTAATGTAGTTATACCAAAATGAGAGTGAAGAGATACAAAGTGAATCTATTCATATCAACGGTTGAGTGGGTTTTTGTGACCACTAGAGGGAGTAACGAGTCACTATGAGGAAAACCAACACCACAGGCCTTTGACCAAAGCATCAGAAAGTGAACAGGTGGAATGAGAACAGCTAACAAACAACTTTTAGAGTCAATGAAAGTTATAAAATTGTAAAAAGCAAGAAGCCTTGTTGTTGTTTTCACCACTGGACACAGCTCTAAATGAAAAGAAAAAAGTCTGATGCTGAAATTACAGCGTTTCTCCTACATGGAGTTTGATTATGAGGCTTATGAAGGTATAAAGTTATTACGTGGTGTTATTTTCTTTGTTGAGTTCACTGTGTTTTGATCCACAGTTCAGACTAAACTGTGTCAGTTCTGACCTTGCTCGGACGACTCCAAACAAATCCTTAGTGCAGTTATTGACAATGAAAACCGTACAGAAAACAGGTCGTTTATGGTTTTACTGTGGCTATTATCTGTGTAAAAACAGAGCTAAGCTAACAGAGCTATAATGTAAACTATCAGCTGGTGTAACAGATGAAGATAGTGTTATTTTGACCGACTGTCAAAACAAGACAGCAATGAATTTTAGTTTGAGGAAGAAAACTTGGTGATACCATAATGCAGATGTGTGTGAAAAGTTTATTCTTTATTCATAGTGTCGATTCATTGGTGGTTTTGGTAATCTTTTGTAATTGTTCTTGTATGTGACTTCCTCCTGCTGTGGAGAGTTTGGAATAATAATACTTTATTTAACGCCTTTAAAACTAAATAAACATTGAAGGGAATGAGACTTTGTTCAATATAATTATATTTACCACAAAGGATTATGTGTTTGTAAAGATCACAATTAATATTTTAGAAGTAAAAACAAGCCATGTTTTGTAAAAACTGCCTCATCCTCCTGTACAAAAGTATATGTGTATCTGTGAATTAACTCAGAGGATGGAATCGTGCAGAAACGTCCCAGATGTAGTTTCTTTTTGTTCATCTTCTATGGTCGGGCTGCGAGTGAGAGGTGTTGCCTGATTAAAATCCAATGACTGAGTCCATTCATGTGCTTTTCTAACAGACCTTCTTAAAGTCACCATGGAGATGTGGAGTGGAAAAGGCCGACCGGCTGCCACACGACCAAAACAGCCACCCTGAGCTGACCCGGGTCACTCAGAGGGGCTTCTGGGAACAAAGACCCGACACGTGCCCATTCAGCAGGCATCACTGACGCAACACACGCGATCTAGTGTCACGCTGATTAAAAGACGTGCCTTTTACTTTGAGTGTCAGGAGGCAACAAAATAAAAGACAATGACAGCCAGGAAAGGTGTGACGGAAAATTTAAATAATCAATAATTACCAACAGATGCATTAGAACTCACATATTGAGCCTGTTTTGAGAATATAAGGAGTAGAAAGAAGAGATTTGTGTTTAAATGTTAGGCCCAAAAAACTCATAGTAGAAGAAGAGTGAAATCAATGAGCTTGGTCAATGTAACTGTTTTTAAACTTGCGTAAATGAGTGTTTTGTAATTATCGATTGAAAGTTTTTGTATTATGTGTTGATAATGTTTTGTCTTGTCAGAAACTGTATGTTATGCTGCTTTTCTTGGCCAGGTCACTCTTGAAAAAGAGATTTAAAGTCTCAATGAGGCTTTTTTACTGAGTTAGATATACGGTTATATTTAAGAGTGTTCTCTGGAAGAGTTCTTAGATGCAACAAAATAAAAACAGTAAAGCAAGCAACAAGATGGAAATGATGTCAAACCAAAAGATTAACAAGACAAAATGTAACATTATAATAATGATGTAAAAAAAAAAAAAAAAAGCAGCCAGATGGAAAAATAATAAGAAGATGGAGATGATTAAAAAGATACACAACATAAAAGATGTAACATGATGTAAAAAAAAAAATAACGAAATGAAAATGATGTAAAAAATTAAGACATATAACTAAGCAGCACAACAAGATGTAAAATGAAAATGATCTATAAAAAAAAAACACAACCAGATGTAAAACCTATAACAAATGGAATGTAGTGAAATAGCAACAAAAGACACAACATGTAAAAGATGTAATAAGACAAAAATAAGAGACTTTCTGATACTGTTTCGACAGTAGAGTCAGTACAAATGTAGATGTAAATTCATCATGTATTTTTGTAAATATAAGTTATGAGGAGACATAAAACTGATTTTTTTTCTCACATTTTTGGAAACTAATGATGTAAAGGGTTGAAAGTTGTCAGAAGAATAAATATTCAAGTAAAGTAAAGAAAGCTCTTCTCCAGTACAGTAATGCAGTACTTGGTTCCTTCTGGTCATTCACTTGTCAGTGCCCTGGTTTTGTGTGTTGTGTTTCTCCAGTATGTGTGTAATGATATCTGCTCTAAAACTCAGGCCCTTGTGTTTGGTCCCCAAGTGGGAAATGAAGCTGAGGTCCCAGTGAGAAGCCTGTCAGCTCACCTTTGACCCCTGGCCCTCAGGGAAAACGCTCAATAAGCCTGATCAATAATAAATCTATACGCACTGCCGTGTTGTGACAGATATCCCTCCCACAACGAGCCTGTAGGAAAAGCTGCTGCGGGGCCCCCCAGGGCCAAACAAGCAACAATGACAGAATGAAGCCTTCTTTATCCCAAAAGCCTGTCCTTTAAAGGAACATGACAATATACTGTTTATTATTAGAAAACTAACATTTTTTCTTACTAGACTCAAATATGTAAGAGATTCTAACTAAGAATGGTTGCATTGTTCTAGATCTGTTTCCCTGATTTTACTGGGTTTTCTGTTGACTGAGTAAAATACATAATCATAATATGAGGGGTGAGTTAGTTTTCATAATTAAAAAAGAAGAATAGAGTTCTTTGGAAAAGTTTATAAATGCTGATCTTCCATTAGTCGCTTACCATATGATACAATGAAAATAACCTGGATAGACAGAAACACAAAGATGATGTAATAGGATGGATGTGCTGTAAAAGTCTTAAAAAGACAAAAAAAAAAGACTGAAACTATGCAAAAGACACAAGAAGACAAAAAAATACACATAGGAGTCTTTCAGAGACTGTTTGGACAGTGGTAGAATCTGAAAAAGTCCATCCGCAGCAGTTCATGACATATTTTTGTAAGTTCGGGTTCTGAGGACACACCGAGTTTCTATTTTAAGTCTTGAGCTTAAAAAGTTTGCTCTAAAATATGAAATATTTCTAATTGACTAACTGAATATTTAGTTCAGTTACTGGTGAACTGACATTTGAGCTGATGTCTGACTAGATGGTAATTCACTGTATTATGTAGTAACTCAAGTAAATATAATACATCTCTGCTTCATCATGTAATAACACCCATAATTTGTATTAATAAATACCTTCAGCAAGATGATTCATGATCTGCTCTGCATTTGTGGTAAATTATAACATTCTAAAATGGTTATAAATTGTATTAGTTGCACTTTTTATGATGAAAAGGTAATAATATAATACTGTATGTAATAAACAGCCAAAATGGACATTGTATTGTTTAACAGTTTAGATAAATTAAATTTCCCGTATGAGACTGCCATTATAGCTGAGATTCAGATTCTCCGAATAATTATCTAATCTACAAAAACGAAGTAACAATGTCAAGTTTTTATTGTATTCATCTACAGACAGTCTTAGATACTTCATTTCAGAGCTGATCAGGACAATCCCATTTGTACTTTTATTTCCAGCAACGACTCCAATGACGTTTCGACCCAAAAACAATAACAAAAACGTTCAACTTTATCAACTTTATTCCGCCAGTTTACGAAAAATAAAATCAGTGCACTATTTACACATCTATAGTGTATACATCAAATTCTATTCATTCACACACTCACATTTGTGTCAGTATTGTGTATGTATTGGATCCTTACATACATGACATGCATTGGTAATGGATGGTGTTTCTGGCAGTGATTATTGCCATGTTTTCTTTTGGTTCATACTGACATACAAATGGAAAACAGTGATGTCCATTTAATCTTTCTCAGGCTAGTTCAGTCTTTGCGCTGCTTTCTCCATCTCAGTGTTTCTGTCCAGTTCTAATCCACGTTCCGGAATCATTCTTGTTCCACCACTAGATGGAACCAATGTATCAGGAGCCGAAAATGAGGATTTCAGGTTTAAATCTGGCAGCGGCTTGATCTGCAGCTCTTTAGATCCTCTGCAGAGGTTTTGTCAGAAAAGCTTAGGAAAGTGATTGTTTTTCTGTTGAGTATGAGTCATACTTCAGTCTACAACACAACAGAAAGAGTTGAGTTTTTATTTTTGTTAGTTTCTTGGTTTTTCCAAGTGCAAAAGTAGTTTTAGTTGTATTTTGAAGTATGTAGCTTTAAATAAATTTGTATCTAGTTTGTTGGTTTTAACCACATATTATTGAATTATAGAAGCTGAAATTGGATGAAAAAAGGTCTGATATCAATGATTTACAAATCCATTGTTTATTAAAGGTCTTACAATGGGAAAAGCGATTTTATTCTTTTCATCATGAACCATTACCTAAGTGGATTTACCCGCAGTTTTATATGTTGTTTTGGTATATTTTGAACTGTGTACAATAGATAGGTTTTGTTGTTTTTTTGGGTTTTTTTTAATAATTTAAAGCAAATTTGCATTGTATTCCTAATTACTATTATATTTTGTCTTCTGTGGTATAAATTTCCTTTTCCTTCTCACCTAATGTGCTCTTTTAACCCTCAAATGTTGATTTTGCATTTGCTTTATCTTGAGTGTCAGTGAATTTACCGGTGGATTTTTAAAAATAAAGAACAAATTTGATGCTTTTTTTGTGTGAACTCAGACAAAATATTTATAACGTTTCCTTTATTATTTACAAAGTTGAACACATGATTTAGATTTTCACATTTTCACGTTTATATCTGTATTTTTCCTTAAAGAATCAATAACATGATATTTGTGAAACTGAGAACCGGAGAATCGCCACTTTCTCGGATTTTTTTTTTAACAGCAAATTGACTGGTAATTATCAAAGATTTAAAAACAGTTGAGCTGGTTTAGACAGTGAGCTTGGTCTTAAAGTATTAAAGATAAACACATTTTGTGAATAACTTCAAATTGAGGTAAATTTCTTCGCTAGAAGCAGCTGAATGAATTCAACCCCTGGCTTAGAAGACTTCGGCAGAACAGACAGTTTCCCTAAAAAGCAGTGGGACTTTAGTGACACGGCTGCAGTTTTTATGCTGAGTGGTGATGTTAAAGGATTACAGACCTCCAGCTGGAGCTTCACAGGCTACATGTCAGCAAGAGCTTAGTCAGTATTTATGCTGAAATGTGCTGCTTTAAAAATCCCCCGCTGAAACATTCATCTCTCTTATATTTTTCCAACCTAAATACACTGAGACATGCTCGTTGCCATAGCAACCTTCTAACATAACACAATGGGTAAATGGGCCATGTCACAGATTATTAATGGATCCTTTTATTGTTCCCACTAGATGTTACTATAGAATAATAGATTGACCTATGGTGTGATTCAGTATCCAGTTACAGTATTCCACCGACACACAGTTTAACCCATAAAGACCCAAAAAGCCACTGGTGAATCAAACCATCCACTGATCTAAACTGTATAATACCTGTTGATCCACTAATCCTATCAATACATGTAAATAATTGGTGTAAAATGCAGTTTGTCGTCTTTTCATGGTCATCAGATATGACCCATTTGGACGTTCAGAGGCTCCATAGTGAACATAGAAACACCGTCATCTTCTACAACATTGATTCACCAGTAAAACCCATGAACTTCAATAAATGATAGTTGTTGGCGATGCTTGTTTTTATATATTTGGCTGGAAAAGTCTCTTTTTCTTAAGTTTTCTCTGTTTTTGATATAATAACCCTCAAATGTAATATCAGAATGATGATTAAAGTTGGAAATTCAGTTTAGGAAAATATTTGATTTTTGCTGAAAAAGTGCAAAAATACAGAGGATAATATTATAATAAATGGTGATAAATCACTTAAGAAAGGTTAAATATAAAGAAAAATTCGTTTGGCAACTGCCATAAAAGTAGCACTGGGTCTTTATGGTTTAAGTGATTAAAGTTAAAGTTAATGGTTATTATATGAAAAACAGAGAAAACTGAAGAAAAAGTGACTTTTTCTGCAAAACATATCACTGACTAAACATAAACCCAGCATCTCCATCCACTGTCTCCATGGGTTTTATTGGTGAATCAATGTTGTAGAAGATGATGGTGTTTCCACGGTAACTATGGAGCCTCTGAACATCCAAATGGGTCATATCTGATGAGCATGAGAAGATGACAAACTGTATTTTACACCAATTATTCACATGTATTGACAGGATTATTGAATCAGCAGGTATCAGTCAGTAGATGGTTTTGGTCACCGGTGGGTGTTTGGGTCTGTATGGGTTAAGCAGTTGCACTGCGATCCTAAAAGTGACAGGAAATGTGTATTTAGTTGACTTCAGATAAATAATGTCTCCTTTTTAATGACACACAGCGCATGTTTCTAAAATCTGATTAAAGGTCAGCCATAAATACCAACTTTTCTAACTGTGTGACCTCAGGTTCAACCAGTTTGAGGCTCTTTAATGCTCCTTACTCTTCTGTTTCCATATTATCACAGGCTTGTGTCCAAAGTACAGAAAGTGAACTAATTCACATGAAGTTGAGAAGATCATCTTAAAATCCAGTCAAATTTTGTTGAGCACCTGAGTTTAACTGATATAGCCTTAAGTTATTTTAATGCAATCTGCCCTCTCTTTTTCTGTATTTCATGATGATAATATTCATATGAAGTTGTGCCTCCATAAAACAATGAATTAATGTCTGTTGATATGATTATTATTGTACTTTGTTTAATCCATTTTCTCTTCCATTACATAGAGTTGAACAAGAGCAAAGGAGCAGTTTAATACAGTTTATAAATGGGCAGATAAGTGAATTATCATCCCATGTTATACCTGGCTATGCTCACTAAAAATTATTTCCCATGTGATTTGTGATTTTAGAATGGCACATCCTAACAACAAAACATGTTGACAATAGTGCTCTCTGGTGGCCGAATTTTGTCCAGATTACCAAAAGGAACAGACCAAACACTAAGATTTATAAAATCATTATAATGGAATGTAACTTGGTATATTTACTACAGTACTGTGATATATTTCCATTTTACTCTACATGGTACTTCTTGTCCACTAAATCTCAGAGATAAATATTGCAGTTTTAACTCAACTACACATGTTTGACAGCTTGGTAGCTTTTCTATTTTTGTTGGGTTTTTTTTTTTTTTTTTTGCTAAATGTCGTCTTTAATAGTTTGTATATCTCGTTCATTCCTCTCTTAAGCCTTTTCATAGTTTAGTACATCTGACAAATGCAAACAATTATTATTATTATTATTATTATTGTTGTTGTTGTTGTTGTTGTTGTTGTTGTTGTTATTGTTGTTGTTGTTGTTGTTATTATTATTATTATTATTATCCATCCTGTCATAATTATTGTTATTATTTTGTTGTTGGTCATTTCACCATTTCGGTTTTACAGTAACAACACAATAGTACAAAAAAATAGTACAAAGTAATTGATATAATACGTTGATGTACAAGCAATGGAAAAAATATTCAAAGTGAAACGGTATTCTGGTGGGTAAGTAATTAAGTAAGTAAATAAATAAATAAATAGTGAAGTACTCTTATGGATAGTTTGTATCTCACCCTTTTATCCTTCATTAATGTGGGTGTGGATGTGAAGTGGGTTGTCCTATTTTCATCACAATGCTTGCAAAGTGATTGATGAAAGGAGCATAGTATAGTGTACAGTGTTTTGCAAGAAGTTTGTTTCAGTTCAGTTTTTTGTTTGCAGTACAAACTAAAGATGTATTTGTACAACTGTTCCCTATATCTAAGGTAGAGTTACCATAGACTCAAAGAAACTCAACAATACTTTTGCTTAAGGAGCCATTTAAGATCTAAAAACAATTACAGTTATTTCTAATTACTTACTCCAGTGGTTCTTAACTGGTCTCATCTTGGGGCCCATATCTTCTAGCAATCCTTTAAGTTGTTTACAAAAATAGGCTCATAAATGTACTTTCAGTAGCATTATGAGCTTTTGTTTTAAATATGATTCATACACATTTTTCCATCACTATACACAGGGCGCATTCCTGTTACAATAAACTGAACATCACAACTGTAGCACAACAAAAACAGGGCTTGTTATTGAAGCTCTGACATGTCACACGTGGGATTTAATGTGTTTTTATTGCCACTTGGGGTCATATTCTTACTACATCACGCCTACACATTGTCACCTTTCAATCAGATGTCTGTGTTGCCATGGAAACAGCCAGTCTGTGTGTGTCTTTTGATGCACAGCTATCAAAATAAAAGTAAAGATAACATTAAAATCAATAAAAAGAATTTTACAAGCTCCTTTTTAACCAAGCGCTTTGCAACACACAGCCCACTTTCAGGTCATAACCCACCACCTGAAAAAACTGGAGTTATACATATATTTCATATATTTTCAGCTTTGCACTATGTTCGCAATTCTGTTACATATTTCTTGCAAAACATTGGGGAAAATTACACAATGAAACTGGTTGAAAAACAGTCAGTCTGTGCCTTACCACCTCAGGAGGAAGAGGACAAGAAAAAAGAACAGAAGCTGGCAATAGGTAGAAAATCGTTTCATAATACCAGGTTATTTTTCCTATTGTATGTCTGGAGATGATACTGTTTGTGATGTGGCTGATGTGATGTCAGACCCAAACAGGAGCCAAGATCCATAATCCACCCTCCCTATCCCTCACAGTCTGTCTTATGACCTTGAATTCACAGTACTGTGATTATACTTCCTTCCATTTTGTTAAAAGTAAATATAGTAGTATACAAATCCATGCAGGGGTTCAATCTTAGGCCATTAGGTTTTGACTGAAGAGTTTAATGTTGACATTGAAGTGCTGTGTTTAGTATTTTATCATATGTTCCTATAGGCAAAGTACTTGATCAAATCTGTAATAAGTGGTTCCAGGCACAACAGACCCCGTCCCTCGCATGTATTGTAGCTTATTTTGGCATCAGTCCAGCTGATGTCATCATGTCTATGCATGTGCTGATGTCAGCATATCAATTGTGCCAAGTTTGAAGTAAATTGAAACAAAACTGATTTTTTTTTTTTTATAGACGTGACATTTCACCCATTATAAGTAAATGTGAGAAGAAAAAAGATTTTAAAAATTCACAACAAATTTGAACTATAACCTACTTTTCCCAAAATGTAATCACATCTATTCTGGGTCACTGGCAATCTCTAAACCCAATTTGGTATGAATTCAACCGATAGTTTTGCTGCTACAGACATGTGAAAGTTCGCCCATTATAAGTAAATGGGGGGAAAAAAGATTTTAAAAAATTCATTAAAAGTTTAAACTTTGGCCTATTTTTCCCAGAATGAAATTACATCTACTCTGTGTCACTGGCAATCCATAAAATAAATTTGGTATGAATTCAACGAACAATTTTGCTGCGACAGACATTTGAAATTTCACCCATTATAAGTAAATGGAAAAAAAAAAGATTTTAAAAATTAATTGAAAAAATGTAACTTTGAGCTACTGTCTCCAAAATGTAATGAGATCTATTCTGTGTCACTGGCAAGCTACAAATCAAATTTAGTATGAATTCAACCAATAGCTTTGCTGCTAGAGTAACAAACAAACAAACAAACCGAACCAAAAACAATACCCCTTGCCTCCCCTTCGGGGGGTGGGGTAATGTATCTCTGTCTGTGTCTCTGTGTTCCTCACATATCCTCAGCCCCACTTTGCATCACACTTCAGGAGCGACACCTCCTTCCCAAATCGCGCGCTCCCTGTGCCTCTGTCATCGGGGCGGGGCCACAGGGAGGGACCACAGCTCCACATAACACCGGTCGGGGGTTAATCCCGCCCATCCCTTCTGCTCCCACATCCGATCCTTTTTCTTTTCTCCTCTGATCTGGAATGAACATCCAGTAACAACAGCTTTTCTCGGAAACCAGACTCAAAAGCTAAAACCAGATGAAGATGGGCTGAGGAAGAGGAGGCGTTCGAAGAAGACGAAGGTGGAGCGTGCGAGTACAAAGATACCAAACCAAGGGGATTTCCATGGCTTCGGTTCGTCGTGATAATAATAATTATTATTATTTGACATGTGGGAGCTGTGAGGGAACTGTTGCGTGATGATCGGTGTTTCAGCTTTGTGTGCCAGAGGACCGGATGGAGGAGCATCATGGCTGTGCGGAGGCGAACAGGAGGCGCTTTAGTGGAGCGGCGTATAGCGCAGAGTGCCCCCAGGTCGTGATCATGAAAGTGAAATGAGATTGCTTTGTTATCGTGCGTGTCACCAGCTCCATTATCCAGTCCCTGCACTGCCTGAACGCCGTCGTTGTACCCGCTGATGCACGGGTTGATGGGTGTCAGCATCAGCACCAGTGGGCGGCTGTAGCACGAGCCCGTATCCCCCCCCGTCTGTTTGTGTTCAGGACCACGGACAGCGACCATGACTCGGCTGCGCAGAAAGGCTCTGGTCGCACTCTTCCTCTTCACGCTCTTCATCTTCGGCACCATGATGGGGCTCAGGACTTTAAAACCCAGCGACGGCTTCTCGGACATGGCCCCCGGAATGGACGTCTTCATCGGGGACAGATCCGACCGGAGGAGGCTGGATGTGAAAGACGTGGCAGCATCTCCGGGTCAGTTCCACATGGGCAGCAGCGACACTAAAGTTGTCTTCTCCAAATCGGACCGAGATTATAGTATATTCTACGACGTGCATATCTTCTACTACTTGTGGTACGGATCTCCGAGCATGGACAACAAGTACATTCACTGGGATCATGTGCTGGTACCACACTGGGACCCGAAGATCGCAGCCAGTCATGCACAAGGAAGACACACGCCTCCAGATGATATAGCCTCAAGTTTTTACCCTGAACTGGGACCCTACAGCTCCAGGGATCCAAAGGTGCTGGAGTCACATATGTCTCAGATAGAGGCAGCTGCAGCAGGTAATGTGTCTGAATGTGACAAATGGATGCCATTCAAACACCAATGTCATTATCAATACTGATTGGCTTTAATACTGAAATAATGTTAAATGATAAGCACTCAGTGCATTGACACTGTTGAGATTTATTCCTTAGGTTTTGAAATTTAGTAACAAATTGACAAGACGTTTTCCTACATTTGGGCTTGGAAGCAAACATCAATACATTTATGGCATGAATAGCTCAGTTAGATACCATTGAGTATGAAAAAAAAATGTGGCATCATTTGGTATAACTTTATACCAAATTTAACCCTCCAGGGTCTATCATGGTGCCGAAAGGGAAGATTTGAAACTCTCTCCTGGTTTTTGTTTGACATTGCTAGACCATATAAAGCCAGTGATACAATAGTTTTAATTTGATAATACAAAAATAGTCAATTCAACCTTTATTTGCAACATACATTTTACTTTTTCAAGTTTCAAAACAGTTCATTGAGCATGACTGCGGTTTTTATTGTAATAAAAAGTATATATTTTTAAAATTTGGATTTGATTTTTCTCATATTTTTGATGGTTTTTGTTTATTTTTGGGTCCAACATGTTAATACGGTAGATTATAGTAAAACTAATAATTCAAAGCCAAACATGGGTATGGGTAACATTTTTATTTGGTCTACATAAAGGCCAAAGTAGAAGTATTCACGGCCAAAATAGGTTCAGACATCTAAGGGTTAATACTTATGGAATAAATCAAATCAGTATCAGCTTCTACACATTAACAACAAGTTAACCTGTCTCAGTAATCCATTATTGAGTAATTAAACCTCCCACAGTATCACAATTCAACATTTCCCTGGGCTTACTTCAGACACAGAATTTGGCCCTTTGTTGTGGTGTTGTAGGGGTGCTGGTGTTGTCCTGGTATCCTCCTGGGGTGGCAGATGACCACGGGGAACCCACCGAGGACCTGGTTCCTGCTGTTATGGACGCTGCCCACAGACACAGCATCAAGGTAACTGGTGAGACAACCGGTATGTTTTTTCCCTTTTGATGACTTATTGAATGAATGATTGCCAGTGATGCCACAAGCCAAAGTGAGAACATTGATTTGACCGGGTGTGAAAATGCACCCATATCACCAGGAAACTTAATGGATGCATGTGACATAATTCATATACTAAGACATTCAGTACTTTCAGCTCAGCAGCAGTCAGTGTTAGGAACTGGTGTTTTTAGGTTTTGAACAAAAAATGACCAAAAAAACAACATAAGTACAAATTTAAATTAATTTGTTTTTTTTTTTACGTGACTGTCATGACAAATTGTTCATTACTTTCATGTGTGACAGGAAACAGATAGCCTAATTCATAATATTTTATTCTATAAACAACAAAAAGATTTTAAAAAGACACAAAATCTTCTCATGACTCAAGAGCATTAGCAATAGCATAGTAAAGTAGAAATATTTACCCTTGGCACTCCAGAAGCTGTTCATTTGTGTATTCTAAAAAATAGAACTTGCCACTGCTAGTTCTGTGGCTACTAGCAGCGCTACTTAGCAAACTATTATGCTAAGTAGTAAGTAAGGAAATATGCTTGTTTCAATACTCAGAACAACCTATACTTCTCAAAATGTCCTTTTTAGGAATATTATACACTTATGTTTATATATGTTAGTGTTTATAGATAATATTTGACAAGACACGATGCTAACACTACAGCTAATAAGCTGTTAGTTTGCTTTGTTTGGGCCTTTCTCTGAAACAGTGTGAAGTTGAGTGTTAGTGTCATAAAAACTTGTTCATATGAGTATCAGATGTGTAACAGTCTTGAAAACATATTCAGGGACTGTTATATGTATATATATTTTTTATCATACCTTTTAAAGTAAACACTTCCACAAAGAATGTATTGTGTTTGCTAATGGTGCTATGTTTTATGTTGCTTTAAGGACCTGTTCACACAAGATTCTGTGCTAATGTTATGCTGGCACAAACACAACCATACAGTTTTCCACCTATGTGTAATTTGCTGTTGTTTCTAGTGCTTTTATGTTTTTAAGAAACAGAGTAAAACCACCGAAGTGCATGTCCTTAATAGGCAGAGGTGTATACAGAGCGCTCCATAATCACAAGTCCATTGTGTATTTCACTCTTTTGTGCATGTAGTATGTTGCATCAATAACAAAATGTAATGAAAGTGTTACATGAATATATTTAGGATTTCACAGAAACAGCATTGATTTTGTGTCTGGTACTCACAGTTGGCTGTAGTATCACACAGTAACGAAAATAATAAGTATGTCTCAAAACGCCAACACAGCTGGTGTGCATTTATGCACAGTACCTGCAGCGGAGGTCAGGATCAGAGGATAATTAATGTTCCATTGCTCTGCGACACAAATGGCCTTGTCATTCATAGTAGGTTTCCACGCCAGCGGGAATGTAAAAAAAAAATGTTTTCAGTTTTAATCCAGCTGCCAGTTCACAGGCAAAAAAGGCAGCTAATTTAGATCCTCATACAAATTAATGCCTGACTATGAGTAAAAAAAAAAAACAAACAAATTATTTCATCACATACAAGTCCCATTCTGCAAAGGCATTTTTTCTTTTTCTATTCTTTTAATCAAACATACATATGCAAACACATACAGTATAAGACCAATGTTGTAGAAGGTGTTGATGATCACTTTGGTACCTAGACGTCCAATCCCAGTGGCGACATTTATCTTGATGCAGTTATTTCCAACCTGACATTTAATATGGACATTGTAGAGAGAAGTGGAGACACTGTTCTAGTTTTGTAAGGCTTCAGGTGCTTGAGACAGCAGCGACAGTACGAGCTGAGCATAGATTGTATATTCAGCATTAAAAGGACAGAGAGCTCTCCCTCACTCGACTCCTTATATGGAAGTCTTAGACAGAGAAGTGGGTCTCTCTGTGCATCTTAGTCCGACTTACACAACAGTGTGTATCTCCATCTGACCCGAGGGCTAATGTTCTAGTGTTTCAGTGCATCAGAGCCATCGCTGACAAAATACAAGCTGATGTTTGTGTTGTGTGTGTGTGCTTCCACAGTAAATGTCATGTATGTGTGCCTTTAAATGCAACAGGCCATGTGAAATAGCCCTTTTCATTCAGGATGAGTTCATCTGTCAGTTTTCAGAAGCGATGTGAGGCATAAAGTTGGATCATCCCTCCAAATTCCATCGACACCAGACAACTGGTGTTATAGTATCAGATGAGACAGACAGACAAATGACAGACACGGTCTGATCTATAAATCCCCTCCAGTGCTTCATCCTCACTAATGAATCATAGATTGACCCGGTTTGGGCAGTGAATTAATGTTGTTGAATGTCAGCACTTAAAATAACATTTACTGTAGTTTTAAAAGTCCAGCATCTAAGTTTCAGTGGGATTTAGGAGACTCTAAATACATAATTTATGGAATTTAAAATCCATAATTATATTTTGATAAGTGTATAGTCACACAAAAATATGAATAATTGACAGTCATTGCTTTTGTTACCTTAGAATCAATCCGCCATGTTGCAGTGGTAACTCAAAACCGACTTCCTCTCCTTCTTTTTTTCTGCTTTATATCAGGTGGTATCTGGTGTTAAGATACATTACCATCACTTACAATGTCTGAGTGTGAACCAAAGTGAATATCCCCTTAAGTAAAAAGCTCAGAACAGACAAAACAAATGCTGGCTGTAATGAGGGTGTGTAATCTCTGCAACTTCACTGCTAGATATCACCAAATATTACACTTTGAACCTTGAAATACTATTTTTCATTTAGAAAATCTGACAAGGATGTGTTCTTGTTTTAACATGGCTATTATTTTCATATTTGCTAGCTGCTCATTGTGCTTGTGTTAACTGTAAAGAAGAAATAAGTATCGCCGTGTTAATGAGTTTTATTTACAAGTTTCGGTTGATCGTATCTTATATAGACGTACTGGTCTATACTTGACATAGAGACATGCTTTTTGAGAGGAAAATATAAGGAAAGTTTCAAATACTTTGCCGTTGGTATTCAGCCTTCAGCTGTATAGCACAAGTTAGATATTCATGTCAAATTGTTTTACAGTCTGTAAAATATAAAACACCTTCTGTCCTTGGATTCTTTGTTTGAGTGAGGAAAAACTCCCAAAGAAACCCAACAGGGGAAAAAAAATATAGAAAACTCAGGAAAAGCCATAGATGAGGTATCCTCCTTTGAGGGTGGAGTTGTGTACAGACATTTGGAAAAACAATATATAGAAAAGATTCATGAATATAATGTACAAGGGAATGACTGTATTAAATATAGGTGGAGTGTCGAGCAGCATTTGAACAGCGACTATGGCTTCACACCTTCAGCCATGGAAACCTAAACAAATGACAGGACAGGCTTTAGAACAGATAGGAATAAGAAACATTTTCCATCTGATTGGTAGTACTACTAAATAAGCGAATGCTGTTGATGAGCTCAGTGTGAAACGTCCATGCAGAGTGAAGCTGGTAGAGAAGTGGATTTAAAGTCAGATCACATCCTCACTATAAATTAATCAGATCGTGAATAGTTATCTCAAGGAACACAGACAGAAAATAAATATAGTCCAGACAGTGAAACTATGGTGAAGGATGTTATGGTGCGGTAGATTGTATATATGTCAGATAGTGGTATGATGTCAATTTGACTATAAACAGGTCCTTTTGGGTGCTATTTTGTTACCATGGGCACAAAAATACAGGTAACCATTGTGTATCAGATGTAATAAGTTGCTGATCTGAAGTATATTAGGCCAAAGAGAGTCCTATTGAGAGTACAAATAGTGTGAAAATGAAGAGATGTTTTGCAGGTGTACAAAATGAAAAGCTTGTGTGATAGAGACTCAATTTGTCATGTTGTTATCGTCACAGCCGTTGAGAGTCAGAGGAGTCAGCACAATATTTTCAATTGATTATAAAACCGGTAGAAGAAAATAGACTATGACCAGCTTCCACAGTCAATACAGTTAATGGGAGCGCTGTATTCTTCTGTGGAAGCTCTCCATCTTGATGTGAAATCCTACACAGTGTGTTCTAAGCCTGGAGTATAAAACATGTAATGCTTAGTTATTGCAGCACTTTGGAATTCGACATCTCAGTTTCCACTATTAGCTAATTAAACCCTCAGCAGCCCAGAGTAGTGTTTCAGACCTCTGCCTTTGCTGTGTTTGCGCTATTTTTCTACAATATTTAGACGAACCTTAAGTTTCATCTGGTTTTTTCAAAGTCTAGATTTAACATTTTCTGGATGATTTTACTGGAATTAAAGCTAAAAAAAGATGTTTTTACTCTGAACACTAAAGAAAGTCACTGTTCTCAACTGCATTTTCCTCAATTCCTCTAATCTTTATGAAGCACATTTCAGGGTATTTATTTATATTTGATTAACTGACCATGCACATGTGTATGGAAAGAATGTTATTATCAAGTAAACTAATGCAAACAGTCAAACATATATGTTTGCATTAATTATGGGGCCTCTGAATGTCCAAATGAGACAAAAAGCGGTCTTTTACAGTGATCAATGTGTTCAGTGTTGGTTTTTAGGGTTAATGTAGGATGTACCGATATGATGATGCAATGTTGCTCCAATGTTTGGGATCATTTGAAGAAAAGACAAGCATTGGAGAGTTCTTTTTTAGCAGTGGTGTGTCTGTATAACTGAGGATGGGAATGTCAATGAGAGTCTGTCAACATCATACAACATGTGGAGGGGGGGTTGGAGCAAACGGCGCTTTTCATCCACATCCATCCGTGATTTATTCAGCCAAACAGGAGCAGATTGAATGGTGTCTTACCTCACTGGCCTTTCAAGATTTCTAACCAGTCGAGACAACTAACAAGCCCGACCCTGGGTGCCAAACACTGCCGCATTGCCATGGAAACTGTTTATGAAGACCTTGCAGCCTCTTTTGAAAGATGGAGTGGGCGTTGAGCGTCTTGTGTTTGCGGCTCGACAGCTCTGTCAGTGCTTTACTGTTTGCTGAAAGCTGCAGGAGATCTTTTTTTTTTTTCTTTTGTGACTGTAGCAAACAAATGCACCATCGTTTTTCCTGGATGACAGAGGCCATCCATCATTCAACGATCAGCTCCTCCCAAAGACAAAACAACCATGTACAAATGTTTTCACTATTATTTTTTATTTTTAAATAACACTTTGTTCTAAAATTATTACTGGATTATATTAAATATGAAAAATATAATTTATTATTACCAGCGATTGCAAAGGAATGGACTTCATTTATTTCAATTAAAGTACAGAAAGAGACCGACGTACAGTAGGTAGACATGCTGATTCAACTGTAGTATAGGCTCTAAAAGCAAAAATAAGTACCTACACTGGAGGCTACGCAAGCCTATTCACATCATAAAAATACAATGTGGGGATTATTAAACCATTCCAGTTTCATAAATAACAAACAATTACTACATTTTTTGTCTTCTCTGTTTTCATCTTGATATGTCTCATGTTTTGCACCTTTCGTGTCATTTTCATCCTCTATCTTTAAATCAGGTCTTGTCTTGATGGGAAGATGCACACTGATGCAAAAAAAAACCAAAAAAACAAAACAACAAAAAAAAAAACAACTTACTAAATCCTCCCAAATGCATTTCAGTCAGTCAACTCACATTAGAATATTTATGACAGTAGCAAAACAAATTTAGAGTTTGGTGCCTAGACTCCTGGTTCATCACTCCCTGCAGATATTTTTCGTATAGGTATTGGGGAGTGAGCGCGCACGGGGTGGGGGGGTAGAGACAGCTGGGAGATTCTTGCAGTTTAACTTGCAGGGTGTGGTTAATGTGTGGAAATTGATCCATCTTGGTTATGTAAGTTTGACTTGAAAACATTGTTTCATCAGCCAGAAAAGTAAATACTCAGGTACAAATACTAAGTACAGTAGTGAAATAATTGTACTTGGTTATAAAGGAGAAGCGATAGAAAGTCCTTGTGAGACAAATGTCAGTGGGATGTGTCCTCCTGTGTCACGGTAACAGTGACAGATGAGGGTGCAGTGTGAGAGGCCTGTGGGGAAGCTCAGCATCTGCTTCACTTGTTCCCTTCTGCTCCTCCACACTCCCACCTCTATTTCCCAGAAATCCTCAGTGTCCTGTGGGCTAAACTTAGCTTCCGCCTGCTCCTCTGTCTTCTTCTCCACTTTGCCTGCCTGCTTTTTACTCCTCTGGATGACTGATGTTTCCTGGACAAAAGTGCCATCCCGCTGTGACATTATTTTTCACAGGCAAAACAGACAAAATGAAAAAAGCTGTACATGTGAAGTGAGCTGTGGCTGTGACATTTCCCAGTATAAATATATGTGATGTAGGGCTCCAACGTCACTGCTATAGCAGATGTTCAAAAATATGACCCAACTAGTTTAAATTGAATAAAAACTATTTTCTCATAACTGGAATGAAAATTTAACAAATGGAAAATTTGGCTACATATTTTTTAAATCCTATGTTTAATAAAGTTGTGCTCACAACAGATAAGATAATGTAAACTTACTGTTAACTTGTGAAGTCTTTCAAGTGTTCCAACTACTAAAATGAAGAAAACTATTGTTTCTCTATTATGTAACTCATTATTTCAACCTCCAAATTCCAAATAATTATAAATCTCATATGAGGATCAGAAATATGTACAACATTCGTTCTGACTCTTGGCTTTTTGCTCTTCCCAAGATCACAATGAAAACATTTTCATTTTTTTCACAATAGTAGGATGATCTTAATATCCTTTCATTTATATAAGTTGTGCTGAACCATGCAGGATTGTAACACAAAACTACTGTATTATTTCTAAGCTTGTGCACAGATTAATGTTAAGCTAATGTTTACCTTGTGTTACTCATAAATAAAGCTGCTGGAGTTTTTAGAGCATTTTGCCAGATATTAAAAAATTCACCTTTAATAAACCATCAGTTTTTTTCATAAACTGGAGCTGACAGCTGCTATTGGCCCGAAGTAACACAAACATATTTTTACAACTTACTGAGTAGTCCTGTGGTGTCTTCATTCCTGTCCTTTTTGATTCTGTCTCTGGGCATCAGGCTGTTGAATCACAGCTGTGGGTGGCCACAGATAAACACAGTTGGAGACGTGTTCAGGTCACAGTCGCAAACTTTATGGACATAAGCTAAAATGTGCATGTTCTGACACACAGAGACATTTTATGTTTAGTCCCATTGTGTATGTAGTTCAGTTTGACACTGTGTTTCCTTTAGGTTAGATTAGTGCAGTCGGCTGCAAAATTAATGAGTCTTTGCTTGTTGAAAATAAACAAAACCAGAAGAAAGAGATCCAAATTGATCCCCCATAAACCACTTGTATCAATAACTTAGTTTGTCATTTGTGACTGTTGATTCTGATAATTAGTTTGACAAACCAACAATACATTTTTTTGCTGAACATGCCAAATTTTTTATGTGCGATCATGTGGTTTTTTTTTGTTTTTTTTTTTGCTCACTGTGAATTCACATCTATCGCGTCTTAGCTTCAACTCTCTATTTAATTGTACAGCTTGAAAAAATCACATCAGTTAATATTGTTACAGTGAGAAATTCATGAGATATTGATAAATTATCATCGGAAATGTCATCCATCACACTGTACAACACCTTTGTCAATATGAGATGAACTGTCGACTAAAGACAGGCACGTAACTTTGTATAAGTAAAATTCACTGATGCCTTTTTTAAAATAATTTTATTGTGCTGATGGACATAAATTTCCCTCAGTGGATTAAATTAAGTTAATACTAGTGTGTTGACCCGTGGGGATCCACGGGTTCTACATGTGGTAGTTTGTATGCTGTTGTGTATTTGTGCATGCTGTACTGCATTTGTCCAGGAGTCACCGCCAAAGCGTTATGGGTATAGCAATGTGATTGTAAGGCTATTGTATTTCAATATTACAAATATCTCCCAAAATATTGATCCTATCAACTTGCGGTTTTCGCTAGTCTGTTCCTTGACCAAAAATACATAAGTATGCCAAACTGCAGCAGTCAGCTCTATCTGGATTTTGTATGAATCCTCAGACACACACAAATGCCACTTGGCTTTTATAATATAGATGTGTCTGCAAATCAGTATTTAATCCAAAATCTGATTTTTGGCCCTTGGTGAAAATGGAAGAAACCTGACAGTTATTTGTAGATTTGCAGTCTTCTTAACTGTCAGAACAATGTAGAAATCTGGAGGTAGAACACTGATGTGATTAATATTTTTAGCTGGAAATAAGTTCTTCAACCCCAGATGCAGTGAGTAGATTCTCATTTCTGAAACAACCTTCAGTTTAATAGCGCATAAAGATTGGGCTGTGTTTCAGCGGGAAAAGGCCATCTGGTCTGATGAGCCCAGATTGACCCTGTTCAGGAGTGATAAGTGCAAAAGTGAATAGTGAGGTGGATGAAGTGATTACCCATCATGCCTGGTGCCTGTAGTGCAACACTATGGGGACAGTGTTATGGTCAGGTTTAGATTGATCAATGTTATGTGCTTAAAAAATGACAAAATACATGTTGTGATACTCAATAAGTTTATTAAATCGATGCCATATTGACTGCAAGCTCTAATCAAAGTCTAAGGCTAAATATTGGAGTGTGGGATTTTTTTTCTTTGCTTTTTTTTTTTTTTGGCCAGGCTGTTTAACTCTGCTCTGGAGTAACTGCTACTTCATTCATTCACTCACATTAAATGGGTAGAGCTTTACATTTGGTAGAAAAGCCTGCACCATCGAAGAACTAAAATAAAACGAGCAATTTGATGTTTCTACTCAGAATCCTGGCTCCACTGTGGAACAAGTGCCTCTGAATTGTGCACTGATGATACTTTAATCAACACTGATTCACAGACAGCACAGTCCAGTAATTAGCCGTGTCCACAGATTACTAATTAACTGGGTGTCTGTCAAACAAATAGCATATTCATTGCATAACCCTTTGCTTTCCAGGGCTGTGTGTAATTGTATATCACTGTTGTTGGCTTTGAACTGAACGCAGTGTGTGTTTTTACACAGGTGGCCTTTCACATACAGCCATACAAAGGACGGACGGATCAGACCATGCATGACAACATCAAGTATATTATTGACAAGTAAGTTGTGTTTGTTCCTGTCTGCTTTTCCCTGCACAGGGTTTGTTCTCTCTGGCAGAGAAAGGAGTCGTTTCCTTTCACTCGCCAAGCACTCGAGCTCTGTTTTCCATATCAGTGATCTCTGACGTTAGAAGTCTACTGATCTAGGGAAACATGAGTGCAGATAAGGAAAGATGAGGAACAGGTAGTTAAATATAGATGCTTCCTCTGTCATCCAGCTCAAACAGCCCAGCAGGTAGCGGTAGCTCTGACTTTTTATCTGTCCGTGCAATTTGATCAAATGCAGCTCTTCCTGTAACTTGAGACATGTTTAAAATATAGAAAATATCTTGAGTAGACATACTGAGAGAGGCTGTGTTTATTAATAAAAAAACATCCAGATAGAGTACTGGAACTCAGAACAGAAGCAAAGTACGTCAGCAGTGCCGTGTTTATAATGATGCCAAAACGAACCTCGAGATAGGTGTGATTTCTGCCAATATTTTCAACAACCCACTGTGCTATCCATCTGCATAAAAAGAAATGAAGCCGAAAATAATTGAAATAGAGATGGAGGATTTAGTGAATGGAAGTGTGGCATTCAACAGCCCAAACAACACATCTATTGAGTGTCTAATGCTAATTGTGCAATATTCAGGAAATAACATCTGCAAATTATCGTGATCTAGTGTATTTTTTGCTTATTTGTTACTGATTACATGTGTGCAAATGGCAACACTTGAGCCACATGTACGGTAATATTCATACATTTTAATAAGAAGACTGGGGCGACACAGTGGTGCAGAGGATAGCACTGTAGCCAGGGACCTTTGTATGTGGAGTTTGCATGTTCTCCCTGTGTTTGCGTGGGTTCTCTCCAGATACTCCGGCTTCCTCCCACCATCCAAAGACATGCACTAATAGGTTAATTGGTTAACCTACAATTGCTCGTAGGTGTGAATATGAGAGTGATTGGTTGTTCGTCTCTATATGTCAGCCCTGCGATGAACTGGCGACTCATCCTGGGTGTACCCCACCTTCGCCCATAGGTAGCTGGGATAGGCTCAAATGACCCCCATGACCCTAGTGAGGATAAAGCGGGATTGGGAGATGAATGAATGAATGAATGAATAAGAAGACCCTAAAAGGATTCTGTTATGCAAATATTTCACTTCTTCACAATGTTTCCGCAAGTTAGCATTTAGCATTAGCATTCCCTAGCTCCAAATGTCCACTTATGTTCACCTCTTATAAAACCTAGTTGGCAACTGCTAAAAATGTGAATTCCAGGATTCAGAACAGCAGTCCAAAAACCAGAGTACAATATAACAGTGGCTGCATTCATTTTGTACAGTCTATTTATGGTAACATCCAGAAATGTGCTGCAGAAAGCAATATGCACAACAACTCTGATAACATGAAGTTTCTTATAATAAAAAAAGCATAATAGGCTGCTCAAATACATATTATTTCTACTTCAAATACTGAGGCTTTTTTTGTTTTGTTTTTCTCAGGTATGGAAAACACGGCGCCTTCTACAAATTCAGGTCCAGCACCGGGCGAGTCCTCCCTCTTTTTTACGTCTACGACTCTTACCTGACTCCACCAGAGTCCTGGGCAGAGCTCTTGACTCTGAAAGGCTCCCACACTATCCGAGGAACGCCTTACGATGGGATTTTTGTCGCCCTCATTGTGGAAGAGCGCCACAAACATGACATCCTAGCCAGCGGATTTGATGGGATATACACCTACTTTGCCTCAAACGGCTTCTCTTTTGGCTCCTCCCACCAAAACTGGAAAGCCATAAAGGCCTTCTGTGATGCAAACAATCTGCTGTTCATCCCCAGTGTGGGTCCAGGGTATGTGGACACCGCTGTACGGCCGTGGAACAACCACAACACCAGGAACCGAGTCAATGGGCGGTATTACGAGACGTCCCTGCAGGCAGCTCTGTCTGTCAGACCGGAAATCGTCACCATTACTTCCTTCAACCAGTGGCATGAAGGAACGCAAATAGAGAAGGCGATACCCAAGAAGACAGTGTCCCGTTTATATCTAGACTACCAACCCAACCAACCAGACCATTACCTGGAGCTGACCCGCCAGTGGGCTGAAAACTTCAACAAAGAGAAGGACAAATGGTTGATGTAAACATGGCTTTATTTTCTTCGTGGACGCTCGGAACTTGACTAGACATTACCTGAGGTCAACTGCCACTGTTCAGCCGCTGCTGAAATCAAATACCTTTACAGTCATGCACCTTCGTCCACTCTCAATCTCTGAAAACTCCTGATGAGAATTTTCCAAATGTGCACTACCCTTACTGTTTTTATCCACTAACATTTTTGCACAAGATTAATACTGTCATGAAATGCTGAAGCTAAAAGGTACCGACGAAAAGATAATCCACAAATCTTGATAACAACTCTGTTCTGTGTCTGTTTGCATCATTGAGAAATTGCGGCTATGTAACTCTGCTCTGTGGAGTGTTTTCTTATTTTTCTTATGGTAAAAGACTGTTCTTTCCTGTATTTCTTTGAAAACAAATTAAAATCTGTGTCTGTTTACAGTTGAGTGAGAATGAGTGACATGATTTAAATAAAAGTGATAGATGTGTCACTGCACATGAAAGCTAAATTCAAGAAGTTAGGACCGGTCATATGAGCACCAATGAAACTGCACTGAAACGCAGCGTTTTGTTTCACTGCAACAAAATTTAATCAACACAGCTACTTCTCCACCATTATAGACAGAAAGTAGTTCTCAAAGCACTACTCTAATCTCTTTAACTACACTCTCTACTATTGTCAAGCAAGTTACATGGATTAGAACTGAAACTATTCCATTAATGTGAAATCAGTGGCTTCATCAGTGTGAATCTGCTTCGTTTTATGTCTGCAGATTTAAAAAAAATAAAACAAAACACAGCTTCATCTCACTGATTTCACATAGTTTGGACCTTTCATTCATGTTTAAATGTTGAAATAATCAATATAATCAATCATAACCGGTGACTTTACTGTCAAATAAAGTCAAAACTTCCTTAAATTTTATAAATTATGGCCATGTTGAAAATTTGGTCACAAAGTTTAGTTGTCAGTCGTCATTCATAACTCTGGAACTGAATGACAGGACTTCAGTATCCTGTATAAAAGTGGCATCACCCAGAGGTTATGAACTAGAGTACTGAAGCTTCAAGTTGGTGTTTGGTCACCATCTTGGATCCAGAGGTGACCATATTTAGACAAGAGTGAAGCTGGAGTAGTGAAAGTGGATGTGGGTAAAACTCACCAAGCTAACTGTAATTGATTAACCGAAAATATTGACTCTAATGAAACAGTTGTGTAAGAGAACTCTTTGACAGCTTTGTTATTGCAGCGTCTTCACTGCACGCACTGTCAGATACAGAAGAAGTTTATTGACCCCGAGTTGAGTAGAGCAGAGTATCAGAAAAAAATGTTACATAAACAAAAGCTCTGAAAGTCTAATACAACAGATACCTGCACCTTTTGTTATCTAAAATCTTGAAATAATGAATATCTCTAAAATAAAACCAGGACACTTAACAGACAATCCAATTAGTAATCCAGTAATGTGAAATGCTGATGCTGGGTGCTGTGTGTATTAGGATGGGTAAAATGCAGAAACGAATTTCCCTATGGGGCAAATAATGTGAGTTACATTTCACCAGAACCATAAATGCAGCACGAAAGTAAATGACTCCTGAGATAAAAAAGACTTGATTGAATAAATAGAAACCAATTGGAGGGGAAGGATTAGCTGTAGCCATCCAGCTTTTTTTTTAATGTTATAGTTTCACGCAGTTTCCTTTTGCCTTTAACATCTTAACATTTCATCAAGCCTTCTAATTACACCTGTAATTGGAAAACCATTGGAACTATGCAGCCTGACTCGATCCTGTGTTATGTAGGAGTGTCAGTGAAGCCTGAGTGAATGCCTCCACACGGGGCAGTTCAAGGTTTAACACAGTCCTCTATCCTCCAGTGAATGAATCCTCTGGAGCAAAGCTGATTCCTCAAGACAGTCTAATGCCACGGTTTACTGGCTTTGCCCCCTTACAGACAGCGCCCGTGAAAATGACATGTTAGATTCCAGACTTGCTGCTGGCCCACTTCCAAATGTCAGACCTCATAGCAGCTAATCCTCACTGATCTACTGTTTCACATGGAAAAACCAAGCACACATTGTTTGTCTCCAATTTCTTCCCCAGAATAGTAATAGCTAAGGTTACGTCATCATTCGATCGGTCCAACACTGTGTTTCAGATGAAAACATGACAAAAGTTGAACTGAGTATTACACTGTCCTGTATAGTACATAGAAGTCCTACAGTGTAGTATTTTTAAATTCCCATCTCATGTATAGTGGACTTTTTTTTAATGTAAATTAACAGTTTTAACATTTTGATGTCTTCAAAAAAACCTAAAAACTAAGTAAAGAATACAGCAGTGTTTGCATCATAAGTCTCAGCATCGGGGCAGATACTAATAAAACCACAGAGTAGCTCATGTGTCTGTTTACACCTTCCAGATACAGTGGTACAGTTGAGACACTTTGAAACTGCTATGTAATTTGTAGGGTAGACTTAAAACAACCAAACAATGCAAAGCCCACTGGCAGGAAGACTTTAAAAAAAAACCAAAAAAAAAAAAAAAAACCAAACATGTAGTACATGTTTTGTTCCTGTCAGTTCTAAGAAAAACAAAACAAACAACAGCAAAAACATTTTAACAGACTTTGCACTGCTTATCATATCACATGTGCAAAGCAAACAGATACCATTTTCAGGAACTTTTAAAAGAATAAATAATGTTTTATAAAGTTTTTATTAAACATACCTGTTTTTTCAAGTAGTGGGTGTATGCAATAAATCATCTGATGCATTTACTATAATTTCTGGGACCTCTGTATCTCTCTCAAAACATGTCGACATATAAGATAATACCATGTGGTTCAAGCAGAGAAAAACTAGGACTTTGCAATCATGCTTTTGCTACAAGACAGGTGACTCGTGAGTTAAACCAAATCTAAAGTACCACTGAAACAACATTTGTAACAGTGATTTGTTCCTGGCTTTGTGTGTGTTTTCAGGACATGTTTCAGACACATTTACTGGCCTACATGAGAGGAATCCACACCATAATGATGGAGATGATAGTAGTAGTACAATAAAAGTACCTCAAACTGCATCACACAGGTTTAGACTACAGTTCAGACGGCACCGTTGCTTCTGTTTGGTAAATCTCATTACACTTTACCTTTACTAAATAACATATTATCTCGTGTTTTTAAAAAAAATAATAAT
>JAPQRP010000003.1:26832503-26851657 GCA_037367295.1 Apogon hyalosoma
TTCTGTTTGGTAAATCTCATTACACTTTACCTTTACTAAATAACATATTATCTCGTGTTTTTAAAAAAAATAATAATAATCATGTTTCCGCCCGGTTTCGAACCGGGGACCTTTCGCGTGTGAGGCGAACGTGATAACCACTACACTACGGAAACCGACGAGGGACCTATAAAACCCAATTTGTCTTGTAGTAAGTAAGTAGTTCAGTTCTACAACTATAAAAGGATGTTTTACATAGTACATAAAAAATATTAATAGTATTCATAGCCACGCCAGCTATTATTTCATTACTTTACAAATGGGAAACCGTTATCTTTTTTCCTTTTCCCTGTTTGAAGTTTGTAACATGGCGAAAGGGCTCCATCTACAGGCAAGTTTATATCCACCTATTGTGTGCTGTCCTAAAGTCCCATTTTAAGAATATACTTTTGTGTTGCATCTGTGGTGTCTCTCAGAATACAAACCAAGGAACCAGCTGTTACCGATAAAGGTTTGGTTTATCGCGCCTGTGCCGTGGATAGTTAAGCTTAACTTTCTTAACTTTTCCCATTCATTGTCCATGGTAGTCCTTAACACTACGGATGTAATATATATTTGGCCGCAGCGTCATTTTGGCGCTGTTGAGTAGTTTCCTCTCGTGATGCGCAGCCGCAGTAGCTCCATCACACTGATCCTCCGAGAAGGCGAAAGCGTCTCCAGCTGTGTTCGGTTCTTCGGCTCAGATTTTTTTTTTTTTCAAATCCATTTAGTCATGAAACTACACATATACATATAGAAACAATACACAATATATATCCTCTCCTTGTCTATATAATAATATGTAACGTAATAGTAATACATGTGTCTGTGTGTGTGTTCCTTTGTATATACTTTGTTATACGTGTATAACTTATATTCATTTATTTAGTTTATTGGTTATTTATGCTTCCCAGAGGCTGGATTTTGTTGTTTGTTTGTGAATGATCGTGTTCATTAAAAGTTGATTTTACTGAAAACCTGAAAAGTTACTTCTTCACAAGCACACCCTATAACCTATGACACACTGCATAAGTATAAACACACTGTATAAATATAAATTAGAAAACATGTTCCATAAGAAAATGAAAGTCAATTTTTTCTTATTTAATTACAGCCCTTTCAATATAAAGGTCTAAATTACAGCTACTGTTTCACCTCCACCGGGATTCGAACCGATGCTGGCTAGTCACAGTTCTACAGGGCTGGTCTGCATTTACCCATCCGAACACATACTGCCTAGCATTAGCATTAGCATTAGTATTAGTATTAGCATTAGGATTTCTACACAGTACTTTAGGAATAGTGAGCTGCCATTGACGGCACTCTGGGACCAATACCAGTTTCATTAGCACCGTGGTCCTGACTACCGACAGGAGAATATATAACTAGAACAGGTAAAGTCAACACAAAAAGGCTCGACTGTCGGTTAGTTCACTTTACGTCCAGGATTCATGTTTCCCCCAGATAATTAGATATTACACATGAGATTAGTTTATGATGATATTTAATAACTGCCATCACAGTGAGTGTAAGCAGGCTACAGCTACAGTTTGAAGTTGTAGAATAACAGAATAAAACAGAATAATGTTTTAAAAGCAGGTTTTTGTCCCTTTCTGTATCTATATGAAGAGTTCAAGAATAATTTCAGTACAAATTCTAATTGCACATAGTAAAATAAAAATACAGCATATATCTCATTGATGACTTTCTTCCTCTGCCAAAAAGAAACAAATTCTTAATCCATTAAGAACGGATTTATAAATCAAAACCAAATGACTTAACACAGCAACAAAAGAACATAGATGCACTCAATGCTGTCATTAATTATTCAGTTGATATTTTCTTTCATATTTTCATTATCTTGTCACCAATCTGACCAAGTGGCCATAATTGCTAGCATTAACTCACTGTGATGGTTTGTTCCCCCTTTTACATTGGAAATGAGACATTGTGGAAAAAAACACATTATTATTGATAATGTACCATACTGTTGTCAATTTCTGTATAAACTATTAATTGGAATCTATACTCCAGATCAATCTATAGCTGCTTCTTGCTTTGTTCGTCATATAAATTGATAAAATATTACTTTCTCAGCCCTTGAAATATTGTTCACTTTGACGAGGAAACTATTTGCATGTTGGAGATACTTCATTTTTCAGAGGCAGGGGTGTTACTTTAACAAGCACTGTGAATATTTTTATAGAAAAACAGACACATTAGTCTGCAAAAAATTTTGATTTTCTAATCCCAGTGGAGGCCGTTTTTATTATGTGTAAATACGCTTTCAATTGTGTCATGTCGTTACTCGATACCAGAATCGTGGACAGCCACATATTCCATGAAAAATATTATAGCTATTAAAGGTTTAATCTATTATTCAAGGGCTTAGTATTATCATAAAACGGCAGTAAACTGGTCAGTGTAAAGAGAGTTAAAATATGCACGACTTGGCGGCAATAAATCAATAAATTGATCACCAAGGCCTCTCTGCCGCTGCTTAGATCAATAACGCTTAGACGTGTTTAGAGACCGTCAGTGTCAGCCTTTACAGCATTTAATGAAGACAAACAGCAGTGATAAAAGTACTCTGTTTATTATAATGATGAGTGTTGAAACATTACAAAATGAGACAGAGGAATGTCGGGTCGGACCCAGACTGGAAAACAACATCACTACTTACAAAAGGAAACCGACTGAAACGATACAAAAAAAAAAAAATAAATCTGCCTAATATTAAAGGACGTTCCATAGATGTTGTCTGCTTCCTGTATACCAGGGCTTCGTCGCTCTACAACAAGCCTTGCCTCTTCAGATCCTCGTAGGTCTTCTTGTTGACCACGTTCCCACTTGAGTCCTCATACTCTTCCTGAAAGACATAAAACACAAGATAAATAAACACTGCACAGTTGTACTAGGAGTCCGCATTTCTCAGACCTGAATGTGACTGACCTCTGTGTCCGGCTGCCACCGCTCAGACGCCTTCTGGGACTTGAGTTTCGCCCACACTGGATCCAAAAGAAAAGATGCATTAAAACCAGGTTATAACATTGTGAAGATCCTCCAAGTTCACATACATGAGCCGATTTTTATTTCTGTCACTTTTCATCTAGTTTAGTTACAACTTTAAAATCCAGTAAGACACTAAAATAAAAACATTAACAAAACCAGATGAAATGCATTAAAAAGGAACATTTACATTCATCAAATGCCATAGATTTTGTCCTGATATTCATCCAAACCTTTTGTATCTAATCACTATTTTAAAATATTGTGAATAAAACATTCTGACCCAGTTACTTATCGTAATATGTTTTAGTATGGACTGGGACAGAATTAAAAGTAAAACGGGGATTGTATGATTTTGTCACTGTAAATCCTTTACCAAATGAAGGATCAGGACCCAAAATAGGTCATATAACCTTTGTTTACTGGTTGACTGAGTTGAAATTACAATAAACAAAAAAATTCTGCATTGATACAAAGGTACATTTTTCTAATATCAGTGAGGGAATGCATGACCTTATATTTACTCTCTGATTAACAATACAAGTACTCATTTGACATTTACTGAAGTATTTCAATGTCAAACTGCTTTGTGCTTTTAGTTCTTTATATACCATCAAGAAATATTTTTATCTCCACTATATTTATCTGACAGTCTTTAGATAAAATACGATATTTGTTGATGATGCGGTATTATACTACTAATCCACCAAGAAGTATAAAAATAATCTAAAATTGACCAAAACATTAAAATGCTTCAATGTGAAATTGTTTTGACAAATATACAGAATAGAACTGAATGCCTTTATTGTCATTATACATATGTACACCGAAATTGAGAGACAACTCTCTTGTGGTGCGTAGTGCAAAACAGTTTAAAAAGAAAGAGTAACTATACATACAGAATAAAAAACAAGGATGTCAACCAACCAAGAAAACGGTAGAGATAAATATACATTGCACTTTGACCCTGGATGGACACTGAGGATATATGTTAAACATATATCCTTATTTGAGGTATTGTCACTGTACTGTGTTCAATACCCGTATTGCACTTGGGTAGAATGTGCTGCTAAATCTGGAGGTGAGGGCCTGGATGGATCTGTACCTCTTCCCTGCGGGTAATAGTGAGAACAGGCTGTGTCCGGGATGTGAATCGTCAGAGGTGATGCTACTGGCCCTGCACAGACACCTGGTGTTACAGATGTCTGACAGAGAGGACAGCTGTACTGCTATGATGCTCTGGGCTGACTTCCTGACTCTTTCCAGAGCCTTCTAGTCAGCCTGAGAGCTGCTCCAGTACCACACTAAGAGGTTGTTGGTAAGGATGCTCTCTATAGAACACCTATAGAAGGACAGCAGCAGTTCCTGGAACAGGTTGACCTTTCTCAGTGACTTTAAAAAGTACAGACGCTGCTGTGCCTTTTCCACAAGGGCATTGGTGTTAGTGTCCCATGTGAGGTCCTGAGAAATGTATGTACCCAGGAATCTGAAGTCACTGATCCTCTCTATGGTTTCCCCTCAGATAGGTGGGGGTGGGGGCTCCCTCTTCCTCCTTAAGTCCAGCACCACCTTTGTTGTTGAGGAGTTGAGTGCCAGGTTATTGAGGGAACACCAGCTAGTGAGGTTCAGGACCTCTTCTCTGTAGGCCATCTCATCATTGCTGTGGATCAGCCCCACCACAGTAGTGTCATCCGCAAATTTGACAAGGATGTTGCTGTTGTGGATTGGTACAGTCATGGGAGTACAAGGTGTACAGCATGGGGCTGAGCACACAGCCCTGGGGGGCCCCAGTACTCACTGTCAGGACAGAAGAGTGATGAGGCCCCAGCCTAAAAACTTGGGAACTCCAGACCCTACTGTAGAGAATTTTATACACATCTTGGTCTAGTCTGTTAATACTAACAGAAGAGTTCCTGGTTTGGAATTAGTCTGGAGAAGGCTAAAGCTTCTGCTATTTAGTCACAAACACACTTTTGTTACAAAAACCACAATGATAAACAAAATACAATAACAAGCCTCTTACAAGAAACGGCGTCCTCAATCTGTGTGACGTTGGCAAAGTGGGCTGTGTTGGGGATCCCCAGACACCGCATGCCGTGGGCATGTCTCCACTCCTAAAGAATCACATAGAAAATATAGGTGAACGTCTCATCGACTGAATTCACAAACAGTCCTTCAGTAACAGACACAGGAACATACTGCAAAGTGCCTCTGGAAGGCTTTGGGTCCACGGTAAGTGTAGTTTCCACAGATTTCACAGTTGTAGTTGATGTTGAGTCCATGGAGTTTATAAAGCCAGTATGGAATAGGCTAAGGGAAAAAAACAGGAGAAAATGTACTGGTTTAGACCAATCAAAGGCAAAAATTTAATGAAAAGTGACAACAGAGAAACGCCAAGAGTACATGCACAAAAAGAGGCTTCAGAGGAACAAAGACAGTGACAGACACTCCAGCCCTGTCATTAACACCAATTACTTTAAAGTGCTCGCATATGATTTTACTTTTTAATGCTTTTTATGGCTTTAATTTGTATGTCCATTCTAAAATATCTGCCTGAAAGCCATTTACTACCAGAGTTGCCACATTTTAAAAACAAAACTTCAAAACTTTTCTGGAACCAGTAACTTCCGTGACAGTTTTCAACCATTACAGTAACAATCTCACATTTCACTCTGACAAATACATAGGTTAATTATCCTGTCAGTACCCTTGACCACAGTGCTAATTAAGATCTGGAGTTTTTGGTCCCTGACCACTTTCAATGAAGCACACTGCTCCAAATGTGTGCTATATGCTAATACGAATTACTAATGTAGGTGCTGTATGTGTACTAGCATGGTGAAAATGAAGAGACTGAATTTCTCTAGGGATATTAAAGTGAGATATCCTTCACCTTTAATAAAAACTAAATTAGGAAGTTTAGTTTGTTTATAAAATTATTCTGTTTGTGTTATTTTTGAAAATGCATTGCAATTAAATATGTTTTAATATCACAAAAAAGAAATAGGATACAATGGACTTTTATGGAATTCTTCCACGGTCAAAATTAAAGAAAATGAGAAAACCTAGTATGTCTGCTTGGGATAGGTGGAAAAGTTTAAAACATAATTGATTAACATGAGCAAATTGCAACAGAAACAGATTTAAGTGAATAATTAAACAAATGTATGGAGAGCTGCAGAGACAAATGCTAAAAAAAAATAAAACAGTTTGAGGCGACACTATATGAGGGAAAAAAACCAGATGTTTACCAGTGGTTCAGAGAGCAAAACTACAGCCAGCTTCAGGTTGTCATTACTCTATGAAACACTCCAACTGGCAAAGTTTAAAACTCACAATCTTCCTCATGCCACAATAAGTTAATTTTTTCTAAACCTAAGGAGCTTGGTAACTGTTATTCTCTATTATTTCTAGCTGACCTCTGTCCTTTTCACACCTCTATGCTCTGCTGTTCATAAACCAACTCCTATTATTCACATTTACACTAGTCCATGAGAACACACAGAGGTTCTCATTTGGATGGAAGCCTGACTGTTGATGAGATGTACTCGAGCAGATGACCTTTAACCTCTGTGTGTCGTGTTTTGCTGCTGACCTTGCCATCCCAGCCCAGCGGCAAGTTCTTGGGGTTATAGATGATCTCGTTGTCCTCATCTTCACTCTCGCTCTCACTGAGCTGTTCCTCTTCCTCTTCCTCGCGCTCCTCTCCGGTTCTCGCCTGCTTCCTCTGCACGTTCTCATGGGTGAGCTGCCTCTGCTCCTGCAACCGACAAAGACAACGCATGTCAACGACATATTAAAATCATTGAAGGAGCTGACACACTGACCACACACAAGTCTTTGTAAGTGTTGGATTATCACTCAGTCACTTACTCCGAGGATCTCCACATACTCATAGACCTGAGCCTCAAGGAAACCGATTTCCTTGTTCCGCTCTGTGTCTCTGCAGAAGTAATGGATGGAAAAGATTAAAGATGGCTGAAGGAACACAATGGTACAATACTGTCAGCACGGAAAGCATAAAGCACACACTTACTTTTTGGGGCCTTTAGCTTTGGGGTTCTTGGCGAACAGTGATGGGTCCAGTGACTCAAGGGATTTTCCTTTTGTGCTGAAAAGCCTCTGAGCTCTTTCCTCCAGAGTCCTGTCCAACATGTCCACACAGTCAAACATGCTCTGCTTTCATAGTTTTGCATTAAACGGCATTATAGGTTTCTTATCAATGTCGTACACACACAGTAAGGATTAACAGTCATGTGTTACGGACTTAAGTGTGCGCACAGAGCTAAAACATCAGGCCTGAAGACGTCCATTACAATTTCTGAGGGAAGCTAAAAGCTGAGTACGCCTATTTGTTGACATTTAAGTTACTGCAGTGGGAAAAATCTGTCATTAATAAAAGTCACATGGAGAACAATCCCAGTAATCCATCTGTCAAATACTGCTGTGTAATAATCCAACTATTACTGAATTTCATGTTGGTGTTTTTGGCGCTCACCCTCCACACTTTAGTCCCAAAGCCATGAGAGCAGACTTCAACCTGTCCAAACCCAAAGAAGCCAACTCCTGCAGGACACAAGAGAAAACAAAGTGTTCACTAATACAAAAAAATTGTGTAATATTTTTCTTTACATCTTAAAATATTAACTTTTTTTTTTACCTCCCATGAAGAGAAAGCAGAGAGGTCCAGATGAGCTCCTGCATGTGTCAAAGCACTACTTGTCTCTTTCTACAGTTAAAAGAACAAAACAAAACAAAACATTAGATGATCAAATAAATTCCTGTAACACGATACTGAAGGTCTGTATGGAAACTCACAGGCCAGCCAGGAAAAGTCCCGTTGTCCCATTTCTTCTCAAAGTCTAGCAGCACTTTGCCATAGAGCTCGTTCTGGTCGAGCAAAGGTTTGACCCGGTCTGTGTAGTCCTGCAGGTACTCCAGCAGCATTTCCAGGTACCTGCACAAACACAACAACATGTTAGCCATCAGTTCTGCAGACGGACACAGAGATCTGTGGTGGGACGGTGTGCATACTTTCTGTACTCAGCGTTTTTTCTGTCTTTGGGAATGTCAAAGAGCTGGTCAAATGAAGACAAGTAGGTGATGTACTCAAGTTTCTGTGGAAATACACAACACACCCACACAGTGGTTAGTGGGATCAGTGTCAGTGTGGGCTGAAGCCTGACTGATGCAGACTCTAAAGGATCCTGACCTCAACTCCCTTCAGGTTGATGTATTTCAGATAGCAGTCGTGGAGGTCCAGGTAGCGGCCGTATCCTTCCTCATCAGTGAACTCCACCAGGTCTGTGGAACGTACACAGCTCAACATCAGTCATGTGTTACATCCCCAAAGGATTATTTACATAATGTGTTAAACAATCTCCTGGACTCTTTCTCCATCTAGTCTTTTGCTACTTCCCTCTTCCCTAAACAAGGGTTACATTACATGCAATAAATTAAATTAAAGAAAGTGAACTTTGCTTGTTTTATTCACTTTAATACAGTTGTGTTTAGTCTAGAGTTGAAACATAAAATAAAAAAAATTTAGAAAACCTTTATCTCTCAAAAGTATTTGAAGCTGAACAGTTTTCACCATCGGTAGGCTAACTGAAATAGCTCAGCAATGAGAAAACTGTATTGTCTGAAGGTTCACACTCTACTTTTCATCTATTACAATATATAATATTATCAAATATAACAACTAGTGCATTTAGTGCTCTTCGGTAACAAGTGTTCAGTTAGTTCTCTCTAGCTTGCAGGAATTTAGGAAAAGTATTTTCCTGCTGCTGAAAAAATAAAGTCATGACTACATGCTCCGGCATCCCCCTGACCCTCTCAAGGAACTCAACAGTTTGTGAGATGAATGAATGAATAATCCTGGCTTTATGCAGATATTCTGCTGAAACAACTGAACAAATCAAACACCAAAGGGTAATTTATGTAACAAGCACTTTGTGCTACATTCCACTGTATGAAAAGTGCTATATAAATAAAGACTGACTAATTGACAAAGAGGTGGAGATACAGCTTGGTAGGACAAAGTATACTGTAGTGTCCAACTTATTAGTAGGAACTAATGCATTAATGAAACAACATCCAAATAACAGCAGCATTTCTCAATAGGCTTCTAATAAATGCATGCTGCATGCTACAAAGAACTACTAAAAATAAATGATAGTGTTCAAGCAGCTGGGTCAGAACCATTAAACTTACTGAAGTTCAGTATCCAGCCCTACAACTGGATCATATTATTCCTGCTGCTAAAAGGTTCTGCACGCATATTCAGTATAATATTTACAAAGTCAAGGCTGGTAAAATGGCATCAGTAGAAATTATTTGGACCTACTTTGAGCTTCCTCACTGGGGTTGTCTCTGGCCTTCATCAGCTCCTCAAACTCTGCAGACATGGGGATGGAAATCTAAAAGAAACAGATGAAGTCACCAGAGTAACAACAATGTTTAAGGATGCCTCATAGGCTAAACTGATGCATTTAAAAGAAGCGCTTCACTACCTCATTTGGATGCTTTCTGTGAAACTCCTTTATCTGTTTCAGTCTGTTGTAGAACTCTGCAAACTCATTGGGTCCAGATATGGCAGCAAGTTCATCTCTCCTCATCCTGTCAAAATAAGATTTTTTTTTTTTTTTTTTTAAGTGTGAAAGGATCAGAATGGTGGTCTTTCTATGAACTGAAGTTTTGAGTGTATTGTGTAGCATATTTTGAATGTTATACAATTAACACCATCAACATTTGAGGAGGAAACACGCTTAACTTATTAAATAAAGACGTACCCATCTTTGTCTTCATAGGAGTCCCTGAGATTTGCACTCACTTCCATGTACCTCTAAAAAGGCAAAAACAAAACAAAATTGTGGTCATTTTTAAAACGATTAATTGAGATGTTTCACTTAATTCATCATTTTCATAAATCAAATACACAAAGGCTAACTAAATAAATATAACACCATTTTACCAATAGTCTTTACTCTCATAATGATAGAGTAGTAGTAGTAGTACAAATTAGTTACCGGTAAGAACCTAATTCTCTATATTTGACCCAAATTTTCCTAATAACACATTCATTTAACTGACGGAAATGTTCACTTTAACACAGAGACGACGAAACGAGTCGGTTTTGCATTCAATTTACAATTTTACTTACATCTAACATTGCTCTTGTTCGGTGGTCAGAGTTTATCTGCTCTCGCAGCTGTTAAAAAAATAAATAAACAAACATTAGCACATATTGTGGCAGTATTCCGTTTTTTCCTTATTAGCCATTGTGCTAAAGCTAGCATAAGGCTAACCACTAACCGTGGACTTCTTGTGTAGCATTTCTTTCGTTTTAGCATCCATTAGCCTCTCCTTCTCCTCATGGTAACGACGCTGTTGCTCTAAAATTGTCTCCATTGTTATTAACTGTTTAAAACGCTCACAAACTACAATTTAAGTCTTGTAGCTGCCTAGCATAAAATGAAAGAAACTCGCAGCCCCACCGTATCGGCTACGATTGTTTTCAATGGCGCATGTTTGGAAGTTAAAGTCCGTCGTAATACTCGGCGTAAAGAAACATGGAATATATTAAAAGGTTCCGGTCAGGAGACAAATTCCAAAAGTTTAACAATAATACGATAAATGACATTAAGTGGTTCTTTATTTCATTTTTGTAAATAGAGTGACAGAATTATTGGACATAAGGAACTGTACTGATGTACTTTAACAAACACAAAATTGATTTATGAAGTATTTTTGCAAGCATTTTATCTTTTTTCCCAACTTTACAGATCTGTTATGATAGAAGTAAAGAAAGTACATATATGATGCAGATTTGACTGATTGTATAGTCAGATGAGATGAAAAGAGTGAAGGGTTGATAAATTCTAAAACTCTTTCCACTAAATTTTGCTATTCGTGGGGAGAGGGGGGAGTGAAGAGAAAAGGGGGTGATGGTGGTGATGTGGGAACTGAAGAAATCCTCTGAAATAAAACACCATAACAAATACACTTCGATAGCTAATGTGTAGTGGTCCTTTAGTGTAATTTTTCTACAAGCTCTGTGTTAAGTTATTTACGAATAAGCACTAAATATTAAAAAGCAAGAAATGTTTGCGACTTCTATTGCTATTCTTTATTATCTATTATTTTCTCAGGTAGGTTAATCTGGCTTTTATATCTGTCTCTTATTTTAGTATTATCACCTACCACTTCCACTAGTAAGGCAATGGAAAGTGTTTTCAACCTCACTTTATGACAGTAATAAAACAATGTACTTTTTTGTTTCATGCAAGTCAAAAGTTGCACATATAATAATCATTATCATAATAATTAAAAAATAACAATAACTATATCATTTTCCGTGTACTGCTATCCTTTTTCAACCAAAAATAGCCATTATTTTGGCCATCTGGAGGCAGTAGACACTTTTAGACAGTGGACAGCAAAGCAGAAACTCCACAAGTCAATTACAACCATTACTCAGGACACGTGTCATGTTTAGGAACCTGAGAGAAGGTACAGGGTTTATGTGGACACCTGTTTTGTATTTGATGCATATGCTTAACGCCCTCTTCTGAACAAATAGAAGAACGGCATCTTTATTTTCCACTGATTGATCAGCTCTGAAGGTGACGTTGCTGTAGCTTTTGTTTTTCCATACCTATTATGACTGATATTTGATTTTTGTTGTCTATTTCATATCATCATTATTATTATTATTATTATTACGTGTTTTTCCTTTTGTCCAGTTCAGACATGGTTGTCTATTAAAGGAGTATATTGGCATGAAAATTGTATGTTGATCATAGCAAGATTAAATTAAAAAAAAAAAAAAGCGATGATCTTGTGCTCTTCAGGTAAATTCTACTCTCCCCTGCGGACTCTACATGCAGCCTCATCCCTCCTCTTCCTCCTCCCCCTCCTCCTCCTCCACCCCTTCTACTTTTCCAATTAGCGCCACAGGACGGAGGGATGAGATGGATGGGGGGTGGGGGGGGTTGGTGGCCCGGCAGACGGCCGTGCTCTTTAAACGCCTTTTCTTAGGTCCGACAATATGGTGTGTGCCACTAAACTCTCCTGATGGAATTTAATGTAATTATCGGATTACAGTCCTGCCACTCTGAGGCTGAAAATGTTTACTACACTGAGCGACAACCGACGTGTTTCCATGCTCTGATCCACAGAGCGTCGTGTGAAGATTTGACGGCTCCTTCAGAGTTTTCAAAACCTCCTTTTGACAGTACAGATTAATCTGTTAGTTAGTTGTTTTTTATTTTTGTTTTTTTTTGTGGAGGAGATTTTTCGTCATTACGCACAGCTCCTGACCGAAGACGAGATGTCAACTGTTAAATCCAGGCGGATACAATAACATCTTTGTGGTGAGTTCAGTTTTATTATTGTGTAAAATCAGGTAGAGTCTTTCTGTTTAAGAAATAGTTAATATTTAACAGATGATCACAAATTTGCATGTTGGTAGAGTGCTGTTTTGTTTGTTTGTTTTGTTGTTTCTTTTTGCTTTTATTCACTGTGCAATGGGATGTCTGCCTTTACATTCATACATGACTGTACTCATGCAGCATAACTACTATGACCCACGTAAAAATTAGTACAAACTGCTTTAGTGCTTACCTTGTCTGCAATTTTCTACCCCTACTCTACTCCATCTTAGAGGCAAATATAAGATTTTTTTTTTTTACCCCTTTACTTTCGTCTAACAGCTTAAGTATACTTCCAGATGAATAATTTATGCAATTAACAATATAATCATTACAAAGTTTTAATAAAATCCATAAATATGTCAGCTTTTTAGTGTTCTGATGTCTTAAAAAAAGCCGCTTGTGCAGTTCTCTTACTCAAAATACTTAAATATATTTACTGCTAATATTTATGTATGTATTTATTTATTTATCAGGGACAATGCAGTGAAATATAGTGGACATGTAGAACATCTGAATTTCTGCACAAAGAGTCTGTAACACTCAGCTTGTTTACAGCTCGCATCCTTATTTGGGTTTTTCAGCAGAGAAATACATTTACAGTGTAAACAACAATAATATAAAAACAGTACAAACAAAATAAAAACCTATTCACATCTACCACAAACACACACACACACATTCACCCTCTCGTAGAAAAAATAAAAAACATTCCAACATTAGGTGCTAAGGGACATTTTGTCATGCAGGACTTTAACTTGTTGTGAAGTATTTTTGCATTTCTGTACTGGTACTTTTACTTAGATGAAGGATCGTAACGCTTCTTCCACCACTGTCTGCTGGGGGAGGAGAGTTTTTCTAAATCTGAGAGTAAGTAGATTTCCTCGCCTGTCAGAATTAAATGCACTTTATCTTTTCTTTATTTGCAGACTGTTCTCAGAGGCCTTAAAGCCACCTGTCCCATCCCAAAGCATTGCATCTTTTCTGTTATGTCTGTCTCCTCTCTGCCGGAATGGAAGCAACTCCTGCTGGAGAAAAAGAGGCGAGAGGAGGAGGAGCGAGAGCGAAGGGAAAAAGAGGAGGAAGAGAAGTTTGCCAGCATGCCTGCCTGGAAGCGAGGGATCATCCAGCGGAGGAAGGCTAGGCAGGAGAGTTTGGGTGACAAAGAAAAGGACCGGGAAGTCTGTGTCCTACAGGTGGACGTCAGATCCCCGTCTGATGGTCTAAGTGATACAGACAGCTCCGTAACCGTTAATCTGGGAAGTGAACTGTCACTCAGTCCTGATCCAGGGCTTTGGATGGATTCAGACAACAAACAAGTGAGTCAGGTGTCAGTGGAAACTATCGTCCCTGTGCACGAAAACCCATTCATCCGCACACAGAGCTCGTGGAAGAAGGGAAGGGATTCAGATGCAGAGAAAGGGAATGAACCGGAAGTTAAAGAGAGGGAGAAAACTAGTCCGAGGGGTCATGATGTGGAGTCAGGAAGCGGGAGAGACATAGAGCTGAGAATAGAGAGATTCAGAGATTTGAGCGAGGGAAGGGATAAAGAGAGAAGCAGGGATAGGAGTCAAGGAAGAGGAGATGCAAGCAGGGATAAACATGAAAAAAGCTCCTGGAGAGAATCAGGTAAGGATAGGGAACTCTTGAAAGTAAGGAAAGATGAGGAGGAAAAAGAAGCAGATCCATCCAGCCCTGCGTTTTCTCCCCTCCCTTGTCTTCGAACCATTCGAGCCGACAATATCATCATCATCGAGCAGGACAGGAAAAGCAGCGATGAGAGGAGGCGCAGATGGAGGGAGGCAGAGAGGGAGAGGGCTGAGGAGGACCACCAGGCAAAAAGAGGGTTGAAGATGGATTTGAGGGAGATTTTAGCTGGAGGAGGGAGCGTCACGGAGATCCGAGCCTCTGAAGTCTTGATCATAAAGCCTTCAGCGAGCCCAGAGGAAAGTAATCCAGGAAAAGGTAGAGAGGATGCAGAGGTGAAGGGCAGGGAGTATAGAGCAGACATGTCTTGGCTGAGAGAGAAAGTAAAGGAGTCTGCAAAGGAGAAAGAAAGGCCGTGGGGTCAGGCGACGGTGATTAAGGAAGACAGGAAGGACAGTTTGGATGATAATGTGTTTGTTGACAGAGGAGGAAGGGTCAGCAAGCTTCTTAGTAAATTCGGAGAGCACCCCAAGCCTCCATCTCGATCCAAAAGTTCTGATAACTTCCTGAGGCCCGGTAGGAGAAAACACTCAGGGGATGACGATGATGATGACGAGGAATTTGTGGAAAGAAGGGCAGATGGGAGGAATGTACAGCAGATACCGAAACGCTCATTTAGCTTCTCGGATCGGGTCTTCTGCGGTAAGGAGAATGGTTTAGATGAAGATGGGTGGAAAATGCGCGAGAGGATACAGTCAGATAAGAGCGTACCGAAGGAAACCGCTGCGAGAATAAAGATGGGGTGTGCACGACTTTTAGACAAAGATCGATTTGGGAGGTACAGAGACAAACATGATAAAGAGGACACGGTGAGAAATGACAGGAACGAAGTTAAGAAAGTGGAGCCTGTTGATAAAAGGGCGGTGGAGAAGGCGGTTGATGCAGATGGAGATGAGGGGTTCACCGTTGCATCAGTTAAAAACACAGAGGGAATTTCGTTTGCTAGAAGAGTCCCGATAAGACAGGATGGGAAAGGAAGAGCAGAGCGAGAGGTGAAGGGACTGGCAGCTGAGAAAAGTTTAGAAAGGGAGGTGAGTGTAGAGAAAGATGCAGAGAAGGAAGTGCAAATCTGTGACAAAAACGATTTTCAACCAGAAGGATCTGAAAGCATAGACACAGCTGCTGATGAAAGTCACCACAGACACGAGTCAGCGTTTACAGACTGCTCTAGTCTACTTTGTACAGTTCCAGATGCTCCGAAAGACCTCCATAAAGGCCTAGACTGGAATGGACAACGAGCTTCCTACTTGTCACATTCAGTTTTGTCTCAACACACAGAAGAACTTATAAGTAAGATAGAGAAGATTGGAGACACAACTGTTTATAGCACTGAGAGAAAAGAAAGGCCTTGCATGGCTCCTTATGATGTGACTCAAGAGAGCAATCAGGAAAGTCTAACTGATGTTGGACCAGACATGTTAAAGCCCCCAAAAAGGATCTCAAATATGGGGATCCATCCTGGTCCCCTAGAGATTCAGATCCCCAGGACTGTGTTTTATGTGGCAGAAGAGATGGTAGAAAAGAAAAAGGCTGATGAGGGGCAGGAGTGGGAAGGTGGCAAAGGGGTCGAGAGGAGGGATAGCTGGCGGATTGGAAAGCCGCTGAGCCGGATTGAATCCCTAAGAGAGAAGATTCGACAAAGAGAGCTAGAGAAGCTGAGGCAAAAGGAGACTCAGGATGTAGAGCAGGGTGACGGTGCAGAGATGTGTGATAATGTTTCAACAACAGCTGAAGAGAGAGGAACTGAAGCAGAGAACGAGTGGGAAGCTGTAGCTCATATGCGGAAGAGGCTTGTTGAAGCTGAGACAGGACAGGAAGAGGTAGAAGGCCAGACATCCATGGCTGCATTTGACGTCACGCAGGAAGTGTTGAAAACCTGCCATCAGCTTCCTGTTTCTGTCTCAGAAGCTGTCAGTGGAGAGGAACTGACAAACACCGCCACTGCTGCTACCTCTGCTGCTGCTGCCTCCGAAGTTTACTCTGACAGCGTCCAGTTATCTAACGATGAAGACGACCCGCTGAAATATGTGGAAGAAGAGCTGAAGCGATACAGAGAAAACGAGAGCATAAAAGACCAAAGAGAAGAGGAAATCTCAGAAGAGGAGGAAGACGGATACACGTTGGTTGTCGATTCTGAACAGTCACTCACCCCTTCACCACCTCATCCCAACTCTTTAGCAGCTATGAGTCGGATTTATAACTTGGAGAGTGTTGGTTCGAGATCAGGCTTGTGTTTAAGGGACAGAACTGTAGACATCCCATCAGTGCACCTTGTCAAAGTGAAGCCACTCATTTCACAGCAGGAGAACAGCTGTGGCGTCCAGAATATACAACGCCAGATAGAGCATTTTCAGCTGAAAGAGCAGGAAGTGCTGAAGTCACAAAAGGCTGGTTGCTCATCTCCTCGTAGAGACAGAGAGACTAAAGGGCAACACAGCCCTAGAGGGGTGTTAAAACAGGTAAAAGATGATGTCGAGACGCAGGAGAAGACACCAGACACATCAGATTCGAGCCTGAAAGTTTGTTCTCCAACATCTCATCTTAAGCAAAACCAAACTATCACCGTCACACCCTCGCCTCTCAGGAGTCAATCCCCTGAAAACACTCTGAAACCCTCAGATTACGCTCCGACGCCTGCCTCCTCACCATGCTCCCCATCTCCAGCCCAGTCTCCTAATTTGTCCCCATCACCCTCCCCATCGCCCACTCTCTTCTCCATCAGGAGTGCCTCAGGAGGTCAGGTGAAGCGAGGCGCCACCATTACCATCACTCCAAAAAAGCCTAGTAGAGGAGGAGGAGCGACAGTATCTACACCAGCAGCATCGACGGCCACAAAGACCCCATCACAGCCAGCTCAGACAGCCAACACTGGGGCTGAACCAGCGAAGAAGAAGTACCCAACAGTAGATGAGATTGAGGTGATCGGTGGATATCTGCATCTGGAGAAGTCCTGTTTGGTCAAGAACAGAGGGACTCCAAAAAAGGTGAGTTGAAAGCAGACATGCATAATGGTGGTTGACAAACATGGGTCAGTCAAAGTCTGATGCTGATTAATGAAAATCGCTCGTATATAATGTTAATATCTTGTTGGTATGGGTGGGTTTTTTTGCATCTGATAAAATACAACATGAGATACATTTATGCTGCACTTACATGAGCATTCACTGAACACTTAAAGTAGTGTAGTGCTGATATTCCAAACTCAACAGCAGGGAGAAATCGTGTACCAGAACACATTTACAGTTACCAAAACCACCCAAAAGCAACACTATGTATCCACAGACCATATCACTCACTATAGTACACACATCGGTAGTATGGTATTATCAATTTCTCTCCTTCAAATAAAAAAAGAGGTGGTAATTTCAACATTTGGTCAAAAATAACACTGTCTCTTATAATCATAATGTAAGTTTCTGCATTAACCTATAGTTTACATTATAACTCTGTTAGCTTAGCTCTGTTTCTAGACAGAAAACAGACACAGTAAAACCACAAATCATCTCAGTTTTCATTACTGTTTGTGTTGTCAATGTCTGCACTAAAGATCGGCTTGGAATTGCCCAAACAAGGACGGAACTGTCATTTGTCTGACCCACATAATATCTTTATGTTCCAATAATCATTTTAAAACCATAAATCTGCAAATCTGCACCAAATTCTAAATAAAAAATGTGTAATTGGCCTAGTAGAGCATGTGACACATAGGCTGAGACCTTATCACTATATAGGTTACATTCCAGTGTGAGGACATTTGTTGCATGTCATACTTGTGTTTTCTTTCCCCTCATTTTCTGCCTCTTTCCACTTGAACCAGCTTGTAAAGATAGAATGGTCAAAACAAATCAGCTAGAAGTTCCTGTACCTAAAACTAACAAATTAAGCTGTCCACAAAAATAGCCTTTGTCATTGTATTGAGTGATGTCAAGTCAGGACATGAGCTGTGTTTGGTCTGGTTTTAGAAGTACAAATCTTTAAAAACATTAATAGTTACAAATCAGCCTAAAATGACACTAAAAATCAGTAACAGAAGAAAATATTTGCGTATTTGTTTGGGCTGTATATCTCTGAGAAATCTGTAAGAAATACTGTTGTTTAAAAACTTCAAAAAGTGGTAAAAGCAGCAAATGGCAGTAAAATGTGTAAAAGCCTATATTTTACTCCATAATTCTGTAAAAGAGATGTTGTGTAAACTGTAATTAAAAACAGAATGCAATGATTTTCCAATCTCATCAAATCTGTTGTCAGTTAACCTAATAAGCTGCCAAATATTCCTCTAGTTGTTTCTTCTTTGTACCATTTTCTTTTCCAGACTTTTGTTGCCCCCACTTTTTGGAGTTGTGTTTCTGCCAGTGCTGCAAAGAAAAATAAAAACTTGGAGGGCTTCAATGTTTTAATGAAATATAGTAAAGCACAAATGGGGACAAGGCTGCATGCACAGCACAGGTTATCGTTTGGGTTCATTTTTGGATCATCGACCCTGGCAGAGGCATGAAAATTAATCAACCTGATTTAACACTATGGTAGAATATAAAAGTCAACAGAGCCGAGGTAGGACATCACATTATTGGACAAGAACCTTTCACTACTGAGAATAATTAAAGACATATTATTTTTTACATTTTTAACCAGAGAGGTAGTAGTTTGGAGCTGGTGTTCCTGCCTTTGCCCATTGGTAGTAGAGGAATGAGCGGTTGAATGAATGAATGAATGAATGAATGAATTAGTAGTTTGTAATCTATAGCATTTCAGAAGTAACAAGTTTACAGTTAAATCTATTCATCCATTTTGACATATATTTTGTGTAGACATGATAAAAATACAATTAAACACTCTTAAGTAAAAGTATGGAAAATGTCAATGACATCCACTAAAACAGGAAATGGGTTAAACTAGAAAAGCACTCGGAGAGCGCAGACCTCCGCCAAGGTAGATCAGCCCCCCCCACCCCCACCCCACCCCACACCCACCCATTTGTTCCTTGTGCCA
>JAPQRP010000003.1:26856072-26866588 GCA_037367295.1 Apogon hyalosoma
AACCCTATTTCTGAGTAATGACACCAGAAAGGTCGTTTTGAGCGCTGGCCCTTTAAATGCAAATGAGCCACTTCATGTTCCGCCCCCTCCAGGTTGTTGACTGTGTTCTGGGGTGCCGCAAAGGGGGGTAAACATGACAAATTCATGTGGCCCAGCCTTTCTGGGGGGCCCATAGAGCAGTGGTGGAGGTCCAGTGGATACAGGTTAGAAGTTGTGTAAGATCCACTGTAGAATAGAGGCATAGAAGCCAGGAGGCGGATAGTGAAAGCATGTTCAGTTTCACTTTCACTTCACACTAGCATTAGTTACATTAGTCATGGACCGCACCCTCACGTATATAATTGCGGCCCCCTCCCTGCTCCGACAAAATCGAAAAGGTACTGAATTTTATAAAGAGCCCACAGCGTTTACCTTTCATGGGGCCTACAGTTGCTAGTGACGCGCCAGACTGTGCTGCTCTGTCTCGTTCAACCAACAACTGAACATTTTAGGTAATCGGCTCAAAGTTTGGACGTATTTTCAGTTTTGACTACAACTGCTGCTGCTGATAAACAATTATGGTGTACACAGAGGCATGCTCATTAGAAGTCTTGACCTTATACGTGCAAATGTCATGAGGTAACTAGTTATAGACGCAACAAATTAAGAAGGAATTAAAACAGGTTGTAGAAATTCACTCAGTTTTTGCCAAAATAAATATAAAGATAGCTTTGCAGCACCTGGAGGGTTCAAATTCAAAGTGCATGAACTATTAGGGTCCAAATACACAAATAAACGAACCAAAGACTAATAAAAGCGGGTTTAGCAAAAATATGACCCCTTTAAAGTAAATGTATGGTAGGTTATGAACAAATATTAAGTTACTGAATAGATACATTTTTTTACTGGATGGCGATTGGTGTTTTTTTAAAATAATTTAATGGTCAATGAACTTAAATACAGGTCACATTTGACTTGTGAACAATTCAAGCACAATAGTAGTGCTAATTTTCTTTGAATCCAGTCCATGATGGTGAAACAGTCGCTCTTATGTAATAAGAGAAAGACTAGACGACAGAATTGCTCAGCGGACCATAAGTAAACTTCGTCTGCCCTTTGTTGCTCCATCCTGTGATGTTATTTGTGCGTCGAACTACACCTGACTGCACGTTGTTTTGTGTTACTTGACTTTTCTGTGTAATCCTTGTGAAACTACAGCAGCTGTAATTTCCCCAGAGTCCCTGTGCACAGTCAGGTTGGCGATTTGTCGGCTACTTCCCTATTCCCTCGTACTAATTCTGCCATTTTTGTTGAGTCAGCCCTCACTGCCTCACACACAGATCTCTCTTTGTGTATGCTCGGCTATTTCCTCGCAGGGCTTTGGTTTGTTAAACTGGAGTCTTGGCAAACAGTTTCTGACCACGCTGACCTTTGCTGCCCTACCGAGGAGAGGCCGCTCGCTCTCGGTTAAACGTGGGTGAGACAGAAAGACGGATTAGAGAGTGCTGTGAAGCGACAACAGAGAGCAAGGGGAAGGGTGAAGAAAAATGACAGTGACATTCATACTGAGAGGATTAAGAGTGAAACGGTTGCTTAAAGCTGCTTATTATTTGATCTGACAGAAACTCGCTGCCACACTGCAAGTTTCATGCTCACTTCCCTTTTAAAACGCCTTCACTTCCTCCAAATCAGAGACAAAAACAAACACAAAGAAGTGACGCGGTGGCCATTTTTAAGTCTCTATATTTGACTCTAAATGGAACAGTTTTAAAAGAATTAACCCACTTCAGAATGAAACGGAAACGACTTAACACTTGTCTGATGATGTTCTCTGTAACTCACAAGTGACCTGCTGGTGTGAATTACAAGAGAAAAGTGGTCTCTTAGTTTGAATTACTTATTGAATCCATTATTAATAAATTATTGCATCCAAAAATAATAGAACCATATATTAATTGTAACTTAAGAGTAAAATATCACTTTTATTAAGACTTTGATTCTTCCCTATACTCATTTTCAGATCACAGGGAGATCAAACCTTCCAAACAGTAACACCGAGATTATGGAATTCACTCCTCCTGCTCTTACATTGGGCTAAAGTCACTCTAATAGGGGTTCTATGTTGTAGTCATATTTCAAACTCTCAACAGCAGGGGGAACCAGAATGAACTCAAAGCCAAAACCACCAATGAATCAACGCTATGTATCTACAGATGGTATCATTCAACTATACAATACAATACAAAAATACGGCGTGAAGGCTGAAACCTATACGCCCCAAAGTGAGTCTCTCAATACACATCAGTCGCTTTGTAGTCGTAACGAAGTGGGTGATTGCTTTAATGTTTGTCTAGCTTTGCTTTGAAGGTATTGAGTGACTTCGCCATCACCACATCTTCAGGCAGTTTTGCCATCACCAAATATTATATAAAAGTCTTTTTTTTACACACACATCTTGGTGTCATCACATTTTCTCCTTATTACAAAAGCACAAAGATGGTCAAAATAAGACTTTCTCTCATAATCTTTACGTGCTGTGTCAGGTGATAGTTTACATTATAGCTCTGTTAGCTTTGCTCTGTTTTTGACAGAAAACAGCTACAGTAAAACCACAAATCATCTGTTTTCTGTACAGTTTGTGTTGTCAAACAAATAAGGTCAGAACTGTCACAGTTTAGTCTGAACCATGGATCAACAAACACAGAACCTAACAAATATAATAACACAGTACTGATGTAGATCTGGAGTTGGTTCCCGAGTGTCTTCAATGGCAGCTCACTGTTCCTAATGTGTGCTATGTGCTAATGCTAATTGCTAATGCTGGGTATTGTGTATATAATGGCAGTGGGTAAACCAAATATTCCCATGGAGAGGATAAACCAAGTTCACTTTTAACCTTTAATCTGTCACATCACATAACAAATGATGCCAGGCACAACAAACCCCGCCCCTCGCAAATGTTTTACCTGATCTGCCCTATCTCTTATTATTGCGAAAACACATTTTTGGTGACCTTGACCTTTGACCTACATTCACCAAAATTTAATGGGATCTATTGTGGACCACCTTGCACTTTTCCTAAAAATTTCATGGACATTGGTCCAGTAGTTTTTGCATAAAGTTGCTGACAAACAAACAATCAGACAAACAAAAAAAACAACCAAAAACAATACCCTCACCTCTCCTTCGGGGGGCGGGGTTATAACTTTATACCTTCATGAGCCTCAGTCAAACTCACCTGCGTAGAGGAAATGCTGTGATGTTAGCATTAAACTCCATTCTGTTCTCTCAGAGCTGTGTCCAGTGGAGAAAACAACAACAGTGCTTTGAGCTTTTATCACTTTCTTTGGCTCTTGAAGTTGATTCTCATCCCATCTGGTCACTTTCTGATGCTTTAGTCAAAGGCCAGTGGCATTAGTTTTCTTCACCATGAGAGACCAGCAGAGTGACTCACTACTCCCTCTAGTGGTCACATAAATTTACCAGACTGTTGTTGCGAATATATTCAGCTCATATCTCTTCAGTCCAATACATTAGCATCTTCGACAAAACTTCAGAAAACTTTACTGATGAAAGTTCAGGCTTCTTGGTTGACTCTTTTTTTGTGTGTCCAAGTTACAGCGGATACTTAAGAGACTAATTATGTGTAAAAACAAGGTGGCGCCAAATTCAGTTGAGGTAAAAGTGGATAAGGCACAAAACCTTTTAAATTTTGTGGTTGAAACCTTTTTTTTTTTTTTTTTTAATGTTTATTGGCATTTGTAGTTTATGTCATGCAAATTTGACAAGATTTAGAAAGAGTAATTACGAAGTACTTCTCAGATCAAGAGCAAGTATTAGTATTGGGAACAAAGAAGCATTTGTACAGTCTTTCAGACAGGATGCGCACTGTGGCTCAGTGGGTAGAGTGGGTTGTCAGATGACAAGGTTGTGGGTTCAATTGCTGACCCCGGTACATTATAAAATTGTCCTAGAGTTTTGAAACATTGAACTGAATGTGCGAGTGTGTGGAAATGAGTAAATGTGGCAAATTGTTAATCGCTTTGTGTAACATCTGGTAAAAAGGTATAAAAATAAGAGTAAGTCCCATTTACAGAACAAACCTTCCAGAGCAAAAAATATCTCACGGTGTAAAACATTGGGCATTAATTAAAAAAACAATGTAAATCCTTCATTGATTATGTTTTAACCCATTTCAACCTAGAAAAGCTACATGAATATCTTTGTTTGGTGATACTTTGATTAAAAAAAAAAAAAAATGTAAAAAAAAAAAAATTTGAAATGTTTGCATTTGTGAGCTATTCATACTATTGATATTGATAAGTGAAGTAATGAGTGGAAATCATTCGGTGCATGAACATTATTTAAGTAAATCTAACTAAAGTTTACATCAACACTTGGTGAAACTAAGTTAAAAATATCCAGCAACTTGAATGTGAATTGATTTGTGTGCAACATTTAGTAAATGTAACTGAATCAAAAAGCACATTGTGTTTTTATAGTCAATTTTTATAAATATTTTACAACTTTAAATTTGCTCAGTAATATTACCTGTCAATTTTGCTGCCATAACCATTGATAACATTCTTTACAGTGTGAGTATTTTTAAGTATAGACCAAGGAAAATGTATAGTTAAAAAAAAAGTTTGCATTCATACAGTTTTATTCTGTTACACATTGTTGTGACATATAAGCCTGTTGTATAGGCATAAGGACAGCATTTATTTATTTATGTTTTATAAAACTATTTAATGTTTGGAGTTAATGTGTAGTTTTTATGTATAAGGCCCCACTGATCCAAAAATATGCTGATAAAATTAAAAATGCAGTCAAAATTAAAGCTCAGGTCTTATTATGACCTGTAGAAGGACTTGTTTTCTCCACTGTAGCTCACAAACCAACCAGGATTAGCAATTTAATGCATATTTTTTGTTTTTCTGTCAATGAGCACAGATGTAGATATAGGTTAATGCATGCCCCTTTAAATAAAACACTAAAAGAGTCAACCTTGAACCTCCCTCAGTGTTTTAAGTCATACATGGTGTAACTCTTTCTTTCATCTTTAGCAGCACTAAATCATCTCTTTGTGGTTGAGACTCTGACCACCTGTTGCTTTCACCTTGATGATCTTCAGTCGCTTTGACGTCAGGCCTCCTCCTCCCCCCAAACTCGCCGTCGTATCTCAATCAGCGTGATCTATTTGTTCCTCCTCGCTCTTTCACTTTACTCTTACATCTCACACTCTATATACTTAATTCATACTCTCTTAAAACCTGACCTAACTTTTAATATGCAACTTAACCTGTGATTTACTGCCAAAGTTTATGCATGTATGCATGTATTTCAGTTCACTTAAATCTAATTCATATTGTTATTTCCCCTGAGGAGTGAATTCAAGGCGTTAGAAATAGTAAAGAGTCATTAGTTGAATTAAACGTACTTTAATGCTACAGTGGATTTAGAAACATACTGTATATTTTATGGCACACGATACAAATATAAGCTCTACAATTTCACTGTTTTGATATGAAACTAGTGATTGTGTAGTAGTTAACAGTATAAACAGTAAATATTATGCACTTCTGTAATATTCTATGCTGTATATTTTTATACACTGTGTTCAGTTGTAAGCAATATATACATTAAAATAATTCTGTTTTGTTTCCTTGAACTGTAAAGAGAAACTTTTTCAAAATGACTGTAAAAGTCAAAGTTAACACTTGGTTAAACATGTATCAGGATATGTGCATATTTATATCAGCCCATATTGATAAATGTCTATAGAAGTGAAAATATTGCTTCTTGTCACTAAAAAGGCTCATTTTTGGTTCTGAGTGAACGTTAAATAAACTTTCTATGTGCTTTTAAGGTATTCATAAATAACACACACCTGTAGTAGCTGATTTTGTGCTTATTTTTGCACAATTCCTAAGCAAGTGCAATTGGAGTTCTTACTCAAGGAGATGAAAACAACATAAAGTAAACTGATATGATCAGATCGTGACAAACACTCAACAGCAGAACATTTGAGAAATCTAGCAGTAGAACATTCAAGACTTTGATTAAAAATGAGAAGTAAAGCAACAAAACACTGAAATATTTGTTATTGCTGAGAATGTAACAAAATAAACTCAAAAGACAATAAATAACCATAACTATAAAACAGTAATGCTCTTTTTTTTATCCCACAGGTTAACGTCCCTCCTAAATAAAAAGGTGCACGTTGTTGTATCTTTGGGGTTTCTCAGCTCGGTGCCTGTGCTGCCCTGCTGTGTTAACCCGGTTAATCAGGTTCAGAGAGGGAGGATTAGCCTTGTGTGCTTTAGCGTGGTTCGTCCAGCCTTCTTTAACGCTCCTCTGTAGACGGTCGAGCAGCACCGGGGTGAAGGAGCAGTCACTGTCATGACATGTGGCGGCGTCCAGATCATGTCAGCGCCTCTGGGTGTGTTTACGACACCGCTCAGAACTGCTGTTGTGATCACACACATGCATAGGTGGATCCGAAGTGTTGACATGTCGGAGTGTTTGCATTGAGGAAAAGATGATAAAACAACAATATGATTTTGATTTTATACGGTGATAATTTCTCCTTGAGATTAGTTTCTACAATAATCATGCAATAATGGTATATTCTCTGTTTTTGTTTTTATTTTGTTTACGTTACATAAAAAAATACAACACTGTTTTTTAATTTTACTTATTTTTGCTGATTGAAAGGGAATGTCGAGTGTAGAGGTTTACTGATGCGGGTTTTTCAAATGCTGATGCTGCTTTTTTAAAAATTTGTCTACAGCTGATTTTTAATTTTTTTTAAAGCACGTTGATCGTAAAATACAATTGAAACACTCAGATAATTAAGATTTTTTTTGCAGCAATATAAATTAAATTATTAATAAACACACACATAACATTTATTGAACTTCAAGTGCTGCCCACACAGGTGCCTGATCAAATATCTTATAACATTTTTAGTACTGATCAACTATCGGCTTTCAAAGAAAAAAAAAAAAAAGGCCAATGACCAGTACTGAAAAAAATCAATATGTCGAGAGTCTTTTAGATCATCTTCACATTGTTACATAAGACTGCAGATTGTGCTGCGTAACCCAAATGAATGCTAAATCATGTGTTTTGCCTTGATACATCTCATTTACTATATATCAGAAGCAAGAGACACTTATAATTATGCTTTATCTCATGTCATTTTCATTTAATTTTTTTTTTATCCTTTGTTTTGTTTTCATCTCATTATGTGTTTTTTTATAATCTAAAAGTATTTGGTTTCTTCAACTTGGACTAGCCAATTAGTAAATTAGCCGTGACTGAAATACTGATTTGACCTTTACTGTGTTAATATGAACATTTTTGACCTGATAACATGCCTCTCAGCCCATACACTGACCTCTGACTAAACAAACATCAGCCCAGACAGTCAAACACTGCAGATTCTGATTGTCCTTTTTTGACTGTACAGTTATAAGTTATGACTAAAACCAGTTGTGTTTCCACTATTTTGTCTGTGAATAATCAATAAGGCTCCTCATTGAAGCAGTAAGTACTTTTAGTCGGGGAGTATTTTGGCTGAGTTAAGCCCCGCGCTGTCGCTTAACATTACACTGACGTCCTGCAAACATCTCACGGACTGACATTCAAAACAGTGACGACTTGACGCCTTCAACCTGTGTTTATTTGTTCACATTTAGGCAAATGTCAATGAGAGAAGGTCCCATAGTCCCCATTCTGTACAGATTTATTTACTCAATCTGGCCTTTCTCTCTATTTATGACGGTTTTGTCTATTTAAGGTCTGTTATTGTCTTTTTTATTATTATTCATTGTACTCTCAATGCACTTTTTGACACTTTACACTTTTAAGGACTTAATTATGATCGTATGATTCTATTAGTTTTTTGTTTATTTATTGTGAATCAAATGAGCTTTACATTTTTATTTGTATGCAAATGTTGTCGCCTTCATCCATAACTAGCTGGGATAGGCTCCAGCGACCCCCGTGACCCTAGTGAGGATAAAGTGGGTTCAGAAAATGAATGAATGAATAAATGTAAATATTGTGTTTTTTGAAAAATAATTGACTGCAAAGTCATTTCATCTACTATTTGATCAAGTATAAGCATGTTTTTTTCTAATGATTCTCAACAATACGAGTTCCTTTCTTAATCCTTAAATTGATATTATTTTATGTTTTACCTATTATTTTTCATATCTCTCATACAATTTTTTTCATGTATATATATGTATGTATATATATATATATATATACATATAATTTTTATTTATTTATTTTTTTTAATATACGTTATGTGTTATCTTATTTGCTCATATATAACTCAGGTGTCAGTTACAGGTGAAGTTGACACAGAGAAATAAAAGATGGTTCTCAACTACACTGTTGCCCAAAAAGTTGAAATAAAATATTTTTTACCTGTTCTCGTAAAATGATTGTGACAGTGTGATTTATTTTTCATAGATAATGTAACTCTAGGACTTAGTATGTAATCATTGCACTTTATTTAAGAATTTAAGTATAACATTTATAAACATCTTGTGCTTGTCATGTAAGGTGGTACTGGTTAAGTACAGTGTTCACAAGTTTAATTTAATACATTCAACTATATAATCCTGCTGTTTTCACTCACCTGAAGAGTTATTGTCAAATCTAAGGGACTGTAGGTGTGTGTCTTCATTTTCAGTGAAACCTAAATGTTAAGTGACAGGAAGACATCATTTCACTGACAAAATCCTTGTTAGGCAACAAACGGTTTCCACCCATTGACGCATTAGTTAGCATTTTATTTACTCTGAAACAGTTACAGGAACTGTTCCATTTGTAAAAAAAAAAAAAAAAAAAAAAAAGCACATTGCAGCAATTTCACAAACATGAGTGGACTAAAATAAAGTTTTTGTTGTAAATGTAACTATTTCTGGGAATTGTGAGTGTTTTTTTTTATTTTTGTTTTTGTTTTTAATGCAGACACCCTCATCCAACATTACTCCACATTTCCCCCCTGATCCACAGCCTCATGGAAACACTTGTTGGCGAACACAGACCTTAACCTGCCTCTTTTTCTTGTCATATTTACAGGTGACGGTGTGTTTTGATGAAGACCAGCTGGAACAGGTGTGTGAATATCCGTCGGAGACCTCGATGTTGGCGTGTTCCCCTTTCCCTCATGACGTGGGTCGGACTGAGAATCCACAAGGAGACGAGGAGCATGAAGAGGAAACTGAAGTGGAGACGCCGACAAATGTGTCCAAGACCACAAGAAATACGGGGACTGCAACAGGACGGGGTCTAAGAGTGGGTCAATGTCACCCTCTTCTCAAAAAACACAGCGTGTAAGCAGAGAAATTATCGATGGAGACTGTCTGACTTGGCTTCTATGGTTCATCTTTGTTGTCAGCAAATCCCTTAAAAACATCGACAAACAGAGCTGATGAGGTGTCTTATCTAATGTCGTCTCTACGGTAATGCAAATATATTTCACTGGTTAGAAAAGCTCAATATCTGTGAACACATTGGATCACAAAATGACTAAAATCTGCTGCAAATGTTCAGAGAAACCATAGTTTCTGTCGGACTTAAAACTGTAGACACTGAAGTTCTGTCAGATAATAGCAGATGCAGAGGTTTTCTTCTGTCATGTCAAGTTGTCTTTTCTGTTATAACTTAAGGAACCTATTTCAGCTGTGATAATATTAGTCCCATGCAATTCAACAGCTCTGTGATTTGGTGAGATTTGTTGCTTTTTTTTTTTCATTTTTCCATTTTATTTTACCAGTTGTCTGGAAATGGTAAACCTGCTGACATCAGTAATGGGAATAATGTCAGTAAATTACAGTAAAAACCAGTCTTTGTTGATCCTGTGCAAATGCGCCACATGAAACACAGATGTAGGAAGTCCACAGGTTGTACTATTTCCATATGACGGGGCTTTATACGACTATATAAAATATATTTGATGCTTCAGGTTACACACAGTAACAACAGGCTTGCACGTATTGGGATGTGATCATATCTTTTGACATGAAACAGTTTACATGTGGATAAGAGACCCAAATGTAGAGAAAAATGCTTGTTTTTCTAAATATCTGTCTTAGTGTGGACAGGGCATAAGGCACAGACATCCACTTGTGACCAAAAACAGTGGGTTTCATTTACTGAACTTCTCAAATTGTAGAATTAATCCTTTAAAAATACATCTGGGGTGAGTGAGACTGAGGTGGTTTCACACCTACCTCATTTGGTGTGCACTCTCTGAGCTGAATTTGCAGGTTTGACCAAACTGATAAAACGTAAGAAAAACACGACTGTGGTTTGGACTGTTTGGTGTGAAAAAAACATCAGGAGTGGTACAAATGAACAAACCTGTAATTTATGTGACTTCGGTGGTTAAGACAGTTTGTTGCATCTGGTGCTGACTTCTACAGTCGTGGAAAAAATGATTAGACCACCCTTGTTTTCTTCAGTTTCTTGTTCATTTTAATGCCTGGTCCAACTAAAGGTACATTTGTTTGGA
>JAPQRP010000003.1:26906736-26923724 GCA_037367295.1 Apogon hyalosoma
TTTTCTCAGTGATAAATGTAAATATGTTAAAATTGTCAAAAGGGGACTACATTTCCCTATAGGCCTTGCGTACCGGAAATAGATACCCGACCAACCGGATATCTGGACGCGGCGCCTCGAGAAGGCCCTTTTCCGTCTCTGAGAAGTGTGGAGCAGAACGGCAGACACAAGTGAGTAAGAAAATCCCTTTTTACTCTCTTCATATAGAGCAGAAGGCCTTATTTTCTGGCACCGATAAACGATTTGGGCATCCGTTATTCAATAAATAATAGCAAAGGTCTCACCTTTGCCAAAATGGGGTATTATTTCCCCTTACCGTTGCTTACGACCACAACAGCGCTCAGCGTTAGCATGTGGCTAACATGTTAGCGCATGTGGATGTAGCACGTTGGTTAGCCATGCGGGTAGATGACACCGTCGTTTTTAAAGTAACACTGAATTGTCGTGTCGTTTGATCACCAATTTAAATTTCTTCACTGAATAATCTTGTCGGTTGTCACTGTATGTTAATGTGGGAAGTTTCCAGGCACTCGGTAGCTTGTGAAGTACATCGGTAGATGTTAGCTAACATCAGGCTTCACCTCGGGCCCTATTCTGGAAATGTGGATTTGACTTAGGTTTAGGAACACTGGTCTGCAACTAAAACCGCCATGTCGTTTTATCGAATCATGAGTTTCACTCTCAATATTCTACATATCTCTGCTCTACTACCAGCATTTTGGATGTAATACCGGTAACGTTAACGTGCTGGATAGTTCAGACATCTGCATCATTGAAAGTGTCTAGACTTTGTCCTGTGGTATGTAAGGACACATTTTGGTAAACATACTTAACTAAGTCCTTAAGATATAGTGAATGTTCATTATAATTGGCGCTATTAGAATAACTATTTATTCTTGATTACTGTGGTAGTTGTTGTACCCCTACCAGCAAGTGTGTATAACTCTAAAGACCCATATTCTCATGTAAATATTAATATTCTGTTTCATCTGCAGTGACTGAGTGGGAGACTGCCCCAGCTGTGGCTGAGACCCCCGAGATCAAGCTCTTTGGCAAATGGAGCACTGACGATGTTCAGATCAATGACATCTCCCTCCAGGTAAGCTGCACCACTCACCTGCTACTGCTTGATGCGGTATCATGTTTATGAAGCGAGGCTAGAGTCACATCTGGACACTGTACTATTGCCTTGGTGTGCTTGAGTGCTCGCAGAGTAAATGTCTTTGCTTATTCATTGGCTGTAGTCTTATGTGGCCCAGTCAATCACCAGCTCAGACACAGTCACACTCACCTACTCTTTATTTAGAGCCTTTGTAAAAATTTTCAGGTAAGAATTATTACAGATGTAAATATACCAGGGTATATGTAACCATGTGAGATATGCTACTCATTTTTTTCTAGCTAGTTGAGTTCCCCTCCTTTAGAAGTTCAGATTTATCTTCCATAGGGTTTCATGGTCACCTTCCTTGTTCATGCAACACAAGAGTCATGTAAATGCTGAATATTGTCAAAAGGCTTGATTTCTGACATCACTTTTGACTGTACTGCTCAGCCTTTGTAGGCACCTTTTACATGGTACATCTTGATTATCCCAGACATAGCATTCACATGCCCATTCTTTTGCTTTTACACAGGATTACATTGCTGTGAAAGAGAAATACGCCAAGTACCTGCCACACTCTGGAGGACGTTATGCCGCTAAGCGTTTCCGTAAGGCCCAGTGCCCCATTGTGGAGCGTCTGACCAACTCCATGATGATGCACGGCCGCAACAACGGCAAGAAGCTGATGACCGTGCGCATCGTCAAGCATGCCTTTGAGATCATCCACTTGCTGACTGGAGAGGTGCGAACCTGTCGTATGTTGTCATATTTCTGCTCAGTGTGCCTGGTGTGAATAAGACAAGAGTGGGAGGAAGTGAGAGGCTTAATGGTGATCTGAGCAATGCTCGTAAATAGTGGGGTGTTTATTTTATACTGCTGTACTTGAGAGGTGATGAGGGTTTGTTTTTAATCAGTATTTTAAATGATTTTCAGCGTGGTTTACATCCAAACTTACCTTACAGTATGATTTTTAGTGTAACATAGTGGCTCAAGCTATTTAAATGTATTGAATGTATCAGGTCAGAAATATGGCAGCTGTGTAGTGAATTGTCTTGCAGTTTGTTTAATGGATGACAATCTCAGAATTGGCACACAACAGCTAAAGAAATTAAAAATGGCAGAGGGTTTTTTTGTGGGACCTGAAATGAAGTAGTTCACAGAAATGCAACTTGACATATTTCCTATGGAGCAGAGAGAACCACTGAGTTTCATTTTACTTTAATGGTTACTTATGGAGTGTCTTGCCACGATTTAGCTGAAAGTTTCTGTTTTTGCTTCCAGAATCCCCTCCAGGTCTTGGTGAACGCCATCATCAACAGTGGACCCCGTGAGGACTCCACACGTATCGGTCGTGCTGGTACAGTCAGGAGGCAGGCTGTGGACGTGTCGCCCCTCCGCAGAGTCAACCAGGTAATGCTAACCCACATTTATAGTAAATCAGCTTCATATTGTTCGTATGCTTTTTTACTCAACATAATGCTTTTGTTGGATGAGTAAGATCATTGCATGCTTCCCATAAAAACAAACATTTGGACAGTAGAATGGAAAAAAGACTTGAGATGAGTCTATCAGGATTGGTTAAATTAATACAATGTATGACGTTTGGGAAGGTTGAGTATTTGGTTTTTAGAACTTCGGAAAATTAATTTTTTTAATTACCTCAATACTCAAATTGTTAGACTGTTATTATATTCCTAAATTGAAGGGGGTTAAATGTGCTGTACGTTTAAGGTCTTTTTTTATTAGGCCAATTTGTTTCAAACTTTTAGTAAATCAAATGGTGAATCCTGTATTTTTTCCAGGTTGGCTAGATTAGCTGCATGTTGAGCAAAAAGCGAGGCTAGAGTCACACCTTGATATTACCCGTTATCCTGGTGTGCTATAGCACTCGTAGAGGAAAATCTTTGCTTATTCATTGGCTGTAGTCTGTTGTGACCCAGTCAATCACCAACTCAGAAACATTATTCTGCTGGATGGAGTTTATTCCACTAAAGGAAATTTATCTGCATGTCTTGCTAATGTGTCTGTTGTTCTCTAGGCCATCTGGCTGCTGTGCACAGGAGCAAGAGAAGCTGCTTTCAGGAACATCAAGACCATCGCTGAGTGCCTGGCTGATGAGCTGATCAATGCAGCTAAGGTAACCATTTATCCACTTACAGTATGATCCTCTGAAATGTAACCTGAAGGATGAGCTGACATGTGAAACCATTTCCACCAAGATAAAATAATCAAACTGGAAGCTAGTAATGGTCATGAAATCAAAACTTGCATTTGTTCTACATGTGATGCTACTACATCTGTAAATCACATTCATTAGGACAAACTGTTTTCATAACTTACAGCCATTTTATTGTGACTGGGCTTGAGCTTAATCTGCCTCTGGTTAGTGTCTTCACAATAGTTAACCATCAAATTCATTAAACTGAGGCACCAATGCAGTTGATGCACGTATTTGATGGAATTCAGTTTATCCACATTTTCTTTTTGTCAAAGTTGAGCTCTTCTGTTACAACAAACTTTTGTTTTGAAGAATTAAGCTGCCACTGAACCTCTTGTTCATATTAACCATTAATTCTAGAACAATGTTTTTCTGAATCGGTCTTAAATTTGGTTAGATCATATCATTCAAGTGTTGACCCTTGAGCTACAGTATTTAACTAACACTGACATTTTTACTAAAGCAGTTTTCAGCATAGTTGAGGCACAAACTATCTGATATTTTGTTGCAAAAGTTAAACTTTACATTTCTCTCCCCATCCAGGGTTCATCTAACTCTTATGCCATCAAGAAGAAGGACGAGTTGGAGAGAGTTGCCAAGTCCAACCGTTAAACATGTTCGCTTTCTAACAAAACAAATAAATTTGAAGAAACTTCTGTTGATTTCACAAGTCTTTCCTTGTGTTATTCTTTTCATGTGTGTTCAGCTCTGCAGGGGTATACAGTTTTGTTCAAAAATAGCAATCCAACATGACTAACCAGATCAGTCACTGTTTTTGGTATAAGTTATTACTACATGGCAACCAGTTTACCAGTAGGAGTAGTTGAGTCAGAAAACCAACAGGCCCAACATTCATGATATGCATGCTCCCAAGTCTGTTATTGAATAAATGAACAGGGCCTGTTCAAAATAGTGTAGTGAGGTCAAATTGTGAAAAACAGGTCATTGTTCAGAAGAACGTACTTTGAAATCTTACATGGAAAGGGGAAAGCATTGAATGCAGAAAATACACTGCTTGGCTAAAATGATCTCTAGTGCTTTAAGATGGAAAGCAAAACCACACTACCATTCAAATGGATAGAATAGCAAAGACTCAACCAATGACTGAAGTTACTTGTACCGTGACAACTGGAAGACACCCGTGTGAAGCTAATCTGCAAGAAGCTCCTGCAGTCCCACTTAAAAAAAAAACAAACAAGAGGATACAGTTTGCCAAAGAACATAACTGGCCTAAAAATAAAATCAGAAACATTTTGTGGACAAAGTAAAATTGTTTTTGGGTCCAAGGGTGTCATAACCCCCAAATGCTGAATTTTAGCTACAGTAAACTGAAGACAGTGAAGCATGGTGGTGCAAGCATTAAAGCAGTTAATCACATACCAGGGATCATGTATCAAAACAGTTGGTCATGTTACCTTATGCTGAAGAGAACGTACTCTTGAGAGGGTGTTTCAACAAGACGACCCCAAACACACCAGTAAGGGAGCAGCATCTTGGTTCCAGACCAACAAAATTCAAGTTACGGAGTGGCTAGCACAATTCCCGGACCATAATCTGACAAAACTTGTGGGGTGACAAAAAAAAAAAAAAAATGTTCTGAGGTAAAACCAAGAAATGCAGAGGAATAGTGGAATTTTGTCAAATCATCCTGGGCTGGAGTACCCGTTCACAGGTGCCAGAAACTGGTCGACTCCGTGCATCATAGATGTGAAGCAGTTCTCAGAAACGGGTTATACAACTAAATATTAGTTTGATTCACAGGAATACAAATCCTAAAGATTTTTCTGTTAATACAGTAAATATTAGTTTGTAAAGAAAACCGCAGACACTGCTACTATTTTTAACAGTCCAATATTAATGTTTCTTCATTTTCTGTAATTTAAAAACATGAATAAAACTCAAAATCCTCATGATTTTATTTCTATGCACTGGGAACACTACACATATTCTAAATCAAAGCATTAACAAAAATGTATAATTTTTTAACACGCCGCTATCATTTTGAACACAACTGTACCTGCTACAACCTGATTTATATAGGACAGACAGGAAAAAGTCAGGTTACCCTAATTAAAAAAAAAAAAGGCACCTATGGTCATGAAACCAAGTTCAAGCTTTGGAAAAGTTGTGGTAATAGGATGAGATGAGATTTCAGCAATGGAACAATAATGGGACATGTACAGTGTCATCTTATAATACATAAAACACAAACAAGACAAATGAAGTAGTCATTTGATTTAATTGAACACTTATTCTACAAATTCAAAACATATGAAAAGCTAAAATACTAAGTCTGCATTTCTTTACTTAGCAGCTAAATGTCCTGTAACAGACTGAAATGAGTACCAACAGCCATTTGATTAAAGAGACACCCCGTACATTCTCAAGTGAATTAAAATAGACATTTTGGAGTGCAATCAAAATTAGTGTTTAACCCCATTTGTGTGACAGTCACTTTCAGTAAATATCAACTACCGTAAGGAAAAAGTGGGAAAACTGTGACCACAGCTACAATTTAACCGTGTGGAACTACAGTGGTATCGTGAATAGTTGTGTAAGAGTAATGTGGAAACTAGTGTGATGCACAGTTTCTCCAGCAGGAGAAAACGATGCCAAATATCAGCTGGTTTCCTTCAGTGAGCCAGTTAGCAGATGTTACTGTTGGACCACATCTCAAAGTACCATGTGTCAAAGTTTCCCCTCAAACAATAAATAGAAAAGTGTTTGAGTCAGTGGAGAAAAGTTTGAGTGATTCGGCTGTTTGGGGGAGAGAGAGAGAGAAAAAAAAAAAAAGAACATACTGGATAGCATAGCCAGAGTTCAGAAATATGTGTGTTTTCTATTGATGAGGAGGCAGAAGGAGGACAGGGATGCTCCCAGTTTGGAGGCCTCGCTGCAGGCTGTTGGCAAGAGGGTGTAGTCCTGCAGCTTCTGGAAGGCCTGCAGAGAACAGAGGAAATACAATGTCATCCAGAAACACACACCGGTTTCAGGTCTGAACGATATTGCAGGTAGACATTAATGACTAATGAAAGACGAAAAAGAAAAAAAAAACGGTTTCACTACAGAATAAAAGCATAACTCACAAGCACCAGCGGCAAATTTTAAATATTTCTAGGAGATGACTTAATTTTTATTGCTTTAACTATTTCAAAATAATGAATGAATGTAAGAAGGAATTGCATAAAAAATAAACACATTCAAATTAAACACCTTTAAGTGTCTTAACCGTACAAGACACCACAGGAAGCATCTATTAATGCTTTATCAATCATCTTTACAGACATGTCACTACATGCTCCAAAAATATTTTTAAAGCATTTAGATCATTTCCTTGAAAACATTTTGTCTTTCATCCAAGAAACTTCAGTCCAATTTGGTGGTGGGGGGAGGCAGACTTAGGGACCCATAGAGAGTGGGTCTGATGACTGGAGCATGTAGTAACCCCTGGAGGTACTCTTAAAATTCATTATTAGATGGGAATGTCTTCAAGTTGAAACAAATGCTTAAGGCAAATTTCCAGACACTTAACTCTGGAGGGATTTCGGCTGTTATGACCCTCCATTTATAACCAGTTCCTCCTCCATACCTGAGGGAGGAGCTCTAACCTGTCCACTAGTTGGTGTTTGTAGTTTTACAGCAATGGCCGACTGGATTCCCAATGACCCTGCAACAACCCGAGTAGTAGATTTTGGGTTTTTGACCCATAATTACTCTTAAAATGTCAGCATTACATTTAGAGGTAGGGGTGGGAAACTGTTTCATGTTATGTCACTTTTCTCCTATTTTTGTTTAGGAAGGTAATATAATGTATTGTTTTGCTTTCTTTTATTATTAAGTAGTTGGTTTGAACATGTAGTGGTTTATTTGTTTCCGGTCTGTGCTCATCCTGAAGCTATTTTGTAAATTAATTATCTTGGACTGCAAACTCATGCAGCACTGATATTCTTTAGGAGTGAGGAAAAAGAGAAGTCTCTTGTATGCTGCTTTAGAATAGTATTTTAGGGCCTCTCAAAGATATCTAAAATATGACCTCTATTATACCCCCCAACTGACTCCCAATAATGACAACGAGCCAGTCTGAAGTTTCTCAAGTCAGGACATCATCTTCGAGAGCAAAATCTTCAACTGCTGCCTAATATATTCCATCCACTGACAATTCTTATTGTCATGAGATAATCCAAATTAATAGCACTTTGCTGATCAGTGTATACAGACAAGGTGCGAAGCCATGGCCACACAGAAATAATATAACCATTAAGCACACACACCCACCTCAGTTTGACTGGAAATTAAATAACACTTTTGGTGTAACAGTTTGGTACCTGCACCTGTTCGGTTCCAATTAACCATATTTAATATTGATTTAGTTCAGTTGGTATTGGTTGATTTTAATCCTACATTGTTTATATGGAGCACACACATTAACATCCATTCATTTTCTGAACCGCTCAGTCCTCATGAGGTCACCAGTTAACTACAGGGCTGACATATAGACAAACAGCCACTCACTCTCACATCTATGGATGATTTAGATTGAACGTTGAACCTATTACAGTGCAGATCTTTGGACTGTGGGAAAAATCTGCAGTATCAAGAAAGACCCCACACAGACACAGGGAGGGTATGCACACATTAACACTATAGGGTAATTATTAGATCTATCTATCTATCCATCTAATGTCATTATCTCAGTTCTCTTAACACCTTCTGACTGAGTACATTTATATTGAATTGACCTCTTTTATAGGCCTAGCTATTATATTTTGCTTTCTACATTCTTTTGGGTGTTTTTTTTTTTTTTTTTTTTTGACATCCTGCTTCCCCATTGTCTTAGTGCTTGGTCTCTAACACAAGGGGTGTGCAAACTTTATAACTGCTGTGAAGATGAGCTGTACTCACTGAAACACTGTCAGGAGATTCATCAACAGGCCGGTGCAGCAGAAAGTCCCGTTTCAACGGACCCTTGATATAGATACAGTTTGCAGCCGATTCCTCCGAGACAGTGAGCACTTCGTAGTGGTGATCAGTCAGCTGTTCCATCATCTGCAGACAAACACACACTTAACATAACTGAGCACCACCCTGGCTGCTACACACTCATATATTCCAGCAAACCACTCCTAACAACAAACAGACTCGCAGGCAACACAAGCACCATTATTAATATGACATCAGCTGTTAACATTAGAGCAGAGAGAAAGGAAACAGACAAAGAAGAGAGTAGATGACTGTTAACCAGGCTGATACTTGGCAGGTATGGAACAGCGGAGCCAACACATGATCTAATATTCTCATTTTGTTCATTTTCAGTCATGCAAATCCAACAGTCAGAATCGCATTTCCACAACTTAAATGCAATAAAAGATAAGAAGAATTTAGTGAATAAAAGCAGCCCATCAAACACACCGAGTCCCAACACTCACCCGGAGTGTCTTCTTGGCCCCGTCACTGTTGCTGATGATGATCGTGTCTGGACCTCCCATGGAGCAGATGTTCTTCAGTCGGGCTCCGCCACAGACCGGGACAGTGGACACAGCAAAGTCCTGGACAGACAGAGTCAAACATTTCACACCATCCCCCATAAACATAGACTGGATTAGTAACAATGGATTTTTCTGGGCTTCATGAATGAAAAATAAGAAATTTAAAACAAATATTCCTTTGTACGTGTAGGTGACCTCTACTGTTAATTTAATGTTACAATAACTGTTTTTGCATAAAGTCACGTCACAGATTTAGTTTATCCACACCTCAGGCCATTTTTCATCTCACACTAGAAATAGGAAATGGAGTTTAGATTCTTGTTATTTATCGTTACCTTACACTGTTTTATTCTTGTTGCTTTTACTCTTAAACCTCTATGTTCCATTTGTGGCGCAAGCACTAAAAACTTATATCTTTCCCATATCTTCTTTATAGTCTTTTATATTTTGGTAATAAAACAGAACAAATTGCCCACTTATATTGATTTCTCTGCCAAGTCCTGAAACTAAGCGTTTCTGAATCAGTGACACCAATGTCAAATAATTTCAAGAGGATTCATTTTTTAGTTCAGTAAAGCATTTCTGTGGTCTATAAAACAATAGCTGTGGCATTGCCATTATTTCAAAATAAAAGTGTGATGACATTTTCCCACTAGCTGCTAAGCAACACTACCCACCAGCAAGTAGTAAACAAACAAACAAAAAATAAAACAATGTCCATCCTCTTCTGACAACATGAACTCACATTAATTTAACCACACTTAAAAGCAGCAAACACATACACATGTTCATCACAACTGGGTACAACGTATGTGTGTGTCCAGCAAAAGAGAAGTGCCTGAACTGCACCTAGGGGAGTAGAGAAATCAATATTAATGGGTGGGCTGTGTTCAGCATCAGGGGTCCTTTCTGTGTGGTCTCCATTATTTGGCCCATAGAGTCACCCTCATTCATCACTGTTTACAGACTCCAATTCCCCAAATGCAGCACTACAAATGGCCACCTGCTCACTTTGGCAGCTGCGACCCCTAGATGATGAGAAGCTTGGCACCAAAGCCATCTTTGCTAATTTTTGTACACTTATGATTAATGGTGAATCACTTATTTTCCATTTTAGCCACAAAGTTACACCAAAACGAATGAATGTAATTTATCGCAAGTTCCTCTTAGGTCATGTCTTGCATCAAAGGTTGTTTTATTTAATTTTTACTTCAGTTTTGATTTCAGTTTAATTTTAGGTTTTTAACAAACTAATTATTTGAAACCTTTTGGAAATGCTTAGCTCTACTATAGTTTTTGCTAGTTTCCATGTTGGTTTTGTAATATTTCTCCCAGTTTTTTGCAATTATAATGCCACATGGAAAAAATCCGAAACACAGATGCAAGAAATAAAACCTAATCAAATTTTATATATATATAGTGCCAAATCATAAGAAGAGTATCTCATGGCACTTTGGTTTAGAACTAGTTCTAAATGTAGACTCTTAAAAACATTTATTCAGTGAAAAGTCTGCTTTTAATTTTCATTCGAGTTACTGAAAATATTTGTATTTGAAGCATTTATTTCATTAGTTTGGTTAGAGATCATAACCTTACACTACACTTGTTCAACATACTAAGGCATGGATTTACTACAAAACTCTTCAAGCTAAGAGTACTGTAATTCACACAGAGCTCTATTCACTCATTCATTCACCGATTCAGCATCTCCCCCTCCTCTTACCCTGAATGTGTCTGCGAGCACCTCGGCTCCTCTGCGGTTGGTGTGCGAGGAAATGCCCACAAAGAACTCCCTTCCTGTGAAGAGGACATCACTGCCTTCCAATGTGGCCCCTCCAAAATCCCCATCCTCAGCTCCCATCTCCACCACCGTCAGCTTGAGCTCTGACATCACTCTCCTCACCGCCTCCACCTAATGGACAGAGAGAATGAAAGGATGACAGAAACGTGCAAAGATTTACTCAGGTTGGTCTAGATCAAGGATGTCAAACATATAGCCTGCAGGCCAAAAACACCCGCCAAAGATTCCAATCCAGCCCAGGATGAATTTGCAAAGTGCAAAAATTACACTGAAGATGTCAACGGGGGCCAAACTCATTTTTAGTTCAGGGGTCACATACAGCCCAATGTGATCTCAAGTGGGTCAGATCAGTAAAACAATAGCATACACCGCAAAATAATGACAACTCCTAATTCCAAACTCTAAAATTTTAACATTATGCCTGTTACTAAATGTTCTATGCCTTTGTAGATCCACTACAATCTCCAAAGTATATGTATCCAATCTATCTTTATTCATAAAACACTGTAAAACCAACAGTTGGCTACAGCAATGAACACAAATGAAACACATAAAGGAGTTATAAACACAAAACCAAATGCACAACTAAAGCAAAGCCATAAAAAACAACAGAAGTTAAAATTTGAAATGGAGTTAAAAGCCAAAGGGAAGAAATATGTTTATGAGAGGATTTAAAAAAATAATAAGTTGAGGCATAATGTTATTTTATGCTTATTTTTCTGAAGAATTTCAGGTTGTTCAGGTTATTCACATTTTTTGTGAAAGGATATTTGGAAATGTAAACATTTTCATAATTTAATTTAACCATTTTTCACTAAAACAAAAATTTGGAGTTGACATTATTTATAAGTTATTATGCTACTATTTTATTGGCCCAAGCCACTTGAAATCAAATTGAGCTGTATATGACCCCTGAACTAAAATGACGTTTGACTCCCCTGGTCTATATTGTATACTGTGTATGTATGACAAGAGCAGTTCCTCTATGTGTCACAAAGCCAGATTAAGTGCACGGTCAGCACAAACAGAGGATTAAGGTTAAAGAAATGGGTGCTAAAACCATTGTTTTCTATAGTTACCTCACTGCGTCTCTGCTGTTTGAAGGGTCTGGTGATGAGCGCTGTATCTCCCTGGATCACTGCCACATCCTCTATCCTCCAGCTCTCAGGCAGCTCCGGGTCAGGGGGGATCTCAATAAGCTGCAGACCGACCTTCTGTCTCAGGGCTCCTGTCAGGCAGCCGAACTGACGCTGAGCTTTGGCCAGATCCACTGAGGTGTCCCCGTTCTCATGACTGTCTCCCACTGATTTCCCAAAGGTCTCTGGGATGCCACGAACCACAGCGTGGGTGAAACAGCCGTACGGGCACACGTTTGCCATGACTTCACTACAGCGTGTTTTTAAGTCCGTCTGTTAAACCTGTTAGTAAGTAGTGGTGTTTCTGCCAAAATACCAACGGATATGCGCTGACCCAGGAGACGAAGAATAGGTAATAAAAGATGTGGTTGTGGGTTCAATCTTTACTGAGTCTGTCCTTATAAAAACAGCAGCTGAGCTTTAAACAAAGATAGTGAGATGACTCAGTATATCCAGCAAGAGAGAAGGGGTACCCTAAGTCCTCTCTGCCACTTCTTTCATTCCAGTTCCCTACTGATTACTTCCCTATCTGCATTCTGCCAAACACAGGAAACAGATGATCCTAGCCTAAGAGAAAGAAAGACCAAAAGAAAGATAAACATTAAAAAGAGCTGGTGCCAAAAGACATTTTTTTACCCAAACAAGTTGGTCAATGCAATTAAAGTATCAAAGTTTAGCACCCGGCCCCAATGCCTACATAGCTGAAGCATTTCAGATCTTATCAGGCAGAAGAACTGTGTCTTTGTGAATGGACAATTGTTAATTCATGAGAAGCAACATCTTCTCAAAAAGTTCAAGGACAGTTGTAATAAAACAGTTGATAGCAGACAAAGGTGTGTTGTTTGAGGTTAGATTAAAAAAAACAAAACAAAACAGTATTAAACAACTTTTCAGTGTGCTGCAAAGCTTTTTCAGATCTGAGCACAGTGGGTTGGATTTGGTACAATTGCCCTTTTATCATCTTCCCTGTAACTCTCAGCAGTCGCCCACTGTGAGGCTGCAGAAAGAGATTTGATTCCCTTCCACACAGGATGTTTCCTAAACCTACTTCATAACTTACACAAGAAGTGCTGAACTTTTTAATCTATTTATGTTTTTTAACATAAGGCAGCACCAAAAGCAATGGTGCAAGCAACACCTGCAGTTGTTTGAGGAAAACCCACCATGTACTGTTTTCTGTACAACTGCTCAGAACTTTTCTGATCCTGTAAGCAAAAGGATGAATACAACATAGAAATATTCCTGGATGAAAAGTTCTACTTAAGTTAAAAAAAAAAAAAAAAAAAAAAAAAAATTAAAATTCAATTAATTAAAAATAATGATTTGGTCTAACTGAAATTTAAAACACCAGCACCACCTGGAGCAATAAGGCCAATATTTTTTGAAGCTTACATGCAAATTATGATTTTAACAGATTGTTTTCTGAATACATGAACTGAAGACAAAACATGATTGAACACATTCACAGTTAAGAAATTAAAAAGAAGCCAACAGGGTTGATTTTTTTTTTTTGGGGGGGGGGGCAAGAAAGGTCTCCAGAGAACTAACTATTTGGCAATCTAGGCATTTTTTCAGAGAGCAAAACTTTGATTAGTTGCAGATATATTACCAACCTAAACCAAATGTTAGTGGGAGAAAAAGAAATTAAAAAAAAAAAACAAAACTTCATTATATAAAAAAACATTTCAGTTCAGATTTTTCTATTGTGTTTGATTTATGGAGCGATAGTCTATGATTTGAAACTTTGCTGAAAAAGGTGAGAATTGCCATTTGATGGAATTTTTACCAACTTACTGGCATTTAAAATGTGAGCCTGACTACACTGTCCTTTTTCCAAAAGTGCCAGAAACCAAAAAGATTAGAAAATATTGCATAATTTACAATCTTAAAAAGTAACTTACAAACATTGTGGAGCAGAAAACACCTTATTTTAACTTTGACATGAAGCAGCATAAAGTAGGAACACTCAAATAAATGGCAAACACCACAAATTTGCACTTATGAACAGTAGTTGAGTAAAACTACTGATTATTTTCCACCACTGGAATTCCACATGGGGAGCAGCTTTATCCCTGATATAATTTTTCATATATAACCCACTGTTTTCTGTTTTCTTAGCTTGACGAGGTGACATGAAGGCCATTTTCTGGTTCTAACCCCTAAACCCTGAGGAGTGCAGCTGCAACCACTAATGTGAACCCAGTCCATACGCAGAACAAAACATGTAGATCTGTCGGAGTGCACCGCCCAGCACTTCCAACACTTCTGATGATGTACAACCAGGTTTTCAGCGGGCAAACTGACACAAACTCTCCCAAAAGTTAGGAAATGAACAGACAGAGGTGCGTATTCGCGTCTGCTTACCTGTTAGAAGTAGGTTACCACAGCTCCACGCCTGCTCCCGTGTTTGGTTTAATTTCCAAACCGACCCAGTTCCCGTTATTCTTTCCCTGTGCCGAAAAAAAGAGTGAAGAAGAAGAGTGCGGATGCAAGTACTTCCGGTTAGGAGGGACAAAATAAGACAGGCGGGGGGGGGGATTGTTAAGATTAAACCACATTGAGCACTTACAGAATTGATAAAATAATATGTTTGGATTTTAAAAAATTAATTGCTACTATAAAAGACGACAAATATCAATATAAAGTGGAAATGTAAAAGCTATTTTCACTTTTTAAAATGGTCACTTTGTATTTTGTAACAATGAAGGTGCTAACTTCCGGTATGTACGTGAGTTTGACGCAGCTTCCATCCCATCACCCCACCATCCCCCATTCATCCTGTCCGGATTCAATCAGCGTTGATTTAAGTTAGAACAAACGTTCCGGAGTGCAAGTTAATCTGATTACCCTGCAAATAAAGGAGTAACCGTACGAAGTCGATGTAGTCGTAAATAACGTGTGTTGAGGACTGTGTTAAAAGTGAAGATGTTCATTAGTAGAATGAACCTGGCAAAGCACATTAACAGTCTGAATTTAACCCATTAAACTGATGAAGAAGTTGTACTTGAAATTTGTAAGACTGTGTAAGTATGAATAATGCACTGTTTTACCAGTAGTTTCCAAGCTTATTCAAAACCATTTTCATATATGCCAAAATTTCCAAAATAATGTCACAATTTGCTACTATGTCTGTTTTTATTTTTTAATCACAAAGCAGCGGTTACTACATCTTCATCGTGTGATTTTTGTCCTTGCCTTTTAAAACAATATCCTCCTTTTTGGCTCTTTTGTTGTTTTTTCATCTTGCTACGCATTTTAAAATGTTCTCATCTTGTTTTATCTTGAAAAAAAACCTTTTTTTTTTTTAAATTTTATTTTAATCTTGTTTCTTTTATTTCTCATTTCTCTTGTTGCATCATATAATGACTTTAATTGTCTTTGTTTGACTTGAGCAGATAGTATTTTTTAGTTATTGTTTGATAATGATTTTACCCTCTTTCTTTTACATGTTTGAATACTACTACTACTATATTTTAGCTGTTACATCTTTTTACTATGTTTTTATCTCACTGTGTCTTTTGCATAATTTTTTCTGTTGTTTTCATCCTGTTGCATCTTCTACAGTGTTTTCGTTTTGTTTTGTCTGTAGATTCCTTGCTCTTCTTTTCTACATTTGTGATCAACATTTCTAACTTGCTAAAAACAGCTGTATGACCTATTTATTGGCTCTCAGTCCTAAGTTTGGGAATGGTAATGTTAGACCTGTCTAAACATGCAGAGGTCACAAAACAGTGATTAAATTAAATGTTAACTGTTGAATGTTGACCCTTAAATCAATACGAGCTGATCAGTGCTAAAGGACTTCTAGACAGTTCGGGGTCTTTTGGTCAAACAATATGTTTCTGTGTAACTTAAAACCACTAAAATGTCAGATTAGCTGGTCAATCCAAATAAACCAACTAATTTTAACTTTGGTTCATAGCCCAAGTCAAGTCTTTCCCATTATAATCTATGGAGTTTTCTAGGCCTAATATTTTCCCTTCTATATTTTTCATGACTATCCTGACATCAGCAGTGCTTATCCGCTCTTGTATATGCCTGTCATATCTAATCTAAACTCAAATAAATCAGTATTATTCTCACTTCTTCCACATTAGTCTACGTAAATAGCTGTTGTAACCTTAACAGTTGATTTACTTTACTGTCTAAACAGTTGCAAGCTTTTAATGCATTTCTCCACGCCTCTGTTCAAAGTCATAACAGATTAAAGCCTATACCGCTGTGTTTCTGCTGTGGTTTTGTCAATTTTGTCTTGGGGGACATGAAATAGCAAAAAATTAATCTGGCTTACAAAAATGTGGGTCAAATGGTGTTAGACTGCTGGATAAACAGTTGACTTATGAGACACTAGAGAAAAGCATCGCTGTCTGCAGATGCCTTGTGAATTTAATAGTAAATATTACCAATCACAGTAAACTTAATGATGTAGACATTCTTAGGTTTGCAAATTGATGATATAGACATGCATAAACACAGCCGAGGTGACAGTTGGCTGTCGATGTGCGTGTAAATGTTTGTAGTGTGAGGTTAGATTTTGAATTGGCACAATGTTCCCTTCTACTGACTGAACTGAGTTACTGCAGCCAACACTTCGTCATGCAGATGCAACATGTCGACACTGGAGGAAACAGACGATCATATCTTATGTATGTTAGCACACAAAGAAACAGGAAGAGACGGAGCATGTGAGGTTGATGTAACAGTAGAGGAGGGAGGGGTAGAGGGAGGATGGGAAGTAGAGGGCACAGACAGGATTAAAGAACACCATCTGTCCACCGAGGTCCTTGAGCCAGCAAACAAAACATCCTGTCAAACATAGCATCAGGTTGACCAGGAGTCACCACTGCCTCTGATTCAAATGTCTCAAAACCAGTTTTTCATGCATGCAAATGAATGGGCTTGCAGAAACTGTATTGTCACAGAGATAGACCTTAACTAATCTCTATCTGTTGCACAAATGTTTTTGAGTGTCTTGGTGGAGATAATTTGCTTAAAATTCTGGGTAAATTAAATTTTTGTTTCAAAGTGAAAAAAAAAAAAAAAAAAAAAAAAAGTGGCTTATTATGCTGCCAGCGCTTTTACTTTAAATAGGAGTTTTAATAATTACAAGATGTTTTATTGTGAAAATCCATGTGGGGAAATAATCCATGAAAATGGGTATCACTTGAAGCTGCTATCTATCTATCTATCTATCTATCTATCTATCTATCTATCTATCTATCTATCTATCTATCTATCTATCTAT
>JAPQRP010000003.1:26975949-26989816 GCA_037367295.1 Apogon hyalosoma
TATTTTAAGTGTGATGAGATATTTTGACCAGAAATGAGAAAAATACACTTGGTAAGATTTAGATTTTTTCCAGTGCAAGGTACATTGTCAGCTGTTCTACCTAAGAAATAAAAGGATGCCATACCACATTAAACTTCCCCATCGATCCATTCAATGTGTAGCTAATCTTTTCAATCTTAAGGAAAAACATGACATCACATATCTGCAAAAGGAGGGGTTTGTCATTTTTCCAATTTAAAAGAATGAGTCGCTGCACAAAAGGGAGGAGTAGGCTATACTATTTAATTGTGGTCTTTGTAGAGGGAGATCTTCTAATGGTACGCCAAAAAGTCCGATAAAGGGGCAGGGGTCAATGGTTAGACCTGAAATTGCTGAATACACTTCAAATATTGAAGACCAGAATGCAGTTAGACTTGAACATGACCAAAAAGTGTGAAAGAGAGCAGCAGGTGATATGTTTTTAAATTATCAAGTCGGCAAATCATTTCCCTTTTCTCTGGTAGCCTGCGAGGTGGTCATAGTAGTACAAAAGTTCAAATGGAAGATATTATCACCTGTTCTTCAGGTAATACAGGTCTAAAGGTGGTGAATTTTGTACTTATGAAGAAAATACTCCTCATTTCTAGAACTTGTAAGTTAACAGACTGATGCAAACCTACCTCCAACGTTTCCTTTGTATCCGTTGTAGATCTCTTTTAGCCGACGGTAGCGAAAGGCCAGTTTGCGCATCCATTCGACCCCTCCCTGGACTCCTGCGGTGGCTCCAGAGGCTCCTCCACTATTTGGACCGTTGAAGCCATCCGCCAGGAAGTTGTAGTTACTGAAGCAGAGGAAACGCTCGTGACTGAACTGAATGCATTACATGAAAACGGATAATGTTCTTTGTCGATTAGTGTGATGTGAAGTCGATGTCTTTAACAGTATTTTTCTACAACACACCTCAGGTCCTGTCCATTGTCATCAGAGGCCACATCCTCAACATGGACCTGGTCACACTCCTTAAAAGAAATAGACAGTACAAAGGTTACAATCCATGCTTTACTGGGTACCTGCACTGAATTTATTATTCTCAAAATATAGCCTCACTAAGCAGCAAATTCTGTTCAGAGATCTTATACTACTTAATACTACTGCAGTAGTATTAAAAGCATTACCTAATAAATAACTATTAATGTAAAAATGGCTTTCTGTGTTTAGTAAATTACAGTGCCACACAACACAGGTGCTGTTTATACCAATTAAGTGTTTACAATGGGACAAAAGGGGATGAGATTTGATGTGCATTAGTGAACGGACAGGAAAGAAAACATTGTACACCTTTTACTTCCAGGATAAGAGCAGTTGTTGTGTGTAATTTTAACAATAAGTAGCAGCAGAATAGAACGTGTAAAAGACAGTAATTTCACTGTATAATATAACTGCTGTGCATGTGACAATAAAACCTCTTGAATCTTGAATGAGTGAGTAAAGCTATTCTAGTCAGGTGAAGACTGTCCGTCATCCTCATATAAAAGTAACTTTTACTAGTATGCCTGTGAAGTTGGAAGAAAATGTTATTCAAAGAGGTAATAAATGTCTTAAAAAGTAAAAATTTAACCTTGAGAACCATAAGGGTATGCTGCTTTGGCAGAAAGTTTGGTAGCAACTCAGCCACTCATTCACAGTAAGTTGTAAAAGATAATGTTGTTCAAGAGCAGTGAAAGTAGGTTTACATAAAAATACCTTCTGTACAGCAAATCTCAGAGAAAGTCTAGAGAACTTGCAAAAACACAGCAGTAGAGCCTGGAGAAACCATGCAGATTATTTGACTGACTACACACACAGCAGGTTGGTTTTTAGCAAAACAAATTTTCAAGTAACGTTGTTTGACTGGTTTTGACTGACATCTAAGACGCTTCTGTTTTCTCTAGAAGTCGAATATCTAAAAGGAATATGATGAAATCTTCATAAACAGTCTCTGATCAGGAAGAGTTTGTACATTTCAAAGGAGTGGTTTTCATTGTCGTTCTGCCATGGTTATACTGGTTTATGCATCTCACTGTACCTCCAGGTCGTTGAAGAAAAGGTGGGTGTCTGCTAGCTCAAAGATCAGCTCCTCCATCTGTAAACCCAAATTCAACACTGTCGCTGGGTCCTGAAACAGTACAACCACAATGGATGGTGAAAAAAAAAAGAGAATAAAGTTAACACAAGAAAGTTTTTTTGTTGTATGCTTAAAAAGGAGCTTATTTATAGAAACAAACCTTGCCAAACTTCTGTGCGTATGAGCCTGTAAGCAGCGAGTGGAATATAATAATGGTCTCATCCAGATCCCACAGAAAAATGCGCTAAAACAACAGGACAGAAAAATATTAAAACATTTTTGCTTTTACTCTTTCATAATGTCACATTAGCAAATGAAGAGACCAATACCTCCAGGTCACTGTCAGTGGGTGGGCAGTTTTCAGTCTTCCTGCCCTTTCCTTTAGATTTCCCAACTGCGTTCCTTCGTGCAACCTCGTCCTGATCTCTGGGTCCAGCAGGGAGCGCCACGCCTGTAGGGAGGGAGGCAGCTGCTGGGAGGTTCTCTGGAGGGGACGTATCTTACAAACATCCAGAGAAAAAGCATTATTAATCTGTACAGAATGGCTGTTGTCGGTTAGACCGGTACAGGATTTACTAAGATGTAGGGATTCAGAGCTGATAGTCATCTTGGAGGCCAATAATCGACACTTGGAACTGATGAACAGTACATCTGCAGTAGAAATTAAATTCTTGATGTCAGGACCAAGAGAAAATACAAGAAGAAGAATAAATAAATAAATTTAGGAATACAAAAAAAAAAACATTACTGACGTTTAAGACACTTTTTTTCTGGTAACTGATGCAAATACTGATGTTATTTTCTGTTTATTTTGATGTTATCAATTCTCATTTACATACCTAAGAAACACATGTTCAACCAGACTTTATCACACCAAAGTTGAGTAAGCAAATTCAATTCAAATCATACAAATTCATGAAATATCCTTTAATATAACACTGAAGACTGACCACTGGTGAGATGTTATCTTATTTACCAAAAGTTGATGTTTCTCATTAAGGCTGATACTGGTCAATATATGTGCATTCAAATAATTATTTTCCTTGACCAGATATCCATCTAACAATGTTTTTTTTTTTTTGTTTTTTTGGTTTTTTTTTTTAAAGGTGCATCATACATTCATCACAAATTGTTTTGAATTGCAAACATGTAACAGAAGGCATTTATTCTGCATAGAAATAATTCAGTGAAGGTACTCCAATCACCTCTTGGGGGCAGTCCGGCTGGGGCGGCCTCCTCCGACTTCACAGCTGAATATCCTGCCACGCCCACACTGTCACCATGATCCTCACTGCTGGGAAGCCCTGCAGGCACATAGCTGGGGGGCAGGTTGTAGTACTGAGAGAACTGACTCTGTCCCAGAGAGTTGTAGCTGCTAAACTCCTGCAGGAAACACAGAAGAAGCAGCCAGGGCAAAACAAAACAAAACATTAGAGCAGAAAATAAGAGCAATGTACATATAACTGTGATAAACTTTAAGTTCTGTTTTAATGAGATGAAAAATCATCACGAGGAGCATTAGATACACCTCTGGTGGATCTCCTTAAATGCCTAAACAGCTGTGTGAAGCTATAAATAACTGACCTTTTCTACTTTCTATACATTTGTTAAGGTTTTATCACATTTTTGGTCATGTGTTATTGTACTGGGTGATTTCCTGACAGAATATGCACCTGCTTTCCTACTCCATGCATTTAGTTGTCTTACTACAGCCTATTTATTCATTCTTACCTGGTGGCCCACTGTGGTGGAGGCTGTGGTGGAAGCTGTAGCTGATGGGATGTTGGAGTACACACTGGACGTTGTGAAACTTGAGCCTAAGTGACAGAACACACTCAATGAACACTGACAGAAACCATCTTTTCAAGTCGAGCCCGTCTTTATTTTTCCATGTTTTTTATATATTTGCAGTAAGAATATGACAGGGTTATCGTGTGAGACAGAATGAGGCTGCAGCTTGCCTTGGCTGGGGTATGAGTAATGAAGCTGGCCAGGCTGAGTTGAGGTATATGCGGCGCTGAAGCTGAGAAACCCAGGCTGGCCACCAGAGGGCGCCTCAGGCAGCCCAGTCTCTGTTTTAATGCCTGGCCACAAAGCACCTGAATATGGAAGAGGGCAATGGAAGACAGTAGGAAATGACAGGTAAAAAGGGGAGTGAAGAAAGGGTGAAGTTAAGAAACCAGATTCTCCAGTCAAGATGTGGGCTTCATGTGTCAGCAAAGATCAAAAGCAAACTGATTCCACAGCGCAAAAGCACAGTAAGGCTTCTGAAGCATAAATACAAAGGTGTGAAGCCGATTTTATCTGAAGACAGTGAGTTAAAATAGGCTGGTAAACAGAAGAAAGTGCACTAACCAAAGGGTGGGAGGCCGTAGGTCTGGCCGGTCTGGGGGAAAGCTGAGTACATACTGGTCTGAGCCAGTGGAGGAAAGGCCACCTGACTGGTGTACGACGTCACTGCTGGGCTGGAAAAGACAAAAAGACAGAGGGAGTGGATACTGGAATCAGAGTACCGCTTACAAGACCACAAGTACAATCCAGAAATCTACTATTGGACTCCAGACGAGGGCACAACTGATACAAGTATTTCTAAGGACAAAGTCCGTCTGCAACTGCTTCATTTTCAGATATAAACACAATTTCATCACAATTTGGCCAAACATTTATAGCTCAAGAGATATAACTTGCTTACTTTAAGAGACTAGAAAACGATTTTACATCCAAATGTTAAATTCCCATTCTCCTAAAAAACTGACTGTAATTCAACTTTCACCAGTGTCTCTGAGTAGTTTGAGGACTTTCTCAAAATGATCTACTGATGGGAGTCAGTTTTACTGTTTTCACCTTGGAAGATTTGTGAAATCATAAAAATCCTGGAGGCAATAATTAAGCTTGTGTGCAACTTTTACAGAATTAGTGTGGAAACCTGAAGCCTTCAGTGCACAAAGACTGAATCTGTACTCTTAGGGAAACCGGAAACATCTGGTAGCCAAGAGAAAATGGAAATAAACAGTATTTGCATTAGATATTACCAGCTTTTCAGTGCGAGTGAAGATGACGCTAACATTTTATGTGCAAGAACCACATAAATTTTCAATGTACACTATTTTTATAATGTCTTAAAACATGCTTGAATGGGGTTGGTCTTGTATTATCTAGAGCTGCTTTGACACCTGTGCTTCATAATTTGGTTTAATCATACTCTGCTTCATTTTCTCCTTTAGTACAATTTGTTTTGACAGATGTGAACGCAGTAATCACTTTCATAGATAAAGCAGGTACACTGATGCCCTTGATAACATGACTTAAATTACAGCATGGAGCGTGTTTTCTCTGCTCCTATAAACATGCTGCTCATGCATGTATAGTAGAGCAGGACAACAATAGATTGGAGCAACCATGAGTGATGCCTTCTGTACTATATCCTACTTTTGCTCACATGCCTGTAAGGAATCTTTGCACCATTCTTCAAATTTTAAACTAAATCTGTAATGACAGGATGCCTCTTGCAGGTTACTCACTTGGTTCCTTGATAAACCTGTTGAGTGTATTCGGTTGTCACTGTTGTACCTGTCAAAGAGAAACCCAGACTTCAGCTTGGCATGTACAGTCTACACCTTTTCTTTTCAGACATTCAGAAGTCATTGTTCAATACTGTCACGGCGTCTGTGTACGTACCAGAATGTCCATACGAGTTAATGGGATCGTTGCACGCTTGAGGGGCAGCCCCTCCCTCTGCATCTGCCTGTTCCTGACCTCCTACAATCAGAAGCAAACATTTAGAATTTTCTAGAAGCATTTCTGTTGCGCTGCCAGGAGCTGAATCATTTTTTACCAACCTGAATCCAGCGGGGCAGTGGACAGGGCGGAGTAAGAGCTTTCCTGCTCAGATGAACCTAACACAGCAGCTGGGCTTCCATCGCCACCCAAATTACTGGAGAGAAGAGCAGAATTTGTAAAAATACTGACTTGCATACAGCAAACAAGGCTGACACAAATTTCACATAACCGCTTAGTTAAAAGAAGTGTGTTAAAGACTCGGCTGGTTTTCCATCTCCTGCTGCGAATAGCAACATCAGAAATAAACATAAAATCTGAAGTAGGTCAAAAACCAGCCAGGACTGACCTTGGCTCTTTTTCCCGTCCGTCGTCTAATTCAAGCTTGGCCTTCTTTGCCTGGACACAAGTAAAAATGAAAGCATAGGTGTTAAAAGCAGACATAAATACTATTGATCATGAGCAGGGACAATATGGTATCAAAGTACAACAATACAGTGTAGTAGCTCAAACTGAAGACTAAGAGAAATAAAAAACACACCTCCACAGTAAACAGATCTGAGGTCTTTTAGCTTTCACTTAAATTTCTTAAAATAAGACAGATAACATTTAAAATTCTCAATCACTCAATCCAGTAAAGAAAAAAAAAGACCAACATGCTTATTGAGGCAGATTTACAATCAAATATACTATACAATTCATTTAAAATAATGTGAAAATTATTACATTTAAAAGTAATTTGTCTTTTTACTTTCATGACAACACTTCTGTCAAATCCAGAAGTTCCAAAATGAAGTGTTGATAATATTGGCCGAACATTTTAAAAAATGCACCATAATTCTTAACAATTACCAATGAATCATAGACCAGAAATAGTACTAGTAGTAGGGACACTGAAAACAACTGAAACATATGTAATTTACATACTAATCATAATTATTATTTTATTATTGCCCTGATGGAAAATCTAAGTCAGAACTAAAATGTGAAATTGTTGCTAAAAATGAACTTAGGAAATACTACCTCTTGTTTATAAACTGTGATGTAGATACTACTAATCATACATCTTTTGGACTTTGGACCTTAAGACACTGTTGTTTGCAGCCGTCAGTATTGTATTTAGTCAAAATTTGATAAAATGCCTAACACTGGCAAAAGTGGGGGCCGATCCAGGACATTTGAGCAAAAACGCAGGAAATATCTCCTCAAACTTTTACTAACGGCAGTGCTTAAATGTGTTAATATTAAGTGGATGAACCCAGTGCCACCGACATTTAACACCTGGATTGAAAGGGTCTGGAAAATGTATTGTGATATACTCTCTGAGGTTTCAAAAAGAAATATTTAGTAAAAGATGGGCCCCCATGATTGCCTCATTAATGCAATGACTCCTTCTTGCTTCTCATATTAAGCCATACACGCACACGCACACACACGCACACACACACACACGCACACACACACTATCTTAGTCTGATTAGGTTCATACTGTCTACTAGAACTTATAAAGATTTCTTTTTCTTTTTTGTCAGACCAATGGCAAAAAGTTGGCTTTTTACCTTGGCATATTTTGGCTACAACCTGTAGGCTTCCTCAGAAGGGTCACTTGATGTCACATGATGAAACATGTCAAGGTAAATAAAAAAGAAAAAAAAAATCTACTTTTTCCATCTGTCTGGCAAAAAAAGATAAATCTTTATGACACACTATCTTTCTGTACATGGATTGTGTAAAATCTCCTCTTCCCTGAATGTGTTACTTGACCTTAAAATGATAAGCATTTTAAACGGATCTGCCAAAGACTTCTGATGGCACAATGTATAACACTGACTGCATATGCAAAATGTACGTGTTGAAAAGTGTACGCACCTTTTTTTTACCATGTATGAGCAGTTAAACTGAAATAAATAATGAGTTAAAAAAAAAATAAATAAATAAATAAATAACATGCCATTTATATTTTATAGGAAACCTGTTTTCAGGAGTTCATGTCTTAAGTAGTTTGTATTCTGGTCATATTTATCCTTGCAGCTCCAAAGTGAACATTAAATATAACGCTCACTCATATGCTCTTACGCTCACTTTAGGCTGCCACTGTTGAAAAGTTCCTGTGTTGTGTGGTGGCATCAGTGTGTGCAGACTCACCGGCAGCTCAGGCAGCTCCTGTGACTCATCCATCTCTGCAGCGGAGCGACCAGACATGTCTGCACGCTCAGCCTACTCTCTGCACCTGGAAAGCCTGTGTGGACCCTGCTTCACATAACCACCAGAGCAAACACAACAAACACACAGAATAAGTGAAAGTGGGTAAAGCCTTATGTAGTTTCCTGATGCACAAGTCTCCCCTCCCCTTGTCTCATGAAGGCGCATCAACATAACCTGCCACCGCCACTATCGTGGGGGGGATCAGCAGGGAGGTAGCGGCTGTGAAGGAAGTGGGGCACCCTGGTCTAATCCCCAGCACAAGACCTGCAGGTGAGGCACGTGTGGTACTGATGCTACCCACTATCCCCACCACTCCCATGTTTACTGTGGGATTAAGGAAGCGTGCCACCTTACATGGGACCTAACCTACATTCAGGGAAAACATATTCTCCTGAAGCATTAGGTGCTCAGGTGCAAGCTGCCATATCAATAGATGCCCCAGGGGGATAAGATCTAACGTCCTTTTGTCCACTGCCTGCTCATTGGCCTTTCCCCCCAGCTGGAGAGATGAAGCATTTATCTAACTGACATAATGTAGACAAAGAACGAGAAAATAGGTCAGACGGCAAACTCAAAACCACACCAATGTGTCAGGCTGTCGTTAGTGGAGCTTGATCCATATCTAAAGTGTGCTATCTGATCATTAGAGCAAAATGGAAGCATATGTGAACTTGCGCAAGATTTACGTAAGTGAACTCAAAAATGGTTGAAAAGTAAGGTCACTGCATGGTTCGGCGAGTTGAATTAATCATATATTCTTTTTATTAGTTAGATGTTTAGACCACAGACCCAATAAAGAAAATCCATTAAAAAATAGCACCTAAAGCTTTAATACAAACCTAAAGAATGACATTTATACTTTTTAAACTCTGGTGGCAAAATCACGTTAGTGTTGATGTATCCATTACTGAAAACCATCAACCCAAAGAATCCCAGATGTTAATTTCCTCCTACAGTTGACAACCACAGCCTGCGCAAATCAATTAAGCCATGGTTTCCAATCATTAGAGCGTATTAGCCTGAAGTTAAAGTACTAAGTGCATTGTGATTTACATAAGAGGCAAAATGCTATTTTTCTTTACCATAACTTCCCAATAATTCACTAATTACAACAAATGAACTGTAATTAGTAAACACTGTATATTTAACCCAATAACAGTGCTTTCAATGATAGATGACAAAAATACCCGCACAAAACTATAATGACAACAATGGGAGTTGCAACATCCTATAACCTAACATCCTCACGTGAATGAAAACCATTAGGGTCCTTTTGTGAAACACACTTTTCTAGTAACAATAAAATTGTCAATGTGTTATTAATATTTTACAGTGGCTGAACACAACTACTTAAATTCAATTTTATATCTATACTAGAGCATTTCCAATTCATCTCCATAACATATCATTACTTTTCACAATACTCTTTTGCATCCCCCTCTTCTCCATTGAAAAACCACACACCTCAAATGTCTGAGTGTTTGATTAAATGTTCCCTTATGCTTTGAAAAATTCCTCCTCCTTAAACCAAGTAAACTCTTTAAAAACCCTCTAGAATTTGCTGGTAAATGCATTAACAGGAAACTAAAAACAAGGCTGTTTTTCCGTGCTCATAGCAAGCTTACTTTTTCCAGATATGTGGTCTTCACATGACACTGACGGTACAAACATATACAGAATATGATGCATTGCTATAGATTTAACTACAAACAGTGTGTAAAGTAGAAAAAATAAGCCCTATACCTTAAACATCAACAGTAGTGTGCAAAAGTCAGGGGCCATCTCTAAGTTTGTCGTTTTTGTAGGATTGAAATGAACATACACATTTATATCATTATGTTTCTTCAGATTCAACAAGAAAGTGCAGGGAATATGCTGCAGTATTAAAAGACATACAAAAAAAGTGACCTGAATGGGTTTTAAACATTAAAGTCCCCATTTAGTAGGACTCCTGATCCCATCACAAGGAGGAACACAAACACAAACATCTGTAATGTGTTGAATGAAACCTGGTATGAAACATCAGAAAATGAATAGAATAAATCTCCTACTATCTGAACACAATGGTTAAAGACATTTTTAGTGCAAAGGGAGGTCACACTAAATGCTACTTCTTTGGTTTAACCCAAAAAGACCCAAACATCCACTGGCAACCAAAATCAATTACTGATATAAAAAGTTCAATAACTGTTGCTCCACTAATCCTATCAATCCATGTAAATAATTGGTGCAAAATACAGTTTGTCATCTTTTTATGGTCATCAGATATGACCCATTTGGACGTTCATAGGCTACGTAGTGAACGTGGAAACAGTCATCTTCTACAACACTGATTCACCAGTAAAACCCATGGAGTTGGATCAATGACAGTGGATGGAGACACTTGTTTTTATGTTCAGTTATTGATAGATTTTACAAAAAAAAAAAAAACAAACTTTTATTAACATCTACATGATCAGTACATTAAATGTAGGAAAATACCTGATTTTCACTAAAGAATGCAAAAATACTGAGCATTATATTGGAATAAATGGTGATAAATTACTTAAGTTAAAAATACAGAAAAAATCATTTGGGAACCGCCACAAAATTTAGCACTGAGTATTTATGGGTTAAAGACTTTTTTTTCTTTTTTTTCCCCTAAAACCTTTGTTTTTACTGCTATTCATACTTTATATATCCAGATTAGATCTTAATACAGAGAAATGCATGTGTGGTCTTTATATCTTTACTAAACCAACAAACTTAATATTAGCATAGGACTTTTGCACAATACTGTACAGTTCTGATATGAATACGTCAAATAATGTTTAATAAATATAACTGTAGTTGAATAATAGTTGTAGTGAAGATATTTACTGAAGGGTTCTGCACACATCGTCTGCTACTAAATGACCTCACATCATCATCATATGCGACAAACTTGACTCATTGTTTACCTACATGTGTAATGTGTCTTCCACGTCTTCAGCATTTTCTAACACAAGTACCGAGGATACAAAATAGGGCAGAAATGCAACCAGGGTACACAGCCAACTAAGTATGCCTTCCTCCCCCTGTCATCTACTGTTAGCCGTCCACCGTTAGCTCAAACCAGCAAATACCCTTGCTAGGATCGGTTTGCTTTGAAGGTGAAGACTAACGCCAGACTATTTCCTAGAAAGCAGACGCTCAATCACCTTTGGACATCAACACAGAAGAAAACTGAGGCTACACAACGCATGGCACTAAACGCAGACAACTATCTAACATTTCCTCAAATACTAAGCTAATATTACCGACTAAAACAAAAATTAGAGGAGCGGATCACACCATGCTAGCGCCTCAAGATGAACGTTAGCTACACAACGTTTCCACACAGAAGCGGCAATATTTTAGACAAGCTATGAATAATTTAGACAGAGAAGCTAAAAAAAATCCACTGTGTATTTCATATGCCATCAGGTCTGGAAACAACCACAGCTATACACCTAGCTGCAGTTAGTTTAGTCGGAGCTTCAAAGTTTCCTCTCCAGGAAATAGCCGGGCCCCGCAACCACAGGAGTGGGCACTGACATGGCAGCGCGTGAAAGCGTCTCATCCCCGCTCCGGCTAGCTGCTAAGCTAGCAGCAAAACAAACACACCGAAACGATTAACGGCCTTACCATTGAAGTAGCAAACACGAAGCGCTTTAATTTAAGCGTCTTCAATTGGATGCACAGTGTCAAGCTTTGTCTGTTGTTAGGGAGCACTATTTAGCAGGAAGCGTTTGTGGCTGTGCGCACTACTGCGCATGCGCGGTCACTTCATTCACTCCTTTCTTTGGCGCGACGAGAGGCGACAGGTGTGGCGGTGCGTCAACACAGGTAAACAAAGAAAGGAGTTATTTGGACAGAGGAGGCTGATCGACAAATGACTGGTTTCGTGATGCGCTTCTTCAAATATAGAGCCGAAGATGTCAGCCAGCTTATAATATCCCAAGTTGAACTAGGTAGGATAATTTTGTGGTTTGTATGGAAGCCCGTTTCCACCACTAAAAAAAAGAATACCACGGTAAGTTATAATTATGAGATAAAAAGTCATGATTATGAGATAAACACTCATAACTATGAAATTAAAAATCATACTTGTGAGATAAAAAGTCGAAATTATGATAAGAAAAGGTCATGATTATGACATAAAAAGTCGAAATTATGAGATGAAAAGTCATTTATGAGATAAAAAGTCAAAATTATGAGATAAAAAGTCGAAATTATGATAAAAAAATCAATTAGGAGATAAAAAGTCATAATTATGAGACAGAAAAGGCATAATTGTGAGATAAAGTCATAATTATAAGACAAAAAGGCATCATTATGGATAAAAATTAATAATTATGAGATAAAAAGTCAAAATTATGAGATAAGACGTCATAATTATGAGTAAAGAGTCAGGATTATGATATAAAAAGCTGAAATTATCAGATAAAACGTCATAATTATGAGATAAAGTCGAAATGATGAGATAAAAAGCCACAATTAAGTGATTAAAAGTCATAATTATGAGATAAGAAAGTCATAATTATGAGATAAAAAAGTGGAAATTATGCTCCTGCGGCCAGAGGAAACAATTCTGAGTGGGGATACGTGCCTCAGCACAGCACTTGCACCAGTGCAGGACAGTAGCACAACACCTGTATCCTGCATGTTTTAGGTATTTCCCTCCTCCAGCACTCCTAGTTCAGTTAATGATCAGCTCATTATCAAGCTCTGCGGAAACCTGATAACAATGTAATGGCTTCCAAGTGTGATGGAAGAGGGAAAAATCTAAAACATGTAGGATACCAGCCCTCGAGGACCGGATTTGGACACCCCTGATGGAGGGGATCGATGTCTGAACACATGCACATGCACAGTTTGTATCTGATAATTTTGACTTTTTATCTCATAATTTCAACTTCTTATCTCATAATTCTGACTTTTTATCTCATAATTATGACTTACCATGGGGATTTTTTTTTTCAGTGGCAGAAACTGGCTTCCATAGGTTTGGGAGTTACGTTGTGAGTTAAAATTCTGCCTTCAACCCCCAAAAAGGTCAAAAAAATTATAAAAGGTATAATCAGCAAAATAAATAATATAGGATAAGTAAAAGTAGCCTCTGTGCGGTGAAATGGTCTCTAAAATGACTTCATTATTTGTTGTATTTTACTGCTGTAAATGTGTAAGACTGAAGTCATTAGCACAAGTTTATTTTTTCTACTTTATTTAACCTTCACTAGATATTTGTGACAATGCATCCTGTTGCTAATTCAAGAAGGCTTTCAAATAGTGTATTTGGCCTAAGGAGTGAATAACAAAATAAAACATTTGTCAAAAAATTTGTAGATGATTTTCATTGAACAGGAAGGAGATGAACATTGCCATCTAAAATATAATTCAAAATCTCAGACAAATGTTGTGGAATTAAAAGTAAAGTATTTGCCTCTGAGATGAGATGTAATTTTTTCAGGGGTGAAAAAAAAAGAGAGAAATCTGACATCTCTAAATAGTTGTGTGTGTGTTTTAATGTAATAAAATGCATATAATATGATTTATAACTTATGATTTATTTAACTAAAGTAAAGCAAATAATTAAACTAACTAAAAAAGATGGATTGGATATTAAGATGGAATGTCTTAGCCTGAAGTTAAAACAGTATAAAATACAGTGATTTAACTAAGAAGCTGCTAAAGGCTAAATTTTTATCACAATTTTTTTTATCTATCCATCCATCCATCCATTTTCTGAACCCGCTTTATCCTCACTAGGGTCACGGGGGTCGCTTGGAGCCTATCCCAGCT
>JAPQRP010000003.1:27017919-27030011 GCA_037367295.1 Apogon hyalosoma
AGATAAACAGTACCACAGTGCTTCAGTTTGAACATTTGACAGATAAACAGTACCACAGTGCTTCAGTTTAAACATTTGACAGATAAACAGTACCACAGTGCTTCAGTTTCAGCTTCAGTTTGTCATGTCTTTTATTAATTGTGATTGTCTCTCTCAACTCACCATATATTTTTTATTAGTGAGTTTTTATTTTTATCAATTACTAGAAATTCCAGGCGACCCCACATGGGGTCCCAACTCCAAGGTTGAAAAACACTGGGTGAAAGATTTGAAATCAGTAGATGCTTTTGGCTGTTTAGGACTTTGAGGATTATTCATACACATAGAATAATGAAGAAGATATATTTATTGGAATGAATCACTGTAAAAACATATGCAAAAATGCAATTTCTGTTGCTCTTTAGGCTTATTTCACTGTATTGATGGGTTAATGGTTCAGAAGTTATTACACATTTTAGATCAGTAGATGCTTTTGGTCCTGGTGTTTAAGCATTTGACAGTTAATAAAATCCCCAAATATGTTCACATGAAAACCAGAGGAGGTGTTGTTGAAATATGACCCTGTTGTCTCCCACTGATCTGCACCTGTGTCCGTCCTTGTCCATGTTCAGACATTTCAACCCGTCAAAGTCAAGCCGCCGGGTGAGGACAGATCACCTGAGCAGAACGAGGAGACCGGAGGAGGGGAGGGATTGAGATCACTCCGTCTGCACGGCAGGTCATCGTGAACAGCCTGGACCCGCCGCTATCTTTAACCTGATTAGCAGCCGTGTCGTGTCGTGTGTCGACTCAGCTCCTTACGTTTAACAATCGAGAAGGCAATTATTGGAAAACCTTATTCGTTGTCTTCTCTCAGGTGCCTGCGAACACACGCATGCTCGAAACACCAACTCATCAGCGTTAGGTCAAGCCTGTGTTTGATAGGTGAGGGTGGATTTAAGGAGATGAAGTGTCGACATGGGAGAGCTGATCACTCACCGCCTTAAAAATAGAAACAGGTCGAGCTACTTCAGTGTCTTAAGAACCGTGTGATCCTAAATGTAAAATGTAGAGTCACACTTGGCAGGGACAGATAGGACAGTCATCACATACACGTCCAACACTACAACTATCACTGCTGGCATCCTTTTAAGTACTGATTTCTGTAGCTAAAGTTAAAGAGTTGCAATTTTATTTTTCTTGTGCTATTGGTTTGTTTTTATTTATAAAGCATGACGGCGTAAACTCACACTTTACGTAATTTTCTGTCCTATTGATAACTACAACTTTTTTCTTGTCTCTTCCTTGAGTTACCTACATTCAGTTACAGGTGGGGGTTGTGTTTTTGTATGTTTGTTCTTGCGCTATAAAATAAGAATAATAAAAAAAAAAAAAAAAAAAAAAGCGGATGCAAAAATAACATTACAGAGTAGTAACAGAGTCAGATTGATGTTGGTTTTGGACTTTGAAAGAAGTAAAAATGTTGAGAATAGAAACAAAATGAATCGACTAGAATAGATCTTTATTGTCACTGTCATGGGAACAATGAAAATCAGTCTAGCAGCTCTGTTCTATTTAGCAGAAAAAAAAAAAAAAAAAAAAAAATCACACAAAATACTAAAGAAAAATGTAGGAGTATGTGTAAAAAGCTCCAGAATAAAATGTTAAATACACATATGCTACTAAAGTACTACTAAAACTATTGAAATATACAAAAACTACCTCTATGTAGAGATATGTACAACAATTAAGAATATATACAGGCAGTATAGGATATATACAAGGTAAGATGTGGGAAAACAAGGTCAGATTTTCAGTTTTACAGCCAGAAAATTCAAGGAGATTTTTTTTTCTTTTTGAATCACAAGACTGAAGTTAAATGTTGGCAGCAAAGTTAGGATGTGGTGTTGAATTAATTCGTGAAACTATTTATTAGTCTTGACATGCAAAAGGATGAAGGAGGAGGAAGAAAAATCTTTTCCCCCCTAAATGTTACTCTAACATTCTGTCAAATCAAATACATTTTTTGTAAATTAATATCAATGATTGGCAGGTAGACACCTCATTGGCCCAGCCTATAATTTCCAGTTACCCTATTGGTCGGTCAGTGCGCAGATGTACAGGGTTGTTTTTTGTTTGTTTTGTAGTATAATTGTTTTAAATTTTTTTTTTTCATGTCTCATACATTATTTAAATATAGCTGGTTACATATTTCCTGATGACCTTTATTATGGCTACTAGCTGAAACGCATTGGTCTATATTTAGACCGAACTTAAGTTATTCTATACGACAAGGGCTGCTGGAGTTCTTGACCTGTGGGTAGTTTTTCTCCTTACACCTTGCCATTTATTTAGAGTTAAGATAAGATAAGATAAGTTTAGATAAGATAAAAAATAAGATAATATAAGATAAAATATGAGATAAGAAAAGATAAAAGATAAGAAAAGAAAAGATAAGATAAAATGATAAAATATAAGAAAAGATAAGTTAATTTAAGATAAGATAAGATAAGATAAGATTTTATTGATTCCACTGTGGGGAAACTGCAGTGTTAACCGCACTGCACTAACACTAACATTAATATTAATAGCTCACATTCTTCTCAGCGGTCTTTACAGTCTGTACAGTATATGTCCCCTTTTGACCTTTGACCCTCTAACAGACAGGTCAGTCTAATTATAGCTCCAGTGCATCAGCAAACCATATTTGTGGCTCACTTACTATTGTGTAGTGTGTGGTTTACTGTCAGACTTCGAGGTCCCAGGTGAGGTAAAGTTCTCTGAGCTTACGGCCCACTCTTAAAAGTTGCGACGCAGGATGTACTCGAGGATGAGAGGACGGCCAAGAGTTTTAAAAAATGAGAGGCTTTCATTTCCGTCAGTAATGAGGACAGTGCTCTTGGTCTACAGTAGGGCATGTGGCCAGTCTACCCCCAAGGACGGAGCAGGATGGAAAGTATAACGCACAAAAATAGCCCACTCATCCCGGCACACTGGCATGTAATTCTCAGAAGTCATGTGTCTGCTTTACAGGTCAGAACAGCAGTAATGACACACATTATATCACAGACATGATTTCAGTAATGTCACAGTTACCTGATTTATAATCTCTGCAAATCGACCCATTCCTTGAGGACAGCTTGTTGTGTAATTGCATAAGACTGTAGTCATGTGTGTGCGTTCATGCATCTGTAAATCTCTTTTGTATATGGATGTAAAAGTGCGTGTGTGCATCGCTGCAGACCAGTGAGCAGGATACGTGTTAATGTCTATCTGCGATGGCTTTGTGCTGCCGAAGTTACACAACACCTCCCATTACCTAACGGCAGCGCTACTGGGAGGATTAGACTGACGGGCCGGGATACTGGGAATAGTGGATCAGTGACAGGATACAGTGCCAGCAGTCAGGAAATGCAGGCCTTTAATGTAATCACACAACATTAAATTACATTATATCTAATGTGTCCAACAAAATACATTTAGTCTTAACATTTAATACAGTTGACAGATGATGAATGTGATGCAAGTAAAAATCGGATACATGATTTTTGCCTTTTGTTTTTGAGTCAAAAACAAGCTAGAATAATGTGAGTTGATAGATTTGTCCACATCGTAGAACTTGGGGATTTTAGATTATGATCAGTCTTAATTTGTCATACTATGATCTACTACACTGCAAAAATCTAAATCTTACCAAGTGTATTTTTCTCATTTCCAGCCAAAATATCTCATCACACTTAAAATAAGACATAATCACCTAAAGAGTAACTTTTCAGTGAGATATAAAGAGCTTATTTTTAGACAATAGATCTGGAAAATCTTATTTCAAGAAATCTTACCGAGATAATTTTCACTTGTTCCATGGCAGATTTTTTTCCTTAATTCAAGCCAACATATACATATATATATATATATATATATATATATACATACATACATATATATAGATATATATAGATAGATAGATAGATAGATAGATAGACAGACAGACAGACAGACAGACAGACAGACACAGGGGCGCCACTACCAATTATGGGCCCCATGAAAGGTACATATTTTGGACCCTTTTATAAAATTCACTATATATATATATATATATATATAACATTTGTATTGATAATTTCTTTCCTGCTCCTTTTTCTTATACCTGAATGGAGCAATTTCCCCCTGGAATTAAAAAACACATAAAAAAACTTTCCATTATTAAAAGTTTAATGAAGGACATCCTTGTATCTGAGACGTTAGATAAATAGTGTGTGACTCTGAACTTTGATTGATTTCAGCTGAAAACATTTGTGTCACCACGTCCTTTCTACTGTCAAAACATAAATAAAGACAAAAACTGTGGCTGAGTCACTTGTCTGACTGAATGTGTGTCTTCGGGGCCGTTTTTTCTGAGTCACAGACCGAAGGCCGTTTGTTCCGCAGAGTTCACGCTTGTGCCTGCAGTTAAATGATGTGGACTGTATTTACTGTATGTAGGAAGCTGCTCTTTATCATCACCACTCACTGCTCTGATCCGCGTCTGTCCTCTCCTTACACTCAGCATCTGGAGGCGATAAGCTCCGGTCCTGAGCTCCGTCCAAAACACAGCAGTGTTTAAAGAAGGGCTAACATAGAACGGTGTGTTTATGAGACTGTTCTTTATATTCTAATTCAACATCCTGACGTAAAGCTACTGCGACTGCTGTCATGATGGTCCTTCGACCCTTTAACAGCTGCAGTCTCTCCGGCGCTACGTTTTGCACTTGACAGCATTCAAATGACTGTAACTCCTCAACTGTTTATGTTATCCACAATATTCAAATGGCATCGGAAAGCTGAGATCCCGAGCTTTCCGACACTATATAACACTTTACGGCAGCAGTGTGGGGCTCTATAACAAGTAGAAAAAAAAAACCAAAAACGCCTGGAAATAACAACAAATATGAATCCATACTGAATGTTCAAGACAAAAAAGCATGTCTGAGCAGATGTAAAATAGTTGAAAGTTTATTTTTGCAATCTCAAAAAGTTTCATTATGCACATTTACAGGTGTTTCTGATAATAAATATACTAAAAACTTCAAGTCTGTTTTTTTCTTTTTTACTTAAACACACTGTTTTAAGCATTTATTACTTATAATAATGATAATTAATGACCAGATATTGAAAGTTAAGTTCTTCCTGAAAACTAAGATGTAAAAGAATTGGCAAAAAAAGACATTTTCTGACACTTTTATTGCAAAGAAAACATGAAAACACCTAGCTGGCCTGTTATAATGGCAGCCTTCAGACACAGTTCAAGTAACTGGTAAATTTTTCAAGAATTCATCAGTAATTTTACTGCCTTACTGTGCTGAAATTTTAACTGTGTTATTATCATATTGCTTTTTTTCCGCTCTCTTTTCTATATATGAATACGTTTTAGTTGTGTTGTGTGATTGATCATTGAGTATTCTGGCCATCCCTCATCCATGTTGTTGTTTATTGTATGTATTTTATTGTCAAAAGGCATGAGTCTGTATTACACTGCATCTTTGGATGGAGGAATTTCTGTTTTTTAGAACAAACAACCAGGTCAGACAGAAAAAAAACAGACTGTCACATCATTACTGTGGGTCAATATGCATAAATAGTTATAAACCAGGGACCTTGACCTATTTTTTTTTTTACTTTTTCCTCCCTGATGTTGCTCTGCAGGCATCCATATTTTTACATAACAGTCCAGCAGTGTTTAATTTGATGGATAAACCACCGTCGGCGCCAACAGGAAGAGGAAGTGCTGCGGTGAAGCTGCCAAGAAGCGAAATTTGTTTCACAGCTTGAGATGAGGATCAGACAAAGAAGTGCTGCATCACCACACAGAGCTTTTGAACCCAGATGTACAGTTGCACGTCCGCTGGGATGTATTCAGTGACGTCAGACTCATTTGCAGTTCTTCATCCCGAGTTTAATATTAACGAGTCTGTCTGTCCGCTGTGACAGGACAAAAAAAAAAAAAAAAAAAACAGGGAGCAGGTGCAGGCCCGAAGCAGCAAGTGGTGATGACGAATCCACCAAGAGCACGGCTGAAACGTTTACATAATATGAGTGCGAGTACAAAGAGTGAGTGCGATCCAGTGATTCAGAGCAGGACAAGGTAGTTTAGAACAGTTGTTCCCTCTGCCAATCAGGCAACTATTTATGTAACCCTTTTAACATGACACGGAGAAGAGGGAAATAAAGAGGATATTAAAACAGATAGTGCGTATAAGAGTACCAGGCAAACGCAGTGGAAGAGAAAAGTGATGATGTAAACTGGCAAAACAGATTACAATCAGAGACGGCAGTATTCAAGGCTTTTCAGTGAAGAGTTGACTGAATTAAGCTCCATATAATTATAAGATTGACCCAGGAACAGAAGAGTGTTTCAGTCTAACCTGATTAAATCCTGCAACTAGTGATGTAGTTCTCGAGGCCGGTCTTGGTCTTGAGACCAGTTTTTGTGGTCTTGGTCTTGTCTTGGTCTCAGACATAGCGGTCTCGATGTTATTGTACAAAAACCGCATCATCACAGAATAGTATAATTATTTATCATGCGCCCTCTTCAAATGCAACCAGTCACATGCATCTATTTTAAAAACAACGGACAATGCCAGCCCTCCACAGCCCACTAGTGATGTAGACCGGTCCAGTCTCAAAAACAGTTTTTTATGGTCTCGGCCTTGTCACGGACTCAACTCTTTAGGTCTCGGCAGTGTCTTGGTCTCGATACCTTCTGGTCTCTGCAGTGTCTTGGTTTCGGTCTAGTCAGTCTTGACTACAACACTTCCTGCAACCTTGGATCTGTGGTTTGACTATTTGCACAAAGAACAGGTTGAGAGTCAGTGACAGGCACACTAGTATTCTGTTTTTTTCCCTAAACCCGATTAAAGATAATATTCTGAACAAGTGGTTCACATGTCTACTGCCAATGAATATTCCTCTAATATTCCTGCCTTTCTGTAAATGTGCATATCCCTGTTTTTTCAAAGTTTTCCGGTGGTAGCAGACATCAGCCTCCTTATTTTGTTCACTGAAACACCCTCTGAAAACAATCAGCTTTTTCAGTATTTGAACCTGTTGATATCCTCAGTCAGGATGTTTAACAGTCGCTATATTTCTCCTTCCAACCAGAAATGTGGACTTTTCTCTGAAGAATCAAACTCAACCAAACAGGTTCTAACCAGAGACAGAGGCCTGATCTTATAACACGAAAGAAAATGTGCAAATTAGTCTCATCTTCCAATTACATTCATTCATTCAAGCTTTATTAAGGACACAAAAACTAGGTCCGTGGGAAAAGATAAAAAGCACACAAAGTAAAAAAGAAAAGAAATAGCATAAATCCACATCCAGTTGCATTTTTTTTCCTGTATACATGTCTAAGGAATCAGATAAGATAAGATAAGATAAGATAAGATGTGAACGGGTGAATTTCTTGTAAAGTGCTTTGGGCATCATGAAGGCGTATAAAATGCGCTATATAAGTGCAGTCCATTTACCATAAAATAGGCATATCCCATGTTTCTGAACTGGAAAATCCTCCATTGTGAAAAAGGCTGTATTATAATAATAATAATCATATCCAGGTGGAATATGATGCACCTGTCATATTCAGAATACTGTCAAATGTGGAATAATAGTGGAATATTAATGTCTATGTAAGATGTTCTAGGCTGGTCTTACATTATTCTCATAGTTGGTTCATTCATAGATTCATGGAGTTTCTCAAAGAAAGGAGAAGCAAAAAAAACAAAAGGGGAATTATGTGGACACACCCCGAAAGTCTACAGTCAGTGGAGAAAACACCTATGTTTTTGTTCTCTTCTTTATTTTCACTTTCACTTTTTTTTTTTCCAGACATTTAAGGGAATTCGTCGTCTTCATTTTCACCTTTGTGTGTCTGGTTACGTCACTTTCAGTACTTACAACATGAGTTTTCTCTCATTATTTTTCTTTAAACTTCACTTATGTAAAGACAAACCTGGTTATAGTTTGACCGTGACGTTTCTAATCTGAATCTACATGTTTACATTAAACCACTGACCGTTTATGGACACAGAGGTCCCACAGAGAGCTTTGTTTTTAACCCTAAATAGATTAGGTTTAACATTTCACCCGTGGTAAATGATTGTCGAGGCTATAGGTTTGAAGCTCATGTGGTTTGACTGCGTTCCTCTCTCTGGTCCAGTGGAGGAGGGAGTTATGTAACATCCACAGAGGAGAGCCTCTATAGAAAGAAGCCCATGTGGGGGGGTGGGCTCTGACCTGCAGGTGCAGCCGCTGTGGGAGGACCACCTGCTTTTGGCTGCTTGACCTTTGAGATAAGTTTAGCTCATCGCCAAAACACTAAATAAATCCATACAGTTAATGCAGACGGCAGAAAAGAAAAGCAAAAGCAAAACCAGTGAGCACAGATAAGAGGAGGCTCTACTGGAGGGAATTTTGGATGGTTTTCAAGTATTTTTCTGGTGAGTTGAGGCTTCTGGCTCTGACTACTTTGCATTTATTTCTTATTTTAACACAGTGGTTTTGGAATAATCTCTTATAGCCTGAAGTTCTTTTCCGTGCTTTTTCTGCTATGCTTTTTTATATTATTCATATTATTGGGTTTTCAACCAGGAACAGACTTCCCAGCTAAAAAAACAACCCAGTTATTATATGATGTTATTTGTCATTCGACCTGCGACTTTTTAGGATCCAATCCACAACAGACTGGACTGTCCATCTTGACTTCTGCACGTTTTAGCGTAGGCAATAAACATGCTTCAGATAGGGTTAGATTTGGTTTAACTACTGTTAACTACATTGCATTGTTTTTTTTATCCTGTCTGCATTTTTTTCTTTATTAAGCCTTGTGTTTATCTCAGCCAACCAAGTCAGTGCCAAAAGTTATTATTTTCTTCAATCAAAACACCAAATGCATCATAAAAATACACTGATATGCATTCTTATTTTTTTGTTGTTGTTGAAATGTTGAAGTTATGTGGTTCGCTGAAACACCCAATGGCAGCATTAAGTAGGATTCATTTCACATACTTAACTTTATTAACAGCTCAATAAAAAATGGCAAGAATCTGAATTAGCACTTGTTTTTAGGCCTTAAGTTGCATCAAACTGCATTTAAAGTTCTTTGTTCAAAATAGATGTCTTGATTATTGATATTTTGCCCTTGTTTTACATTTTGAAATGATCTAAGACCAAAAATCTCAGTTCACTTTGAGTTTACTCTTTAACAATAAGAAGTTGAGTGTTCAAAATAAGATGAAAATTCCTCATTAAAGCCAACAGGGTTTTGTTTTAGTTAAGGACATTAACTCTGATCCAGACTCAAATATGGTCGGAGATGGTATTGCATCTTAACAGGATGACACCTGCTATAAAATGAAAGAAGAAAACAAGGAGGGCGTTTCATCAAATGTTTTTATAGAAACACAGTGATGTAACATGGTGGTCAAGGTAACCGTGCCTTTCTGTTGATATAAACAGCTCATTCTGAGATAAGAACAAACAACTCTAGTAATAATAGTAATGCGTTTTTATTCTATATAGCACTTTAAACACTGTTACAAAGTGCTTTACTAAATTAAATAAACGCAGACCAGACAGAATTTAGATGTATGTGTAAAATAGAACAATAAAATTAGTAAAACCACTTAAAAACAAATCAAACCAAATATAAGAATGTCAGTGTTTCCACTTTTGTTTGGTTAAACACCAATGAAGTATAACTATAAATATTATATTCCATTTCTTTGATTATTTCCCCCTAAATGCTACTGAAATCTTCCACCCAAGAACATTGACACACATGAATACATTAATAAAAAAACATAAAAGACAAATGTGACATAAGACACTATGATAACCTGAATAAAAAATGTACATTTACTAATACATCTACAGTATACAGTCATAGCCATTTGGTTTGGGAATGTTGTTTGTTTTTGCAAAATTTGCAGTGTTTTTTTTGTTGTTGTGTTTTTTTGTTTTTTTAATTTCCATATGTTTCTGAGGTGCACTGAGGAACAATTAGTTACGTTCTACATGTTTCAATGAGTGAATCCATTAGTGTCGTTCCCACCACTTTTGGTCACAACTGTATATATAGTGTGTCAGTAAAAATCCATATATAGTAATAACATTTCCAACCCTCAGAGCATCAGCTCTTGTTCTGCATCTGCGGACTCTTCACAAAGTGATAGAACATCTGAGAGTCCTTGACATTTGAAAAGACTCGCAATGGAAAAATGCACAATTTGCTTATGAAAAGATGCTGGAGAGCAGCCGCAATTAAAAAATCTGGACTCATGAATTAGTCACGTCCTTTCGTGTTATCCCTGTAATCAGTGGTGGTGAATAAAAGCCGGTGTAGTGTGACCACCAGCAGCCCTTCATTATTCACGAGGGGAAAACTGCTCAGCGGCCTGGATCCGACACCGACCGTATCGGTGTCCATGACCTATTCCTCCCATCGTAAACACAAACGCCGCTTCAGTTTCTGTACGTGCACGTGAATCCACATGAATTGTCCCATGAGGTCAGAAGAAATATGTGCAGTCACATTACGTCTCCATGGCCGAGATGCTCGTGGAGTCTGCATGGCGTCTACACAGCTGCAGAAGAGGCCTTTTGTTTGCCATCCATCATCACTTTAATCCTATGACAGGAGAGAAAGGCCTCCTGGGTAAATACATCCTGTACATGCTGGAATCAACAACACAATAAAAGCACAATAAGAACACGAAGAACAGCAAACATGTCTTATATCTACATAATATACTCACACTTCAAGTACATTCTGTTTTTCATGTAACATGGTGTTTGTACTTTTAATTACTTCACTGATAAGGACAGAAAAAGTGTTACTGGGAAACCTTTGAGCTGTTTAGGAAACATTCAGGGAGTTCACAAACTGCTGACATTCAAAGCCTTTCAGCTCAAGTGAATTAAAGATAAAATATCTCGAGGCTGTATGTGCAGGATGTTGAATCAACAAACCAGGTAAACCAGCCGGAGTATATGCAAAAGATTATGCAAAAAACAAATAGAGCGTGACTCATCCTTTGTCGTCGACAGGTTAAACATATCCTGCTCATAAGATGGACTGTACATGCAAACGGATGATAGAACACTTGATATGAAAGCACTGAGCAAATATCCAACCATCGAAACATCCGGAATCGATCAGAACCGAATCAAACTGTCACATTTTTTTAAGCTGCAGTCAGAAACCCAGTTAAATCCATTATTCAGTTAATCATTTCAGCTGTATTTACCAGTGATCTATCTATGAAGGTGTGTTAGGGTGACTTTAGGTTATGCAGGTTAAGCTGAACAATTTTGTTTTTAGACACATTCCTCTATTTATTCCCATTTCTACACATCAGTATCACCTTTGACCTGGTGCATTGATCACATACTGAGTCCCAGTTACACTTTATCTATGAAGAATAAAACACATTGTCGCAATCATTTCATGAGTCGAGGTAAAAATATTTTATTCCCACTGTATGGACAAAAAATTCACACAGCGAAACACATTTGTACCTAACATGGCTTCCTATTATGCTTATAAATATATGATTTTTTTTTTCTCTTGTAAATTTACCTTTTCATTCAGTTTCTTGAAAATTTACAACTTTATCCCATAAAGACCCCAGTGCTACTTTTGTGGCAGTTTCTAAATCAAATTTTCTCTCTATTTAACCTTTCTAAAGTGATTTATTTATAATGTTAGCCTCTGTATTTTGCATTTTTTTCCCTGAAAAGCAGGTGTTTTTCTATATTTAACTAACTGATCATGTAGATATTCATAAAATCTCAAATTTAAGTTGAGGGTTATTATATCAGAAACAGTAAAAACTGAAGAAAAAGTGACTTTTTCAACAAAATCTATCATTAACTGAACATAAACCAAGTATCTCCATTTACTGTCACTAATCAAATTCCATTGGTTTTATTGGTGAATCAGTGTTGTAGAACACAGGGGTCAAACTCCGGTCTTTGAGGGCCGCTGTCCTGCGTGTTTTAGATGTTTCCCTCTTCCAGCATACCTGATTCAACCAGGTGGCTCATCATCAGGCTGCTGGGGATCCTTGATGACGAGC
>JAPQRP010000003.1:27030111-27042237 GCA_037367295.1 Apogon hyalosoma
GCTCATCATCAGGCTGCTGGGGATCCTTGATGACGAGCCATGTGGCTGAATCAGGTATGCTGGAAGAGGGAAACATCTAAAACACGCAGGACAGCGGCCCTCGAAGACCGGAGTTTGACCCCTGTGTTGTAGACGATGACGGTGTTTCCTCGTTCACTACGAAACCTCTGAATGTCCAAATGGGTCATATCTGATGACCATGAAAAGACGACAAACTGCATTTTACACCAAATATTTACATGGATTGTTAGGATTAGTGGATCAACACTTATTAAAGAGTTTCGATCAGTAGATTGTTTTGGTCGACAGTGGATGTTTGGATCTTTATGGGTTAACCTGGAAAGTTAATGTGTTTTTTGCCTTAATATCACAACCACTGTCATGGTACAGTCCTGTGTTGCCACAGACCAATGAGACACGGATTTTCCTGGCCAGGCGAAAGTGTTTTTTATCTTTTATTTTAACTCTAATTATGAGACCCATTCCCCGTGGAGTTGTGTATGTCTGCAGTTTTGATGCAATGTCACAATGAATATCCAGAGTTACATTCCTTTTTCCACACAGATCGAATGATGATGTGAGAGTCAGCCCGGCACAAACTTTAACTTAGCTTCAAAACATAGGTAAAATGCTGTTACTAAGGCAGGCGATGAATCATTTTGCTTTTTTTTTTTTTTTTTTCCGCCTGTGCTCCAGTATTGCGAGTGCAGGTGGTTGATGCTCTGTGGTTCCCTGTGCGTCATCTCGTATTGCTTTGAAAACCCGAATATCAACATCCTGATTGCTGAAGCCTTTTGTAGTTGACAAAGACTGCTGATTAACATTCAACCCTGTTTAACCTGCTTTGTTCCACAGATTTAATTTACCTCCGATATTAGGCCTTGTTGTATCAGACACTCATGATACGCTGCCTCTGTCATTACCCTTCTTTCATTTACATTTAGAAATGAATCTAATGTACAGTGAGTAGGTTTGTTTATTCTAAGGTTAAGCAACACTTGACTGAGGCAGGATGATGAAGCTCCCGTGGGACGCGATGAGTGATGAAGGAACAATTACCATAAGTACAGTGGAAAAATCTGTGAAAGAAGAATAGATTTTTTGTTGGGGCGTCTTTTTATGTGTATATATTTCTGTTATTAGACATTTTGGTAGCAGACACATGAAAAGAATGAAACAACACTGTATAAGCACAAAATATATTCATTTTTTTCCCCTTAATCCCATGAATATCCCCATATCTTTACATGAGGTCATTACGTAACATAATACTTGAGCTCCTTTTATTTATTTATTTATTTATTTTTTTGCATGAAATAGGATTTTATCACTTTTTTCCACCAGTGACAGACTTGTTCAATTGTTCAACCTATTAAAAAGAAAGACCCAATCCCAATTCATCCCTTAGCACGACAACGCGTCAAACGGCCCCTCCGACGACACATTCACGGTTAAGGAAGAGACCAGCAAAAACGGCACATTGATAGGACCAATTCTATTTTTGGGAGATATTAGTAATTTTGGAATACAGTAGCCTTACAATCACGTTGCTATGCCCATGACGGTTGACAGGAAGTGCTGTACCACGCTGCATGGCGAACATTCACACACATTCATACACCAGTGTGAGTGACACTGGAGGCAGGGTGGGCGAAGTGTCCTGCCCAAGGACACAGTGGCACGTGACTAGGACAGAGTGGGATTTGAACCGCCGAGCCTTTGGTTGTTGGACGACCAGCTCTACCTCCTGAGCCCAAAATAATCTAAGTAAATAAGTAGATGAGTGTCATCTCCAAGTTCAACTGAATGGAGGTGAATAAATAAATCACTGTAACTGTCAGTTTGTCCTCTGAGGGCTGACCGCTCTTTATCTCACTCTTTAACCTCTCATTTGGCTCTGCCAGCGTTGGACTAAAACCTAAGTTGTGCAACCTAATGGGAGGCAAACTGCCAGCAGGTCTGGATCAGCCAGCTGTGACGGATACGTAACCCGCAGACATGTTCACGGAGATTAATAGTGCTGTAATATGGAGCCAGCGTCGCAAACACAGCAGGGCTGATTACTTTTTTCTCATATATTGGCCGGTCATCACAGGTTAGAGGTCATTTATCTGGAAAATGTGCAGCAGTGCATGTTCACATCCTCTGCATGACATTTCTGGTTTGCATATTAATGAAAGTTGCCACAGCATCCTGAGTTTACTATTAGGTCTTACAGTGGGAAGGCGAATCTGCTGTGTCAGTGGAAGAGGCTGCTGCTGAGCTCAGTAAAGTCTCAGCTAATGGAAAATGGTCTCTTACACAAGCATGTGGATCTTTATTTTTTACCGTACGTGCAGAAAAATGAAACATGCTCTTTAATTTGCTGATGCTATGAACAGCTGGTTGTTGTGAAAGAGGATATTTAGTGACTCTTGAAATTATGTAAAAGCATAATTTAAGCTTTAATTTGCGAAACGAGTGGTAACGCTATTATAAACCTGAAACGGTAGATTTCACTGTTCGACAAGATACCGTTAATGATGCAGTTCGTCAGTTAAGCTGGAATCTCGTGATTACTTTTTGGGCTTTATCTCGCTGCTCCATCTTCTGTTGAGGTCACTGATTGTCCTCTGACGTCATTGGGCCTGATCACCAGTCTTTCTCTTACATAAACTGCAAAGTCGGTGCAGAAAACACAAATCCTTGTGAAAGACGAAAGCTCTTTAGCTTCTTTCAGTGGAATTGATGCATGGCTGCCTGAGCACTTGACCCCAGACGCTGCTGTTCGTTGGCCTGAGGAGATGCAGCCAGTGAAAGAAACAGCTTTTATTTCAACATAACCTCCAGTGATTTTCTATACGTCGGTTTTGCACATCTTTCATTCCTTTCATTCTTTCTTCTTCCTGTGTACTTTTGGAAGCTTTGTGCCTCTCAGATGATGGCGTTGCATAAGACCTAATGTTTTCTTTTTTTTCTTTTTCCTACCAGGCTACACAGCTCTGAATCTAGGTTAATGCTGCTGCTGCTTCACTAATGAAATAAGAAGGAAAGTGATGCTCTGATATTCCACGAATGCACTTTACCACAAAAATCTCACTAAGCTATCCAATTGTTTCTATCTTTTTGACAACAGATTGCTTTGTAAAAATATATCTTATCTTTTTTTTTTAATCTTTATTTTATATGCGCATCAAGCTAAATAACTGTCTGAGACAACAAACAGGCTACACTTTAACACAAAATCAATAAATAATACTAGTAAAAATGCATAAATAAGATCAGTGAATTCAGTATTTGTGCTCTATACTCTGTACGTCTATGTTTAGATGTATTTTCATTTGCTGCAACGAACACGAGGAATCTGTAAAATGTAATGCACCTTTAAGTGCTTGTAAAATTAACTTCAAAAAGTGCTGATCAGTCTGAAAATCTCATTTGAGGTCAGTCTTAATTTGTCATTTCAGGATTTTTCCCAGGTTTCAGAGGGCTCAGGTCCAGTGTGTACCATCAACAAAGAAAAAGGGGTGTCATTTGACTGAAAATGGGAATTGTCGTCATCTAATTTTTGTAGAAAAGTCAGGTGATGGGTTGGGGGTCCTCCTGCAAGAAAATATTATACATTTGGACTATTTTCTTGCCATATCTGGGGATTTTTAATAATAATTGGGGATCAGATTAAACTATTAGATTTGATTAGTTAGTTTTGATTTGACTAAACTTGACTAGTTGGTGCTTGTAACAGTAGAACTCATTATAAGCTTCTGTCGTAACCTGTTAAACCCTGGGGCATTTGTTCATAGTTAACACTGTACAATAAACTCGCCTCTGTCTGAAGTCTCTGGTCATGAATCCATTTGCACTTAAATGTCTTTTGCACATTACCGCTTGGAAGATTTGAACCGTCTCGCACCTTACAGTTATATTTCAGCACATTACAGTTATTTTTCAGGACATTACAATTATTATCGAGATTCTTCCCAGATCTTTTTATGCTTCTAATTTATAATGTACAGTGTATAGTGTTTGCTCTTCTGTTTTATTTTTCTTTTTTGCTGGGATATTATATAATTGTTATTGAATGTGAGGAAGAAACTTCATTCATAAAAAAAACAAAACAAAACAAGTTATGATCAGAAAACACACAAAATCATTATGTCATCGTACAACCTTTATTTATACTCTTATTTGACTCGTTCAGTGAGTTTTAACAAGAATCCAATCTGATCCACTTTGTTATTATAGCACATTTAAACAACAAGAACATTTCCAAAGTGCTGCACATCATAAAAACAATAGAACAATTAAAGGAAATACACTAAAAGCAATAAATAAGTACATAAAAGTACAACAATGCTATAAATAAAATAATAAAATCAAATCATTAAAAGTAATAAAATAAATATAAGTAAATAAAATACACACATTACCACAAAACTCACAGTATTTCTCAGTAGAGAAATAAGACATGTAGTGTTGGATCTGCTTAGAGTTAGCTTAGCGCTGCAAAGTTTGTCTCAATGGTGTGTTGTTTTATCGTATTCATGACATAAACTACGTAAACTCGGACTGCTACCTTGTTTGCAATATTTGCCAATTAAGTGCTTGTTTGTTGAGGCGGTTTCTGTTTTCTGAATTTTATTTAATCATTTTTTTTACTTTTAGTCGACAGTTTTCTGGTTTCGTGGATGTATATGTGTATATTGCTACAAGCGTCGTGTAGAGTTACCATGGTAACGCAGATGGAACAGCGGCGGGGCAGTTGGGTACAAGAGTCTACGAAGGCATAAAAAGAAATGAATCTTAATCAATCACAGTGAATTGTTTGACTGAAAGCTGCTGATGATCGATTGAACAGGATAAAAACAGAAACACGAGCGGTTACTTATTGCAAATATGTGTTTGAGAGACTGATTTTGTTATGATATTATTATGCTATTTTGCCACTAAGTGCAGTATGTTACCTAATAGTTCAATAACACTAATGGCACTCGGCTGCAGGACAGTTGCACTCAGTGTGTGTCTAATTGGACATTAGTACAAAGCACTGGTGTGGGCTGGGGTTCTTATCGACTGCAATGTAATTGGCTTTCTGTACGACTTGAAAAGAAAAAAGCGTGGGTTTTTGTCTCAGTAAAGGTCAGTCAGAATTGGAGAAACAAAAGAAGAAAAAAGCTGAATGGGAAACAGACAGTATATTTGGCATTTCGTTCAAACTTAAAACTGAATCTGTGAGCTGGTCTGCATCGCTCGCCACATCTTAATCCCACAGGGGGTCTTATAATGGAGGGTTTTAACAAGGGATTAAAGCGTAAGACTCTGCATGGGGCTGGATTTGAAATAGGTTTCCTTTTATGCCTTCCAAACTCGGTTTCTAGATGTCATGCAATGCCAGATGGAAACTAAAATTTAAAAAAGAATATGAAAGCCACCAAGGACAGTTTATCTCAGATTTCGTTGCATATAAAAATGTCTCCTTGTCGCATTTTTCACATATTATTCATCATCCATTCACCATTACTCTGTGGAGTTAGGGTTCCAGCTAACTTTTATTTCATTATTAATTACCCTGCAGAGCTTCGTACTTGTATATTGTATTTTTTTTTTTACTGCACTATATATGTGTGAGAGCTTCAGTTGCTTTTCACATTACACATTTTCATTCCCGTCCTCTGCAGTGAAAGCAACTTTTCTCCAAATCTGTACTAAAAAGAGAACTGAAAGATTAAAGGTTCTTGATTGATCTGAGAAAATATTCCTTCTTAAGTCAAATAAACTTATTAACCCTCTTGGATTTGCTGGAAAACGCTGAAAAAAGTAGTTTTTCAGTTGTTTTATTGGTGCTCGGGAAAAGACACATTACTGCAGCAATCAAACATATAATACTGGAAGGTGTCAGAGCGTGTGTCTGTGTGTGTGTCTGTGCGGCTCTGAGAAACTGAGATGTTTTTAAGTGGCCGATTTGGTACCTGCAGTTGAGGAATAGTCCCATCTCCACATTAAATGTCTTTTTTCTTTAAAATTCCCTTTTTTAAAGTCGAGAGGGACTGATTTAATTCATGTTGCTAAGCAGTTGCCATGGGGAGGGACAGGAAGCATCCTTGCACGTCAGGAAAACATATGCAGACAGGAAGTGCAGTACCACACTGCGTGAAAGGGAAATAATAATAATAAAGAATTAGATTTCTATAGTGCTTTTCAGTGTACCTAAAACGCTTCATGTTATTGATCCATTCATTCGCTCTCACATTCTCACTCTGGTGGTGGTAAACTACATCTGTATCCACAGCTGCCCTGGGACAGGCTGACGGGAGCGTGGCTGTCATCCCGCATCAAATGGCCCGTCTGACCATCACTGGACATTCACACGCATTCATACACCAGTGTGAGTAACACTGGAGGCAAGGTGGGTGAAGTGACTTGCCCAAGGACACAACGGCACATGACTAGGACAGAGCAGGAAATGATGTTAAAAACAGGAACGACACATTTACGGTTAAGGAAGAGACTAGCAAAAACGACAAATTGATAGGACCAATATTTTGGGAGATATTAGTAATTTTGGAATACAACAGCCTTACAACCACGTTGCTATGCCCATGACGGTTGACAGGAAATGCAGTTCCATGGTGCATGATGGGAAATGAAGTTAAAAACAGGAATGATGTATTTACTAACTTCAGTCCTTAGATATCGGTATTAATTGTTGTTTAAAGTTCAACAAACTATTTTTAAGTCAGTACTTATAAAATATAGACTAACATCTTTTCCCAAAAGTCAGCTCTCCCCAGTATAAAAACTACCACATCTAGAACCTGTGGTTCCCCATGAGTCAATGTGCTAGAGAGTCTATAATAGTCCAACATGATAGTGCATAGTAAAAGACTGAAAGGGAACAGTGGTTACTAGTATTAACAGAGGATCCACTACTGGACAGATCTGTCAATAATAAGTTTAAATGATTATTTTGTCAATGTATGATATCATCGTTGCCTCATGAGTCCATTCTTGGTCTTTTTTTTTTTTTGTCATAAAATGATTCTATTGGTCAGCCTTCATGTTGGCCTGGTGGTTTTAGAAATATTTAACCAATGAAAAGTGTTGAAATTGGCTTGTGACTACATCTCTTAACTCCATTCATTTATTTAGAATATACATAATTTTTCCAGTTTCCTGAAAAAGGACCATTTTGGGCATAAGAGGACAGCAACGATATGGCAAATAAAGTCACCTGTGAGTGTTTAATGCTAACACAACTGAACTCCATCCCCTGATGATGACTTTGAAGTCCGGTCAGATGAGTCCTGCACCGGTCTGATCCAGACCAGTCACGGTGGTGGAAGTGCATTTGTGATGACGAATTGATAGATCCGGTCACTTCGGTCGTGGTGGGAAGTGTGAGCGGTCGCTGTTGGCCTCAGTTTACTCCTCTACGATATGACTCACCTTCATGGAGAGGAGTTTTTGTGTTTCTGACTTTGCCCTGACAGTGGTGTCTTTGGTTATTTTATAGCAAATCTTTTAAACAGCAGTAATATCGTAAAGTCTTATACATTAAATGCAGGATTTCACCACAGATAATCTTTTATTAAAAGGTCTTCACTTAAAATCAAATTATAATTGTTCTGTCTGTTAGCTTTGTGAGTTTTGTGTTCTCTATTATTTCAATTGTACGTTCACTGTTACATTACTTATTATTTAAATATATATTTTGTAAGTGATTTGTTTCATCCAAAATGTCTTTTTATTCAAGCACTACTATCATCATTGTTCAGGCCAACTTTTATCATCATTTTTTCCATTGATTTCTCTGTCTGTGGTAGATTTTACATTATTAATTAACTGCCTTTTTCTATATTCTTCATTTTTGTGATACCTACTTTTAGCCACCTGGGCAATCTTTCAGTCGAGTAAAATATACCATAAAATATAGACTGCTTATAGGAATGCACTGATTGTCAAATTCTGGGTTTTTAGTTTGTCTTTATTTATTTATTTGGTCGCTTTATGAATTCACTCCAGCTTTTGTGCAAAGGACATGCAAAAATCTTCATTGTAAAAAAATAAGTGAATTTTTTTAGGGCATTTGAGGCTCTTCAAATTCAATCCTATGGATATATGGAATATAACAGAGCAGGTAAAACATCGCTGCCATCTGTGAAATGACATCTCATTTTCTAATATCCAGTGTGAGTCAAAAAGGCCGATTCCTATCTACATCTCGAAGTAGCATTTTTTTCTAATTTAGTACTTGGTTACATAATACGCACACATACATGCCGCTAGATAATCTTCAAAAATAACTACGGCTTATCATATTATGTCATTAATTTTTTGTTCTGCATACTGCTTTTAATATACCTAAGTTCAAATGCTTAAAAATGTAGTATTGTATGTCTGTTTCAGTGTTGTTTGATTTTTTTAAGTAACATTTTTACATCAGTTTACACCACGCTTAATAAAATAAATTAAACGCTATGTTTCTTCCTGCCCTTTTTCTTTTATAATAAGAACTAACTGCAAAAAATGTCATAATACCTTTAAAAAAAATTCTTCATTCTGCAGTCAGATAAAAAAAAAAAAAAAAAAAAGACAGGCTAAGTGAAAAATGTAGTGTAATAGGTCCGAATCGAAGTGAGGAGCTCGACTGGAGCATCTGAAGTGGAAGGTAAAATTTGGTGTTGGTTGAGAAAAATTGAATGTGATGGAGGATTAAGAACATAAAACGTTGTGAAAGAGGGAACATCATCCTGAGGCATAAATACAGCGATGCCACTTTGTACCACCTCATGCCTCCGTTACACAACCTCTGCCCTGACAAAGGGATCTGACCTCAAGGATCAGCATCACGTAACTGGCTTTAAGAAACTACTTTCTGAGAAGAAACAGAGAAAAGATGGGTTTTAAAATCCTTTATCACCGACCTAAAAACTGCATGAGAGAAACACGCAAAGACTCTTAACCCTTTATAGGGCACTCATAGAAATACTCTAAAATTATAAATGTAAACCTTAGTGTGTTGTTGGAGAACATAACAAGAATTTTTCTATTTTTTTATTGTTATGTAGAAAATCAAGGTTGATGAAGTTACCATATTTGGTTCCTTACCCATAAGTGGCAAAAAAAAAAAAAAAAAAAAAAAAATAAAACAGAATCTTCATAGTGGAAATAAATGTGACCTCGTGTTCTTATTTTAACCCTTAACTTATCTTTTTACAGTTTTAACCAAATAATTTTGTGGTTCATCCTTAACCGTGGCGTCGTTACAGCCTAAATCCAACTGTTATTTTGTGCTTTTAATGCTATCTGTATTTTTTTGTGTCCTTTCTCCTGCCACAAATAATCGTCCTCTGGAGATGTCAGACCAAATGACAACCTCAAGAGCTGAAAAACAAAGCCAGTGCAAAAGTGACCCAAACCAGCGGCTCCTTATTGACTCGAGTGAAATCGAGTGAATACCCATTAGAGCTGGGTGATATGAACAAAAATTATATTATGATGAATGTTTCCATATCAGCCAAGAATGATAGTTATCAGAATAAATGTCAAATCACTATTTTCTTGGTTTTTAAAGGCTTTTTTTTTTTTGGTTCTAAGTAGAAGTCAGATGTTTTTTTTTTACTCTTCTTCGTCAATCAGTCACATCATAACAAAAGTTTTCTCATGAACTTTATGTTCACAACATAACACATACTTAACATGCAGTGGATTATTTCAGGAAATCTGCAGGTAGAATGATCAAAAGAATGGTAATGCTAAAAAAATTTTCGCCATATTCAGTAAGTAGTTGGTGCTTTGAAGTTGTTATTCTTCCATGTAGTGAGGAGGGATTTAACCCATGAAGACCCAGTGCTACTTATATGTCACTGGCCAAACACATTTTTCTCTCTATTTGACCGTTTTTTTTTTTAGTTATTTATCACCAGTTATTATAATATTATCCTCTGTCTTTTGCATTTTTTTCCCATGAAAATCAGGTATTTTCCTGTATTGAATTTGCTGATAATGTAGATGTTAATAAAAGCTCCGATTAAAGTGAAGGCTTATTATATCAGAAACAGAGAAAACTGAAGAAAAAGTGACTTTTTCAGCAAATACATCAACAACTGAATGTAAAAACAAGTATCCACAACCACTGTGATTTCTCAAATTCTGTGGGTTTTACTGGTGAATCAATGTTGTAGAAGATGACGCTGTTTCCACGTTCACTACGGAGCCTCTGAACGTTCAAACGGGTCATATCTGATGACAAATTGTATTTGACACCAATTATTTACATGTATTGATAGGATTAGTGGATCAACAAGTATTAAACATTTTAGATCAGTAGATGCTTTTGGTCACAGGTGGATGTTTAGATCTTTATGGGTTGAACCTATTAATTATCATTATACTGTATAAAATATAGTGGAATAATTATGATTAGTATTTTATTAAACAGTGCTAATCCTAATAGACCCAACTTTACAGCAGAAATAGAGATGTTTTTTTTTTTTTTTTTCCTACAGCCTAGAAAAAGATGGTTTGGTGATAGCAATTATTACATTACTCATCCAAGTTGTGCTTAAATAAGGGCGTAACTGCTTTAAGTGACATACAGTACTGGTGCTTTCAGAAATGCTTTGCTGTTATCTGTCTGCAAAGCATCACCTGAGCTAATCTGAACATCCCATTTTATATTAGCAAAGAGTCAAGGAGGTGCTACTACAGTGACACCACACCAGGGTTTCATTACCTCTCTTTGGAAAGTGTGGATTTTTTTCTGTGTTTTAAATACAGTCTATGGACGAGACAAGCAAAATCTGCAAGTACTCAGTCATTTTGGGAGTTGTTCACAATCGACTAATTTCCTTGTTTCAGAATGAGAACAGGTTGAACTGCATTTTAACTTATTTCTGTGTTGCCTGGTCACATTTCATGCCTTCATGCCATAATTACACTGTTTTCATTAGACGCTCCCCTTACAGTTCAATTACAGAAAGTTAAGATGCCATTTCTATTATTCATGCACACTGTGTAATGTTGGAAAGGATCCAAAGCGATGACTTTATTGCGGGATGGCATGCTGTTCTGCTTGTAGACGACACACTCCAGACTAAATGGGCTCATACGGAGAACATGTGTTGCAGAATTACTTAATTAAATCTTCACAAATTTAGCTTTAATTGAACCAAAGCGAACCCAAGTAACATGCTCCGGAGTGGCTTCTTGGCATCTCAGCCTCCTGTCCTCTGTGGCTCATGTTCTGTCTTATGTAATAGTTCCAATGGAGTAATTGAATCATCCGTGTACTGTACAATATCGAGGGTCAAATGCTGGGACATGGTTTTCAGAGCTAAGTGCCTGCTAAGTGTTAGGTCTCCTTTCATAACCACTGTCACAATGTGATGTACGGCTGGTTATTCTATTTTTAATACTTGAACCAATCTGACTCATCCTCACAGTTTACAGTACAGTACAGGAAGTTTTACCAGTTGATTTTTCCTGGCAAACTTTTAGTGAAAGGGAACTCAAAGTCATAACAGTTCCTGTAATGGGCCAATAGATGACTTGTCTCTTTCAGTTTTTGCATTTAAAGGGGTCATATTTTGCTAAACCCACTTTTATTAGTCTTTGGTTCATTTATTTGTGTATTTGGACCCTAGCAGTTCATAAAGTTTGAATTTGAACCCTCCAGGTGCTGCAAAGCTATCTTTATATTAATTCAGGCGAAAATCGAGTAGATTTCTACAGCCTGTTTTAATTCCTTCTTGTATTTGTTACGTTTTATGACTAGTTATGTCACAGGATTTGCACATATAAGGTCCAGACCTCTGACGAACATTTCTCCGAGTACGACGTAATTGTTTAACAGCAGCAGCGGTTGGAGTGAAAACTGAAAATATGTCCAAACTTATGTAAAATGTTCAGTTGTTGTATTAACAAACTGAAGTGGCTGAATGGGACAGAGCAGCACAGCCAACAACCTGGAGGGGGTGGGGCATGAAGGGGCTCATTTGCATTTAAAGGGCCAGCGCTCAAAACGACCTTTCTGGTGTCATTATTCAGAAATATTGTTGAAGATGGACCCGTGGAGTTGAATTTATGAAGAATTCAGACCCAAGCAGAGCATTTACAGTTTATGTAGACCACAGGGAAATGTTTGAA
>JAPQRP010000003.1:27042337-27053401 GCA_037367295.1 Apogon hyalosoma
CCACACAGAAAGGTCCCAAGGTTGGAATCGAACCCAGGACCTTCTTGCTGTGAGGCACGAGTGCTAACCACTGCACCTAGATGCAATACCATTTTTTTTTTTTTTTTTTTTTTTTTTTTTTTAAAGCTTCTCTGTGTGATAATTACCTTTCAGCATAAGAATTCTACTCACTGCTGTGAACTATTTTCAGGCTGTAGGGACTCCAGGCTGTGACCGGAGGTTTTGGTGTTTTCAGGTCACAGGTGTTTCCATGTAGGCGGGTTAGATGTGTGATTGACAGCTATAATTACAGACTGCTGTTCAGATCCCATGAGCCGGGACTGGACTGCTCTACTCTGTGGATCGACTACGAAGCTTTTCCACAGCGGTATGAAACAATGTTAGGTCTATATTAGTATTTAGTCTTTCGGTTTGGATCAGGAGGAGAGAGCCGCAGACTGAAGGTGTTCATTTTGTCACTTTTTACCCGATTTTAGGTGCTGCAGCTTTCATTAAACTGTTTTTATGGGTTCATACCTAAAGTTTACCATAAGCTGCAGTGTTTCTCGTAAATACGGAAAATCACAAGGTGCCATTTAAACCGCTCACAGTTTATTGTGTTTGTGAAGCTATCATAGGTCTTTACTACATGCGGGCCTTCACATTGCTGAAAAAATGAGGTGTAATATTTCCTCTGGCTTATCAGGATTCACACACAAGGTCAAGGATGAAAGGCGCTAAAAATGGAAACGTAACGTGAACAAGCGGCTGCGGGTTAATATGTGTTAATCGCGGTCGTATCATGTAAACAGTATTACACAACTGCTTCTCGACTGTCCTTTACTGTCTGTTAAACATTTACAGAGGGCACTGGGTCGTAAGAGACAGTGGAAAAGAGTTCACAGATGCTTACTTATCAATTATTTGGACATCTTATGTGCTATGTGTCCTGATAGTTCCTTTTCTCCAATCTTTTTCACTTCTCTCCCAGAAGAATGTAATTGTTTTAATGCTGAGAAGTGCTTTTGCACCTCCCTCCGTTCCCCAAAGGCCAGAGCTTCCACAGATAAGGCAGTTATTCTTCTCAACAATGCCAAGTTTGTCCAGGCATCTTCTGGGCCCCACGCTGTTTGTTTGGCCACTGAAGGAGGAATTTTCCACTCCGTGCCTTCCCTGGTGAGAGCAGCTTTCTTCTCGTTGTGTTTTATAGACACAGGTGGAAGTGTGGAGTGCATGTGACTGTTGATCAAAAAATACTGATGCATCTGCCGGAGGGTGTAATGTGTGATCTGTTCTTTGTGTTTTTGGCTCATGCACACATGTTGTTGATTGGATTTTCTATCTGAAGCAAATGAAAACTGGGATCAGTTTTATTGAATTGTGTCAGTAAAATGGAATTTTTTTGTTGTTAAATGCAATAAACCACTTCACATTGGGCGATCAGCACATCAAAGCTTTTCTAAAATCACTTTAAACCACAGCCTTGCATGGCTTATTGCTTTTATAAAACAGTTACTATATATACCTGGTGAAGTTTCCTGAAATAAAACGCTCAGCAACAAAAACTACAATAATTCATGGATTATAAATCTGCCGAGCAATGTAGGTCGTCAGTGACATTTAGCAGAATGGTTGCTGAGCATCACACAGACACAGTGGAAAGTATACTCACAGATTGGGGTGATTATTAACCTTTATCTGGGCATTTCAATTAACTGTTTCACTGCTGGAATAGAGTTTGATTGTGTTATCGCTTCTATTTACCATCACATTAACGTCATTATTCCAGCCTCGTCATTGTGTTTGTTTGCTAGCAAATGATTTAACCTACATTTATTCCTCATCACCTACTTCTGATTTTTCTGCCTCCAACGCAGTCATAGGGTCATAGGATTTTTGTGGCTGCATCTGTGCTTAGTTCATCCAGTGAAACAAAATCTGACATTCGAAACATTTTTCTGGAGCACTGAAGCTGATGTAATGCAGTCATGGGTGAATATTTTACCATAGCTATGAATGTGACTCAGCCAATCATGATGAAGACCTGGAACTACACACTTTACAAGACAGTAGTAGTAAAGCGATGATAAATAATAATAAATAACTAATAAAACTATCAAATGGTGAGGTTGTGTCCCTTCAGGTGTGTACAACAGTCAATAGCAGGGGACATAAAACATAATATTGCAAGTCAAGAAATTAGAAGATTGTGAAAATACGTAATTAGAAATACTCATTGAAGTGACGTCATGATAATAACGTTGTCTCTCCACAAGCTGCTCAGAATCACTGAAAGTGTCTTCAACCCTCAACATGACCAAACTTGCACTGATTTCCACCTCTGTTAACACATTTTCACTCATTTTCCAAGAACGAGGTGACGTGCTTTAGTAGCGGCCCTTAAGGTGTTGGTGATGTGGATCACATGAGTCGAGAGATGCAGTCCACTGAGCTGTTTCACAAAAAAACAAACTCTACTTTACTGTCTTGAAAACAAAGTCCCAAATTGTCAAAGTATATTTTTAAAGATGAAGGGCCTTAGGGTTTCTATTTTTAAGTTTCTTGCCTGTAAATGTATAATATACATGAATTATCTGCTCTATATGGGTTTGAGTTTTTTTTTTTTTTGCTAATAACCCTTTAAAGCACTTACTGCATGTAAAATGTATTGTTAAACTATTTATTGATATCCATAGTATATCATTCAGCCAATTGTTAATTGCTAATTGCTAATGCTAACACCAGGTGATGCGTGTATAAAGATAGGTAAAAAGAAGAGAACGTATTTCACTCGGTGGATATTCAAGAGACTTAACCTTTACCTTTTAGCCTTTAATATATCAACATCACATTCTTTCACTCCTTAATGTCAGTATCAGCTCCAAAAATCAAATTATAGCAAACTGTACTTTAGAAAGTGCACCAAATTCACTAAAATGCTCACTGTTTTATACTGAGGATTTAATTCACTGAAGGTGTCTTGCCTTATCTTCTTTGCAGAATCTCTGCAGCAACCACAAGTGTTTTAATGTAGGCCAAGATGGTGCTCTGATGTAGATATGTGCATCTAATTTGTGCCGTTGCCTCCCAGTTCTGATATAGAAAGAGGTTTTACATAAACATGAGGACAATGCAGCTGTCAATATGTGGAAGAAAAGTGTTTTTCTTCACTCTTTGACGTAATCCGTTGTGTGCCGATACCACACAGTGGATTCAAAAAAGTTGTGCTTAATTCAACAGCGCATTCTTCCGCCTGCTCATTTATAATGATCACTGCCTGTCAATGCCAAGTAGATAAAAATAGCACTGTGTCACCACTTTGACGCAACAGGCGACAACCAAACGGATCATGTGCCTCACCCAGATGGCTCTGATGCTGCCGTCTGTACAAAATGTGGAGGAAAAAGTAACAAATGTTATTGTTAATCTCATTTCATTATTAGCAAAATTTCACATACATGCTTGCAAATTTGCCAACCACAAACCCAACTTTGTGGTTTTTAAATTCTACTTTAAATCTCCTACTTGGACACTCTTAAATGTTGCACAAACTCTAAAGCTGTGAAAACTATAGCCTTATGTAGTGAATTTAAACTGTAATTTTTTTTTTTTTTTTTTTAAACTTAGATTACCTCTTCTTGTTTATTCTTTGACTTATTTTATCGATTTACTTAATTTACTTATTTATGTATTCATATTATTTACTAACTTCATGCCTTGCGCATTATGCATTACCTGTTATTGTTTGTTACTGTTGTTGACTACTGTTGATCTATTTTGTGTAGGCCATTGTGTAATTAAAGTTTGAAAAAAAAAAAGTAACAAATGTATTCTCTGGCTCTACAGTGACAGTCACTGCATGAATACAACTGGGCTGAAACTGTTGTATTTCTTTTGTAGCTGCAGTGAAACTGAAGCGCAGACCTAATCCCCTTAAACATACGCTTGGGCCGGTCTGAGTTTATCCACAGGCCCAACCTGAGCTGAATGAATGACTGGGCGTTAATCTTCCTCCAGTTGAAACATGACCCACGATGGAGCTTTCAGCAAAGTTGAAGACAAAAGAAGTGACATCGAATACCGTTGTTTGTAGACGTGTAGAACGAAGTGTTCGGACACTAGCAGTACAAGTTACTGCGATGACGCCAGTTTGTTCACAGAGTATGTTGGACTGACGCAGACACAGATGTGAAAAAGTATCTTATTGCAAATGTTTGTTCGTGAAATGTGAAGAAGGTACAAAATACTGCAGAATATTAGAAAATATTTGATCTGAAATTGATAAAAAATACTTGAACTTTCAGAAAAGTTAGAGACTCATTGGATAGTTTAGTAGGAAGTTAATCTGAAGGGGAAAAAAAAACAAAAAAAATAAACATTTTAACAAAATAATATTTTACAATGCAATTGGAGTAATGACAATGCCAAAAAGATTTATTGTGCCACTTTACAAAATACTGGTATTAGCAAAGAAAATAATTTGTAGTAAAAAATACTTCCAAAACAAACTGAAATCATACACATTTTGGTTCTATAATGTAAATATTTTCAAATGAGTTTATTCTAATTTGGTACAGGCCGATTTTGTTCATTGTTCTGGCTTTAGGTCTAAGGACAGGAGTGATTATTTAAAATATTATTATGTTAAGTTATTTGATGATGAGAATGGGGGTGGGATTAAATAAGTTTCTTCTTCCCACTCTTTTTCGGGTGTAAATGAATGATTTTGTAATTTTGAATTTGCATGAATTCTGTAAATGCTCGAAATAAACAAATAATGAATGAAATGAAATCTCCCATTTGTGGCTCTGGTGACACAGACTGAGGATGGAATAAGACACACTATGGCAGAATGTACCTCATCAATACGACGCAGCAAATATTCCTCTCTCTGAAGGCAAATAACTTTTAGAAACTCAAGAGCAGTCAATGAAACGCTTCCCTTTATTGACTTGTTTGTTAGTTTGTCCTGTTGGTTGGATATTTTCTCACTGTATGTGTGTATGTTTGGTATTTGTGCTCACACTGGGACTGTAATATGACAAAGATGTGTGCTTCATTCGACTGTGTTGTATGTGTTCACCTGATGTGACTCGTTATTCTCATTTCAATTAAAAAAAGACAGCGGTAGAGAGAAAAAAAAAAGAGCAGTGGGTAGAAGACAGCGTCAATGACATGTACTCTATGTTTATCAAGACAACAGATAAACACAGAGGAAGAGGTTCACTGGTGAAGTTGAAAATAAAGAGGAAAATAAAGGCACTGAAGTGATCTTTTAGTGAATTTTAACGCACTGTTTGGCTCCTCATGAAAGCACGGCTGATAAAGAAGCTATTTTCGTCAACATCATCCTTTAGGAAGTGGAAATAATACAATGCAGCCCACTGTAGTAGACATTTTTTATATGTTTTATATATAATCTCATAAAACCATGAAGTTATGATGTAATCTCATGAAATTAAGTCACAAAGTAAAACAGAATATAATGTTGAAAATGTTTAGAGGTATTCTACAAAAAGACAAAAGAGTTGTCAGAATATAATAATGCTTTATAATCATGAGAGATATAAGTGTGGCAAAAACTCAAGGATTATTGGAATAAATTATGATGAATAAGATCTATTTGTGTAAATTATGAGAGGTCCAAATGGTCAGTGAGTTGGTGTAAAAAGGCTGTAGAATCACCCTGTTAATGAACTGTACTCCAGTTTTCACTAAAATTCAACTGCACTGAACAGAAAAAACAAACTTTAGACTTATAAATAAGAAAAGGCACAATATTGCTAGAGTTTGCTGTTCTTCTTACAGTCTCATTTTTCTTTTTTAGTATGTTTCCTCATGTTCCTTGTTCATTTTCAGGTTGATTTTCCTCTGATGTGTCCGTGTGATGACAAAGCTGAAACACTATCTGCAGCCGTACTGTTAAATGATGTATTTCAGACACACTAAAACTCTGAAAATCACGTTTTTTTGGGTTCAGAAAAATTCAAAATACATGTCACATACATTTAGCTGCAGAAATAAGCTAATGTGACTCATTAAAAACACACTGTGAAATGACAAAACCTCCCAAACGGAATATATTCACTTGGTTTCCATTGACTGAGACTCACTTCCCTTCTTTGGCTTTAGATTCCTTTTCAAAGGGGGCAAACAAACGCACGAACCCGTCGTTTCCAGCTTTTCCGACCCTAATCGTTCAACCAGGGAAGGAAAAGGAGACGCGAGTGGCTTCTCCTTGTTGTTGAAAACAGCTGCTCCATTTCACCAGATCACAGATCAAAGATTCAGCACGAGCCTCTGCTTTTCTGTCTGATGTTGTGCAGTCTTTGAAGTGCGATGTGTGCAGCCTGGCTCTGGGATAAAAGAGCATCTTGCATCCTCTTCCCTGCACAAAAACGGCTCGGATTCACCTGACTTAACATTCTGAAACCGCTCGGCGTCTCAGCATCGGCCCGACACAACACGTTAGAGCACATCAGACCGAGTTTGTGTCAAATAGGAGCGTGAAGTGAGTCATGTAACTGTCCTGTGTTCAAGGAGACTCCAAACATAGCTCATTGTCTACAGGCAGCAAATTATCCAGCAGCGTGAACAGTGTGAAATGCCACAGTTTGGCCACAGTTTGCTGTTGGCACCTGTGATACAGGCTGGAATAGGAAGTGTAAACACATTAAATTATTGCTGAATCCTTGGGCGCATGTGAAATGTTTACTAGGGCACCGAGCGAGGGTTAGTGGAGCAGATTCATGTCTGCGTGACAATTTGATCATAGTGTCAATACCAGTGTTGTGCAAGTTACTTCCAAACTGTAATCCATTACAGATTACTTGTTACTGTCATTTAAATGTAAATCCTTACCTTACAATATTTTTGTCTCAGTATTGTAATGCGTTACATGACTCCTGTATTACTTTTGAGTTACATACAGACTTTGGTCATAAATGGTGCATTCGCAGTAGAACCCCCCCGCCCCAATACAACAGATAGCAGAGCCTTGGGAGACGTAAATTTACGCCCTGAAGTACATGTAAATGGGTAGTTCAGTAAGTAATGCTACAGTCTACAACGTTTGAATCTCAGCAGGAACGCTTGCATTTTTTTTCAACATTTTATGTGTTCAAACAGGGGGTGGAGCTTTTTGGTATTGAAGGTGTGGCCTAATACACACTATAACCTGGTGTTTGGATGTTTTCTTTGCTTTACATTAGATTAGATTAGATTAGATTGGATTAGACTTTATCGATCCCACAGTGGGGAAATTCAATGGTCAAAGCAGCAACAGAATAAAATGCAAGAAAATAGTGTACATGCATAAGGATAGTGCAAAAAATAAGAGAGTGCAAAAGCAAACAATATAGAATTTTAAAAAACTAGTAATAAAAAACTATATCTATGTTTATACTATATTTACTCCCATTACATAGATCATCCATTACTTTTGTGTTTGTTCCCTTAATACAAACAGCAATAACTGATGTTGAACATCTCAATTGTTTTGCATAATCAATAATGCAGGTACTGCATCAGTCACTAGTGGCTTTTCCATTGGACGTCTGTGCAAAACTTTACCGATATTTACTGAATGTCAAAAAAAAAAACAGAAGGGCACAATGTCAGTTTTTCCATTAAATCACAAATGTGGTGATTTGTTGATTTATTATCACGAGATGTTTTCAACAAATCAGAAATAAGTGTCTATTGTGTTTTATTAACATGCAAATTGTGTAACATGCACCATCCATTTTATCCACTCGTACATGTCTTGGTTTCCGTCACATGATAGATGACCAGTGTGAAACACTTGTCTGCGGTCATGGCTCCAGAATAATCATCATACACACTGTGACACAGGCTCATAGACAGCTGTTGCCTTGTCGCTGTCTTGTGATCAAAGACACAGCTTGAAATGATAGACTTATCAATGTGAGACATACATTCATGCATTCTAAAAATACTCTCCACACTATCTGCGTGAGATTGTAGTGGTGCCATGTTCCTTTCCTGAGTCATGGTCTGGTTTACATTCTCATCCTCCTTTGAATTTTATCCATGAACATAAATATCACTATTTTAACTGTGTGATTCTTACGTTGTTTTTTTTTTTTTTCCCAATCTTTACCACTGTAGCAGCAGATACGGAAAACACATGATGCTGCTGTTTTATTCCAGTATACATATCCTGGCCTACGTCTGGGTTTGGTTCTGTTCCGTTAACCCTTTATAGGAAATGAAAATAACTGATTGTTTTTCTTTTTTGGCTCAGGAATTACTAAGTTGTAGTTGCTTAATAGAAACGTGAACTTATTATTAGTCGATCTGAGTATTGCGGGTGGTCGAAAAATGTACTTTCTGATAAATACAAGTAAAACATTGACAGTTTGTTGTGCATTTAACCCTTTATTGGGCAAACATAGAAATACTTAAAATGAAAAATTTCAACCTTAGTGTGTTATTGGAGGACATAACAAGACTTTATTATATTCCCCTTGTGGAATTTTTCAATATTTTTTATTTTCATGTAAAAAATCGAGGCCAATGAAGTTACCATATATGGTTACTTGCTTGTATGTGGCAAAAAAATTCTAAGATGTAGAAAAAAAAAAAAAACACATGTAAGGTGAAAGGAACACATATTTTAAAACATCACTTTTAGAACATAAGTGCTGATCCAGACACCTGTCATTATCCCTTTGAACATCATTCCTTACATTAGTACCATTACTTCATGGTACCGAACAAAGCAGGTCCACTCACTGTTCATGCACAGGTGGACCTTACAGACCCTGGAGACCACGTTGGACCTGAGACTGTTGACTCACTGTAACTAGCGCTCTCACTGTCTTGTAATTTGAATGTGTGCGGAAATGACCAAAATTAGTCACTTGTCCGATAAAGGGTTAAGGCTCCCAGAAACCCACTGAAGGGACTGATCACAAATAAAACTGAAGCTGTGGTCAGGCTACACAATAGTGTTGTTGATTGCCCGACATGGCAAAATACACATTACTCACCGATAAATGTCAACGTATTTCATGATGCACATAATCTGATTGTAAACGTACTTTACGTCCATGTAGCCCAGTGCTCTGATGGATTTTAGGTTTAGTTGCACAGTGTACATGTTTACTGCTTGAATGTCAACAGATAAAGCAATTGATTGTTGTGCCTGACACCCATTTGTCCTTTCCGACATGAATCAATGCCCAATGTCAATTAGATAATGTTGGGATCAAACTCATTTTATGTAATATGAACATGGCTGAAAGCTGCAGGAGCTAAAATCAGGTGGAAAAAAACCCCCAGAATTTCAAGATACACACCTTATCTCTACAGCTCTCACCTGTCAGACCGAGTAAGTATGTATAAATAGAGATGAGCTGAGGTTGTTTCATGCCGTTATGGGGAACGTCAATCCACTTTTCCAAATTTCCATGTCAGTAGAGCAATAGAGTCACGCCCACGTCCACAGAATGTGATCAGTGATTGGTAATTACAGCTGTCAATCATCTATTTAACCCTTTAGCTGTCATGAAAAAGCAGCAGTTATCTGTGCTGAAAACAAACTGTCAGTAGAGCTTAGATTAGTCTTAATTAAGACATTTTTAAATAAACTCTATAACTTACACTCTTTAATTAATGCACTGTAAGTTTTAATTCATTCTCATGTCACTGTTAGTCATATTGCTATTTTACGTATAATAATATAATAATTGCCTTGATTGGAAACTTTTTTTCAGATACACTTTTTATTTTATTTATTTATTTATTGTTATGGAAGTCCTTTGCAGTGGACTTTTTTTTTTTTTAGTTTTTCTTGTCACAGAGGACAAAAATGCATTGCTGGATCTCAGGAGGATGAATAAACTTACATTACATTGAATACACCTGCAATTAAACAAAATCAGTGCATCATAGGGTAGATTTCCAAGGCTATGGAGTAGATGCAGAAATCTCGCATCCTCTCAGACTTCAATTACAATATAATGAAAGATAGTTTTGGAATTATTGCACAGTTCCGTTAAAAAAAAAAAAAAAAAAAAGAAGCACTGCAGCTTTAAGGCCTTCAAACTCAGACAACTGAATAGACGCTGTTAATAGTGTCAGTAACAACTGTGTGTTTTATACCTTAACACGTCAAAACGCTGCTGTGAAAAAGGTCCACAAATATGTAAGAATGCTGAAATCTCAGCCTGTCAAACGTCCCAGTTTTAAGTTTTGTTGTCATGTGTTTTCCAGCTTCTCTGAGAACAGCACAGACACTAGTTTGACATTTCATCTTGTTTTTTGTAGTTTTTTTCTGTTTGCACCTATATGTCATTGAATTAATCAGCAGCAATTTGAGGCTAGTTTTGCAATCACATCCATAATTTTTACACCAACCAATAGCCAACAGCTGTGATTTGAGCAAAAAAACAAAAAGAAAACAACAACATCTCACAATAAAGTTTCAAGCCCTCCCTGAAATTGGAAAATGTGGAACTTAATTATGTAACTGTTGTTGCCTGCAAATATACTCAACGTTCAATCTTAAACACATGCTCATCTGGAGCTGATCCAGCATTATCGGGAGCAGAACTGAATGAGGTCAATTTAACCCATAAAAAGACCCAGTGTGACTTTTGCAGCTGTTCCCAAATGATTTTTTTCTGTCTTTTTAACCTTTATTAAGTGATTTATCTCCATTTGTTATAATATTATCCTCTGTATTTTGTGTTTTTCAGTGTAAATGGTGTATTTTGTTATATTTGATTCACTGATCATGTAGATGTTCCTTAAAGCTTTGATTAAAGTTGAAGGTTTTTAGATCAGAAACAGAGAAATCTGAAGAAAAAATGACTTTTACAGTCAAATCTATCATTAACTGAATATAATCCCAGTGTTTCCATCCACTGTCATTGATCCAACTCCATGGGTTTTACTGGTGAATCAATGTTGTAGAGCAGGGGTGTCAAACTCATTTTAGTTCAGGGGCCACATTAAGCCAAATTTGCTCTGAAGTGGGCCAGACCAGTGAAATAATAACATAATAATATATAAATAATGTCAACTCCAAACTGTCCTCTATGTTTTAGAGCGAAAAAA
>JAPQRP010000003.1:27059103-27071217 GCA_037367295.1 Apogon hyalosoma
TCCCACCGACTGGTGTTGGAATCAAACCCAGGACCTTCTTGCTGTGAGGCACAAGTGCTATCCACTGCACCACCGTGCCGCCCCCCAAACTATTTGTGAATATTAATTTAATTTTACCAGTGATGATTACCGTGAATACATTTTGCAAATAATCCTTAGGGTTTTTTGGATGTGCACTGCAGATTTCAGATCAATCCAGTCAAAAAAAACCAAAAAAAAACATAAGAGAGTGGTGGGATTTAAAAAAAAATAAAAAAAAGAAGAAGTTTAGTCATAACTAAAACACTATGAGGACAATAGCTTTAGCAAACACAAACTTAGTAAAAGCTGGACTTTGTTGCGTTGGACTGAGTTTAAACAAAGTCATCAGCGATGTTTTCCAGTCACTGACGATGAAAATGATCATTTTTCTTTATTGTGTTATTCATCTACATTTTTATATCTCTTCGAAAGCTGTTTTTGGTATTTATACATCACCTTCTTTAAAAATAAACTGATAACATGCTCATACTGAACTTTTAACGTGCCACACATCACATGCCGTACCATCCTGTTTTTGCTATTTCTTTATTTTTTCAGTCTAGGACCAACTGAGTAAACTTTACAGTCGGCTGTCCTGAAGCACTCACCAACAGCTGGAGGAACAGGACAACAACAAACTGAAATCAGGGGGAAAAAAGGACAAATACGCCAAACTTGAAGAGATTAAAGTGTTGATTTGTACAAAAAGTACAGAGGGAACTGAATTTTAAGCCGATCTCTGCGGCACAGACAGGCTTTTAAAAAAGGCGACCCTGTATTTAGGTTATCTTTGTTTGTAGGATGGGGCCATCAGACTGAAGGTAGATATGTTACTTTAGAGCTTATGTGTGTTTTTAACAATGGCTGATGGATTCCTGGGGGCTGCTTGGTATTTTTCTGTCACGAGTGACTCCTGCAGTGAAACCAGAAGTGGTCTGAGCCTTTCCCAGCAGCTCCGTGGATGATTTGGACATCACCTCCTGCAGATTTTGCTCTTTCCCTGGCGCTGACTCAACTGTGTCTGGCTAATTATAGCTTCAGACATCTGGTGTTATGTGAATTTGTTACTCCTACGCTCCTGCTGAATAAAGTTCACGAAGAGACAATATCTATGTTTTTGTTTTTTAATCTGAGCTCAAGGATGTTCTCTGTTCTCAACATGGTATTGCCAGATGGAAAAAAAAACACAAAGATATTTGAGAGGCCTGTATTTTGTGCTGAAGGGGGAAAAAAAAATCACTGAGATACAAAGATTTGTTGCTGTTTGCTTGTTGTAATAATCAACTTACCATTATTTTCACCTTTGAATTAAAGTGCTTTTTTATTTATCAAATTTTATTAGAAATATAATATATGTAGAAATGCATACATTTATTAAAGTGTCTGTTTGTTTAGTATTTTCCTAGGGGACTAAGTGAAATAAAATTGCTTGAATTCTAGCATTTTCACACTATCACAGATATTTTGCATAACAAACATTTATCTCTACAATTGTGCATCTTGTCCATGTGTCAGTAAAAATGGAGATGGTTTAGAACACCTTCCAAAGCTCTTGTTTGTGTGTGTATACGTGGACAAGGAAAACAAAGAGAATGGAAAATGATAGTATTACACCATAATTTGTGCTTTTCTGTTGTTACTTTAAGTGATGAACATCAATATAAGTGTATAAATCAGTGAATGGCTTTGGACCACAAACATCTAAGACACGGACACATGGAAAAACAAACAAACAAAAACAAAACAAAACAGGTACCACATTAAAACAGGTTCATATAGCCTAGGTGCCTTCTGTTCAGTGGCAGCTCACCGCTCCTATGTGTGCTACATGCTAATGCTAATCACTAATGCTAATGCTAAGTACTGTATGCATATTAAAATGCAAAGGCCAAATTTCTAGAGTTGACCTTTAACTTTATGTATTAGTACTGTGGCAAAAGCCTAACCCTAATACTACTTCAAAACATCTAACCAGCACTTTTAAATTAACCTTTCATGACAAACTACATGTTAACTTTGAGTTTGTAGACGTGTAAAAAGATAGTTCATTCAGTGGTTGTGGTTGTGACTAAAAACACACTTTTAGATAAATATCAATATTGATGTGGACATGGCTAAACCATCAATATATTACCATGATTATCAGTTAATAATAAATCTAAAAAAAAAAAAGTAAATAAATAAATACAGGTAAAATCTGCTTTGCTTTCACTTTCCACAATGTTAACGGTTCACATTTTACTAAAATAAATTATCATTGCTGAACATGACCCCTAGAAAAGGCAGTAAATCCATGAAACATATTTTAGTTTTTATATTTACATCTTACCCATGTAATGGAGTGTAAATAAGAGCTAAATAAAAACATTAAATAAAACATTTAAATAATAACTAAAGCAAGGCTAGTCCAGTCATCAAAATAAAAATAAGAGTAACTTAAAATAAACTGACATCAAGCCAAAGTGGGGAAAATAAAAATACAGAGCAAAAACTATTATAATTCTGTTTACAACTAACAATTTATTATATAAAGACATTAGATTTATGATCATGTATAAAAGTACCAGAATTTTAGACATAGTATTTATTCTCCTTCGTATCAGTATGAAAAATATTCATGAACAATGAATTCAATCATCTGTATTAAACTGTGAAAACTACACTGTATCATGATATTTTGTGTTTTCATTGAGTGGATTTGTTTGATGTTTGCACATGAAAAAGAGCAAATGAATAATAGATCAGGCAGCTCAATAAATCTGATCAAAAGCAACTGCACCAACAAACACAGACTATGAAGAAATACGAAAAGGAGGAAAAATACCAATAAGTAAACTCAAATAATTACATTTTCTCGTAACCGTCTCATTTCCTTCTTGGTGTACAAATGAATTGGCTCCAGTGTGGACAAAGTGGGCGGTTCAGTTAAGTTCAACCAGCAGAGGATCATGGGATTTGGGCTTCAGATAATAGACTTAAAGATAGATCCTCACAGCCTCGTCCCTCTTTTCTCAATGAGAGTCGTAATCACTGAGCTGCTGATAAGGAAACTTGCCAGAGGACAGTTTCTGAGTGTGGTGGACTGAGAAGACCTCATCGATCCACTGTCTGCTGACGGGCCTGCGGTGGAAAATTCCACCTACATTTATGCAACACAGTTAGAGAGATGAACTAATAATGATAGCAACACCTCAATATCTTAAACTATAATCTGCATTCAACATGATTAGAACCAAATGCAAAATATATACAGCATTAAATCATGGATGTAGGTTTTGCGCGACCACTAGGGAGAGGGTGCAGATACCTGTGTTGTGAAATAATTTGGGGTATTTTAAAGCTGTCCGAAAACTAAAAACTAGAACATTATGTTAACCTCAAAAGATGCATTAGTATATGACAAAATAATCCACTTTGGATTCCTTGTAAACTGTCTATTTATTATGTAATATTATGGATTCATCAGGATGCAACACTTGAATCAGAACCTGGTCACAGTTTATATAAGGTTTATATAATAAGGTTTATATATAATAAAACTTATATATATATATATATATATAATAAAACTAATTACTAATAATAAAACTTATAATAATAAGTTTATATATAATAAGGTTTTGCAGCAAAAGCGCATATTCACAACAATAACAATAACTGAATGACTCATCCTGCACTTGGAGGCATTCTGCATCAAATAAAAAACCTTGATTTTTTGTTTCCCCTGCAGGAGGGTTTTTGCCCCGCAGGTGAAGGTGACACACCAGAGCAGACTCGGAGGGGGAGGTTACAGGAAACATCTAAATATGCAACTGACACGAGGACTTGAATGGAGTGAATACAGTCAGTAAAACCTGTTAATGCTTTGAGACTGTGACGACAAGGCCTTTGAGACAGGACATGACACAATGGTTTTAGGAGGTTTAGTTGAACCAGCAACCAAATGAAAAGCCCTGAGCCAAACTTTTAATAAATTAGACAATATTATGTGCAGCATGGCGGTGCAGGGGTTAGCACTGGTGTCTTTACACTGTGTGTCTGTTTGGTCTTAGGTGTTAATATGAGAGTGAATAGTTGTTTGTCTGTAAATATCAGTCCTGAGATGAGCTGGTGACACTTTCTGGATGTAACCCACCTTCACCTGTTAATAGACCCTCTCAAGGATTAGGGCAGAAAGAATATGAAAGAACAAAAGAATAGATGCTATTGCACTAAATTTACTTGAAAAGCTCAATATCTAGTTGTCCAATAAAGGGTAAAAATAAACAAACAAACAAACAAAAAAAACTCCATCTAAATTAAAGCAGTGCTACATTCAATCCCAGGGAGCGGTAGTTCATGTCCTGACAACATGTTACCATGGCAACGAGCACCTCACCTGGCGTTGACCTCACACACCTTTGGTCAGATGTCAAAAATAGCTTGTGTGCTAGCTCTTTCTAGCATACTGGTAGGTTAACAGCTTAACAGGATTAACTGGTAAAAATAGACCAGTCAGTCACAGTTACTGTTCATCTGTCATAGTGTCACTGAGAAGAAAATCAGGCCGACTTTAGTAACGTAAAGGATCAGAGTAACTGGAGTAAAGGTACGCGCTACCTCTTAATCCTCCTTTATTACTGAAATAGACGGTCTTTGTGCAGGACTGGCCAACTGCGTAGAGTCTATTTCTCCTGTGAATGACTTCCACAAGAGGCTGTGAAAATGTGGTTCATTATAAACTCAAGATTTTCAAGAATAAAAGAAAGATGTTTGGAGTTTTATTTCTTCCGCCTCCTCAAAAATATGCAAAAACATATTTATCATGCACAAAAATGCTGGCGAGCAAAAATGGACGTATTTACACACCATCAAAGCCACTATCAAAGAGGGAAAAAACTTCAACAAGTAAGTTAAAGAAACAGTGAGTTTTGCAATATTTCCTCAAAAATATCCTTTGGAATTTCTTTTGGAATATTCAGACCAGTATTTAATGAGAATCTTCATCGGTGAATTTGCTCTTACAGGTAAAATCTCAACTTAAACATCCATTTTTTTTCCCTTAATTTTATTCTCACTTCAAGGAATGAGATCCCACTTAAATCTGAATCTTTTTACAAAGTTTTAGATGTTTAACAAAACTCATTTCTGCATGTCTTTTTCTCTCACAGGTTTTAAGTGGGTGGAGCTTCTTTGCACCAATCTGATTCCTGTCAATTCCATTAAAACAACAGTTTTTACAGTAAAGACATTATTTTTGGAGCCAGAAGAGAGGAGAGAAATGGAGTCAAAGAGGAGGTGAAGTAAAATTAGCCTCATGGATGAATATGAAATAAGATGTTTAATGCTGTTGAGTCATTTCAACTACTTTCTAAATATTAACACCTTACTCTGTTTACAATGAGTGGACGCGTCTTCACTTGTTGATTTCAGGTTGCATCACCATATTGGCTTTTTGGAGCTGGAAGTGACCACATTTGGACAAAAGGGGTGGGGCTATGGGAGCATGAGGGGTCAGAGGAGAGCTAAAGCTAAATGCTAGCATGTTTTTCAGTAAGCACTGCATAATGAAGTTATTTCATAGTCTTGTAAGTGGACGCTCCTGCCAAGTCATGATTGTGTTTGTTTAATGAGAAGCCAGAAAATATGTCCTCTTTGCATCCATTTTGCAAAATCCAAACCTGCCACGTGCACTGATAGTCACCGCACCACCTGCAAATAGTCACTTAAGCCAGTTTCATCTATTATGAGTGAATGTGCTGAACTGTTTTATCTTTTCCAAGAAACGCCTGCAGTATGGTGCACCAGCATCATGCGTACCCACATGTCTTTACAGTAAATATTAGCCATGTTGTCAGACAAAGAGGGGAAAAGATAATCTGATAAGGTCAGTGATGCATTCAGACATGTGGAGTACTATGGAGAGTTGTCGAAAATATCCTCCCTCCCACCTCACAGCTGTCCCTAAAACGTTGTATGAAAGGATTTAATCCATCAGGGGAAAGAAATCCCTGTTGCCATTGGCCACCGTTAATTGATTTCTCTGTCGGAGTCCCCGTGCAGATCAAAAACTGTTCCTATTAAACCACCGACTGGCTCGACTCCTGGCAAGAGACGACATGACATTGTGACTCTGCCTTGAATAACACCCACAGGTACACTGGGAAACAGATGACCAATTATGAGCGGCAGCAGCAGATCAGCACGTTCTGTCCTGGACCTCCTCCCTCTAACCTGGCCTGATATCAAGCTGCCACTGCTCAACCCCCTGCCTCCGTCTGCCTCCTCACATCTACTTCACAATTACCGCCTGTCTGATGGAGTGATAATCACCGCTGCAATCAAATCAGGCTCCAGATCCGCTCCTGTGTTTCTGCTGCGGCTTTATTGCTCTCGTTCCATGTTATTACTGCTCTGATGAGGGCGAAATGGAAGTAAAAACTGAACAGAGGACGTTCGAGAGCTGACTGCGGCTGCTACGCTTATATTGTCATTTCCTTTATTTGCTTGATCGTTTCCCTGCTGATCCTTTACTTAAACAAACACTGTAAAACCAAAGAAAAGGTCAAAGCTCTGCATTTAATAACCTCACTGAAATATGACAGTACAATCATAAAAATGTCCCCTAAAGTGGGAAAAGTAAAAGCGGTGTACAGTAAAATGGGCCCTGGTGTCTTTGGATTCATGTATTAAAATGAAGTTAAGGCCGAAATGAGTGTCAAAGGTTTTTTTGGTTTTTTTTTTTAGGTTCAGAGACTTTATGTTTCTATTTGTTAGATAAGGATTAACCCAAAAAAAAGACCCAAACAGCCCCTGGCAACCAAAAGCACTATAATGGTTAATTACTGTTGATTCACTAATCCTATTAAACATGTAAATAACTGGTGTAAAATGCAGTTTGTCATCTTTTCATGGTCATCAGATGTGACCCATTTAGACATTCAGAGGTTCCGTTGTGAACATGGAAACACCGTCATCTTCTACAACGCTGATTCACCAGTAAAACCCATGGAGTTGGATCAATGACAGTGGACGGAGACACTGGTTTTATGCTTGGTTAATGAAATATTTTGCTTAAAAACTAACTTTTTCTTCAGTTTTTGCTGTTTCTGATATAATAACAATCAACTTTACTCTGAGCGTTGATGAACGTCTACAAGATCAGTGAATTAAATATAGGAAAATTCATGATTTATACTGAAAAAAATGCTAAATACAAAGGATAATATTATAATAAATAAATAAGCAACCTAAGAAAGGTTAAATACAGAGAAAAAAATCATTTTTGGGAACTACACAAAAGTAACGCTGGGTCTTTATGGGTTAAACCTTTTCAGAATACAGGTACATCTCAAAAAGAGTCATATATTTTAGATTCATGATGCATAAAGTGAAATATTTCCAGCCTCCCAGTCTTTTTTTGCTTTAATTTTGATGACTATTTGCTTACAGCTCAAAATTCAGCATCTCTAAATATTTGAGTGTTCCCTTATATCAATGAAAATGGACTTATAAAGCAGAAATGTTGGTGTATGTTCACTTATGCACTCAGTACTTGGTTCCTTTTGCAAAAATTTCTGCATTAATGTGATGTGGTGTGGAGGCGATGGAAGCCCAGGCCGCTCTGATAATATTCTTCAGCTCATATTGAAGACCCTGGTGCTAAAAGTACTGAAGTCACAAAAAAAGTCTATTAAAAATATTTATAGGGTGGACTGGGCTAAACAAATACAACATGTTTATATGCTCAATTTTAGCACCAGGGTCTTCACATGCATTGTTGGATCTAACATCTCTTATATTCCTCTTGACCATATCCAATACATTCTCTACGGGGTTCGGGTCAGGTGAGGTGGCTGACAAATCTAGCACAGTAATTCCATGGTCAGCAAACCAGTTTAGAGTAGATATTTGACACTATGGGCTGGTGCCAAATATTTCTGGAACAGAAAATCAGCTTCTCCATAAACCTTGTCACCAGACAGAAGCATGAAGTTCTCTAAATCCTCCTGGTAGACGGCTGCATTGACCTTAGACTGGATGAAAAACACCAACACCAGCAGATGAAATGAAACCCCAAGCTCTCACTAACTGAAAGATTTATGGTATTTATACTGGATAAGTAGTAATTTACTTACACACAAATATTTTGAGAAACGCCTTTTGAGCTGTAAAAAAAAATGACTTGAAGCGTTGTGATTTGTGTGCAATGAATCTAGTGTATGTATGATTTTCACTTTCTGAAGCAACTTGCACAAAATACCTTTCAGGATATTCAAATGTTTTGAGATTTTCTTTTTTTTTTCTTCCTCAGGTAGCATGATCATTGTTTTGTACGGCTATGATTAGCCATGTACTCGCAGCTTAGAGTACTGTAATATGTAATTTCGGAGAAATGAGTGGGAATAAATAAATAAGTGCTTACTTCATCCCACTCCTTTTCAGATGTGTACACTAAAACTGTATCAAGTATTTATTTTGTATAATAGCATACATTTATTTTTTGTTTTGGTTGTCTTACGTTGATAATTTGCTTTAGGCGTTTGCTTTGTTGGTGACTGTATTGTGTTTTTTCTTTAATGTTTTGAAATAAAACATTCATTCATTCAAACTCACGTGTATAACTCCTGGGAAGTCCTCTGCTTTTCTGCATCAACTGTGCCCTCTTCAAATTTCTGACCAATCATACAATGGCTGTCTGACACCACATGAAAGGTTTTTGTTCACGGTACTTTATTATTCCCTAGGGGCAAATGATTGTACAGCCAACAATACACACATCAAAAACAAATGTCAGATAGAATACAAAAACACAAACCACACACTATTCAGGAATCTGAGAGCAGCAGGAAGAAAAGATGATGTATGTATGTATATATGTATGTATGTATATGTATGTATGTATGAATGTATATATGTATATGTATGAATGTATGTTTGTGTGGATGGATGGATGGATGGATGGATGGATGGATGTGTATATGTGTGTATGTATGTATGTATGTATGTATGAAGTATGTATTAATATATGTATATATGTATGTATGTATGTATATATGAATGTATGTATGAATGTACGTATGTGTGTATGTATGTATGTATGTATGTATGGATGGATGGATGGATGGATGGATGGATGGATGGATGGATGACAGCCCACTGAATACTGCACTCACCAACCCTAATGCCACCATTCTGATGTTTTTGAAAAAGGGTTTATTAACTCCCGATCAAACTCAATCATAGTAGGATGTGATAAAACACGCTTCACACAGGACACCACTTTTAATGGAAAAAAAAAAGTAGAGGAAGAGGAAGTGACCTTCAAAGCCAATGATCAAACATTTGAACTGTGTGGAGGATCTAAACAGCTCATTTTAAATCAGCAGCAGACCTTAATATTCAAACTTTCAGGTGGTCAGACATTAATAAAAAGATCACTATGAATATTATGTTTCATCTCAGCAGGTAGATCTTGCAACCTGAAATGCTGAGCCTAAAGACTGTTATTAAGTCGCTAATCAGTGCAAGTGTAATTTCCATCATTTGCATGTTAATAAGTTAAAAAGCCTCATCATTAATCGCCCTAATAGGACAGTGCCTGGTCATGAGGGGTTCTTGATTGTCTCAGTGTGGATCGGATTCTTAAAATAAAGAAATGTTGGAATAAAGAAATGTTGGAATAAAGAAAATGTCAAAATCACTGATCACGCATGAGTCAGTTTTCAGACATGGATCTGCTGACCCAGACAAAGACCACCTGTTAAGTCTGTTGACTAATATACTTAAAGGGTCTTAACCAGCATCCAACTGTGCTCACTGTCAACAAGCCTACAAACCCACATAGGATGGATAGATAGATAGATAGATAGATAGATAGATAGATGCATTTTACACCAATTATTTCCATGTGTTAACCCTTTATAGAACACTCACAAAAATACTCTGAAATTCAACCATAGTGTGTTATTGGAGGACATAACAAGAATTTCTTACTTTCGTGATTTAAAAAAAAAAAAAAGCTTAATTGTCATGTAGAAAATCAAGATTAATGAAGTTACCGTATTTGGTTCCTTGTCCGTATGTGGCAAATGCATACATAAATCCAAGAAGTATATGTAAAAAATACAAGAAAACACATGTAATGTCTAAAGGAACATGTATTTTGGAACAATAGAACATCACCTTTAGAGCATCAGACCAACATGCGTGCTGATCCAGACCCCTGTCCACATCCACATGATCCCTCCAAACATCGTTCCTTACATTAGTACCATTACTTCATGGTACCGAACAAAGCAGGTCCACTCACTGTTCATGCAGAGGTGGACCTTACAGACCCTGGAGACCACACTGGACCTGAGATCGCTGACTCACTGTAACTGTTGCTGTAACTGTCTTGTAATGTGTGCGGAAATTACCAAAAATAGTCACTCGCCTGATGAAGGGTTAACAGGTTTTGTGGCTCAGAAGTGATTAAATATTTTATATCAGTAGATGATTTTGGCCACCAGTGACTATTTGGGTCCTTATGGGTTAAAATAGATAGAGTAGGTAAACACTGTAGGACATCCACAGATGCAACAACCTGTCAATACCACATCCATTATAAAAAAAAACAAAACAAAAAAAAAACACCAGTACAGTGAGTTAACATGCATTATCACTGCACTAAACTATGACAAAATAGACACAACTGAAGGAATAATGTGAACATGATCTCACCCCACAGTCACTTTCTCAGTTATAATTTTGTGATTATTTTGTCATTCTTGCATCTTTTGCACGTGTTTATTTAGGCTATCGATCCCTCCGGGCAGTGTGGGTAAAAATAGCCAGATTAAAGTGTCTTTCAGTAGCGATACGAAAAAAAAGAGCTCTTTTCCACCGAGTATCGGAGTGTTTTTCCATCAGCTGAGCCCGTACGAGAGAACGCAAGATAGATCAGATTAACTGTGTCAAGTGCATGTGGATAAAAGCCTTTCTGTGACCTGAGGATATTTCCACATGCTTGGACGGATCAGTCACTGCTCTGTCAGTATCACAGCACTTCATGTCCATGTGACAGAACTGAAACCCATAAATACTGACTTCATCCTGAACTGGGCTGTCAAAGCGGAAAAAAACTGACAACACTTGCTCCACTTGTCATAAATACTTGATGCGCCCTGGTATTTTTATGGCCTATATTTCACAGTGCAGACCTAAACTGCAGTAAAACGTGGCGCAGTCATTTTCCTTTTACAGCTTTTTAGGAGAAAACAACCTGTTGAACTATTGGGAAAGATGTTTAAGGAGGTTACAGTATAACTCCTGTTTCTGGTCATTAAATACTCTTATCGCTGTTGACTTGTTTTGTGAAATACCTCTGTGCACAAGACTGTTTTTGTTGGATCAGGAACGAAATGTTTTGTTCCACTTGCGGGAAGAAAACTCTTACAAGCAGCAGTTTTTTTCCGGTCGGTGGTGAAATCCAAACTCAGTGAGGTGTCCTGCTGAGTAATGCCACAAAGAGCTGCATGTGCAGGACACGCTACCTGGAGGCTTATTTAGATAACGTATCCTGACTCACACCAACACATACTAGGACAGCAAGCGGAGGACACAGGTGAATTTTAACGCTGAAAAATATTCTGCTAAATACTTTAAATATTACAGATAGTTTCAAGATTCTTTACTGTCACCGCACATTGTTGTGATGAACGAAATTACGATCCATGGGATTGATAGTGAAATTTAATTAACATTCCAAAAGAGCACACACATTTACATAAAAAGCAGAAAATAGAAAAACAGAGCAAAGGGCTGATAATAATAATGATAATAATAATAACAACAAAAATAATAATAATAATAATAATAATAATAATAATAATAATAAACAAGTCAACATGGAACAGGAAGAAAAATGACTGAAATGTAAACAGGTTATTGGACGTTATATGTGGTATTGCATGATACATCACAGTAATCACATTACATATTGTGTAGTTGATTGCATGGTTATGTTGTACTGTTATTTTATTGCACATAATGAACAGCACCAGAGTGGGTTATTGTTCAGTCGTTGTTTGAGTGGTATTGTCTTATTATTCCTTATTGTATAATCTTATT
>JAPQRP010000003.1:27082043-27092341 GCA_037367295.1 Apogon hyalosoma
TTACAGACCCTGGAGACCACATTGGACCTTACAGACCCTGGAGACCACATTGGACCTGAGACTGTTGACTCACTGTCTTCACTGTAACTGTTACTTTTACTGTCTTGTAATGTATGCGGAAATGACCAAAAATAATCACTAGCCCAATAAAGGGTTAACCATTATCAGACAGCTGACAGGACATCCAGTACAAACATTCTTTTACAGTACACAAAGGCTTTATTCATGTGTAACCCCGGTGATGATGGCTCTTACATAAGTATCTATAAAGTCTTTAGTTGTAGAATGAAAATAAATAAATAAATAAATAAATAACACTACTTCCTCTAACTTGTATGTGTTTGAATAATCATTTCTTTTGTGCAGGGAAATTAGGTAGGTGTGACCTCAAAGTGATTCTAAGGAAAAGACTGTCACTGTAAATCTGTTCAGAACACTGGGCCAGCAGTGATCCTCCGAGCGTCACCGCCGGGCAAATCAGACGGTAGTGACGACATTTAGAGCAGCGTCCACTGACCTGTGCACCTGCCAGCGCTCCTTTAGGGAGATTACAACTTCTGTTTTGTCACTTAGTCGTTTCCGTGATTGAACAAATCCTCAGTGTCATTCACCTTCATTCACAAGGCCCCTGTCATGCTTTACATTGCGTTCCCTGGCAGGTAGTGTACAGTGAAGCTGAAAATAGCTGTCTTTGGTCTGTCATGGGAGGGGAGTTTTAAAGTCAAGTTACAGCTGAGGTCAGGAGTTTACATACGCCGCTGTCTGGAGTCAAGACCACCGAATCTGAAACCGGGTCTTGACCAAGACCAGAACAGACCCACAGCAAGACCATATGGCCACCATGTTCTATGAGTAGCTACAGAACATTATGATGGAGGTGGTATGAAAAGGCCAAATCAGTGAGGTCGTTTACATGCACTATCATTCACATTATCCAGTTTAATCATTGATCATTGAAACAGCACAATGTGAAATGTTTTATTATGTAACAGCAGTAATCTGATTATGAGAAACCAATTAACACATCTAGATTTCTCCCTAATAGTCTGATGTATCTGTGCATGTATACATGTATATAATCTGATCTCATATCCAATTTATTTAATTATTTAACGTCTGCACATTTGTTTAAAAAAAAAGACAAAAAAAAAAGGAAGGAAATCCGATAATGGACTGAAACATGTAAACCAGGGTTTTCAATTATTGTATTTCTGAAATGCATGTAAACGCAACCAATCTGTTTCAATTATTTGATCAACCCCCAGTTATTGGATTTTATGGTTATGTAAACAGGTTCACTGTAACAATGACAGAAATCTATGGAGCCTGTGTGGTGACATGTGAAAAAAAAAAAAAAAAAAAAAAAAACACGTGCGTGTGCACAAATTGTTAAACGTGCGCACGAAATAATAAAACGTGTGCATGAATTATTAAACGTGCACATGAAATAATAAAACGTGCGTACGAATTATTAAACGTGCGCACGAAATAATAAAACGTGCGCATGAATCATGAATGCGTGCGCACAATTATGAATTATGAATTCGTAAAAAATTCAAGGAAGCAAAAAATAATAATACACATAAAAAAAGGAAAAAAGAAAAAAAGTCATATTCGAAAAGGAGTGACAAGAAGCGTAGCCAATCTTAAAGTTTCTAAAGTCATGACATCTATTTCCAGAAGATTCCACACTGTTTAACCCATAAAGACCCAGTGCCACTGTTATGAGAGTTCATATATTCATTTTTCTCTCTATTTAATGCTTTATTATGTGATTTATCACTATTCATTATAATATTATCCTCTCCATTTTGCATTCATTTAAATGAAAATCAGGTATTTTCCTATATTTATTTTACTGATCATGTACTTTAATTAATACACTGAGATTACATTTGAGGGTTATCATACCAAAAACTGAGAAAACTTGAGAAAAAGTAACTTTATAGGTAAAATCTATCATTAACTGAACATAAACCAAGTGTCTCCATCCATTGTCATTGACCCAACTCCATTGGTTTTACTGGTGAATGTATGTTGTAGAAGATGATGGTGTTTCCATGGTAACTACGGAGCCTCTGAATGTCCAAATGGGTCATATCTGATGACCATGAAAAGATGACAAACTGCATTTTACACCAATTATCTACATGTATTAATAGGATTAGTGGTTATAAAGTTATTAAACATCTTAGAACAGAAGATGCTTTTGGACACTGGCGTATATTTGGGTCTTTATGGGTCAAAAGTGAACTCAGTGTGTGTAAACATCAACATATATTTGACACACTGACCCAATACATGAAATATTTAGTGAAAAACAATACTTTCAGTTATGAGTTTGGATGTATTTAATTTAGGTGTACATGTATTTGTGACTTCAGCTGCATCCGTGACTTCAACATTAACTTCGTTGTTACGGTCAGTTTAGCGTCCAGCGGTTTTATTGAAGCTTTTTTTGAAAACAGACATTTGCTGTTGCTGCTCTCAACAGGATTAAAATCAGTCATGGTGAACTAGAATAGCCCGAAAAGCTCAAAGATCCCAAAATGTTTCACAGACCTGCTTAGGAGAAGAAAAAAAATGACCTAGTTGACTGACTGAATCTTTATTATTTGTCACTACAGGCAACACCTTTTCATATCACACTGTGTAATATAATGAATGATTAATAATAAAATATCCAACAGTGTAGCTGTGAGAAACAAAAAAAATGAGTGTTAAAAATAGATAGAAGTACATGCTATGACCCTTCCTTTTTTATGATAAGAATATTATATCAGAAAATACTTTGATACCGCAGTTAACTCATCATTCTGAGAAGCACGTTGGTCATTGAGCTATTTTTATTTGACCTGAGGCTGACATTTATCATTTGATTGTATAAGCCTGGTAAATCTTTTTTTTGGGCTCTGCTTGATCTGTTATTGCTGTTATTGTACAGACATATTCATGCACCAAAATAAAACTCAAATTTGATCCTATTCCAACAGATCAAATAAGGATCAGTCTGTGATATTTTGCCATTCAGAGGCCGTTTGTAAAAGACGTTTTCTCTTTGTTTATGGCTTCAACAGAGCCTTTCCCCTTGGCTCTAGTTTTGTTTTAATGACATACACGAGTCCTCTGGTCATGCAAGGAAAGGACGAACAACTAAAACAGCCTGTGTTTTAGCCCAAACACAGATGCAGGACTGTCAGTTTGGACTTCATCTATATGCAAGTCGTGTCATCTGGGCAAGTGTTGGGCATCGCTGCAGGCAAACAAAGCTGAAATTCATCCTGGACGTCTGCTGGTGGCGCGGACCACCACACACAGCCGAAGAGAAGTCTGCTCCTCTATGGTTTGCATTGTTTACGGCGATGCAGTCTGAGTCATCGACCACGAGTGTCCTCCTCACAGACGCTGCTGGGCTGCCAACACCCACCACCCACCACCAACGGCTGTCCACTGGCTTATGAAACCCCTCCTACATGAAGATGGTCTGTAGTAGCCAACATGCACTTTTCAGATTGTTAAATATATATAAACATCTAAAATACAACACAACCAATGCAGACTGAAGCTGTTAAATAAACAGGTATTTTAAAAAAAATGGAAAAATATGCAGAAATGTGTATATGTGAGTGTTTTGTGGATTGTTTATATTCACTTTTTGCGTCGCCGTGGGAAATAAAAGAAAAATTTTCCGTTGTAATAAACTGGAGGATTAAGTGTTCCTCCATGCGAACATTTCAGAACCTTTCCTCCGCTTTAAGCTAAATAAACTCTCTAAAACCCCTTTTGGATTTGCTGGGAAATGTCACAAAGCTGAAAAGTTTCTCTGAGCTCCTGAAAAGTTGACTTTTAATGAGATATATGGTTCTCGCAGGACAGCAACACAACAAAAACATAATGGCTGACACTTACATATAAATGAGTTAGAGATTTTCTTGTAATTAGACAGCAGAATTGAGGAAAGTTTTTTTTTTTTTTTTTAACCTGCTGATAGTTTTGGCTGTAGCTTCAGCCTTCATCATAGACATGTCACACCAGGAAGCATTTCACAGCTCTGATGAAGACTGAAGCTTCAGCCAAAACTATCAGCAGGTTAAAAAAGAAAGAAAAAGAAAAGAAAACATCTATCCTTAATTCTACTTGTCTGTTCACAAGAAAATGTCTAACTCATTTGGAATGGAAGACATGACGAACGTAATCAATCTACTTGCACTTAAAGTTAGAATTAAATTTGTTCTTCTCATGAAATGACTGTGACAACGTGATTTATTTTTGATAGATAAAGCGTAGCTGGGACTCAGTATGTATTCATTGCACTTCGAAGGTCAAAGTGGTTTACTGTTGTGTATTAAAAAAGGAATAAAAAGAGGAATGTGTCTAGAAACAAAATTATTCCAGCTTTATGGGTTGTAGTGTATGAAGCGCTGATGTAGATTAAACTAACATCATGTAAAGGTGTTTAATGAGCCAAATCTTAACATCTATAGCAGCAAAATGTCACATTTATATTAATGCAGTAGTAAAATCAATCCAAAAACATGACAAAATGCAAAATTTTGAATGCATACGTTTTATTAGTGATGAAGTGTTTTCTCAGTATGGTATCGGTGCAACACTAAATTACTTTAGTGTTGCACCGATACCAGAAGGATCAGGATCCTTCTGTCAGTTTTATTTATGGATTTCAGAGTTTTCCACATTCTGGAGGGCTTCGGCTTTTGCTGGGTCATGGGTTTTGGGGGCTTTGATACTATTCCACTTAAAACTGTGCTTTAAACTGAAAAACCCAATCCCTAATTGAAAGTGTAGTGTTAAAGCTGCGGTGCTGATATATTTTTTAAAGCATCATCAAGTGAAAAGTTCCATAATAACTTTTTAGCATATTGTATGTTAAATGGTCTGAAAGGACGTGAGACTGCTGCATCTACTGCTTGTCTGTGTTTATTGACACCCCCCCCCCTGCAATGCTCTAATTTTGGCTGGTAACAGGTGTTTTCAGAGGGATATGGAGGCGGGGTTACATATGTGACTGACAGCTGTCCTGACCAATTGCTGATCAGATTCTGGAAGCCTGGACACAGCCATGTTCTGCATCTAAACAGGGAACGACTTCAGTTCACTGTGTATGTTTATATTTAGCCTTTTGATTTGGACCAAGAGGAAAGATGGAGATGCAGATGGAAGAAGTGTATTTTCAGCTTCTGGTGTTTTTCCATCCTGCTGAAGTGGCTTTCAGTGTCAAAACCAGATCAGAGCATTTTAAATACTTAAACTGGACAGTACAGGTTTAGGACACAAACAAACACAACTGTCTTATCACAACAGCAAAGCAGTACAACACCTAACTCACAAAAATGTAAATGACTATAGCCAAAAACAAAAATCGCTTTTTTTTTTCAGCTTTTACCTGCAGGGAAAAATACAGAGGTGTCCATGCAAAGAAAAACATATGTAAGTTGTTGGTCTCTGTTGCCATTAAAGCACTCCTCTTATCATAGAAACCTCTATTTTAACACATAGCATTAATGAACTACTCGGTACTGTGATTTTAAAAGCTGGCTTGTATGACTGACCTATTTTTCATTTTGTACCGTTTTTTTTCATTATTGTGATGGATATTACATTGAGATTAGAGACAAATTTCTGCACACATTGGTAACAGACAAAAGTATTTATGTTATATGCTATTAATTTTGACATGATATTTTACTTTTTAACATCCATTCAACCATGTGGGGTAGATTTTAATTTTAATTTCCTGGTGTAATCACTCACATTTTAATGCAATTAAAAAGAATGTCTATGAAATCACACTGGTTCATTAAATTATAGTGGAATATATCTGAACTGCAATTTAGCATGACCATAAATGATAGAAGATAGGTGTTGGCATAATGTTAGCATAGGAAAAAAAAAACAAAAAACTCTGCCGGGCTTAATTGTTATAATGGAAAGAGAAAATATGTATTTATTTGTAAAATAGCCAAAGTACTGTGTATTATTTTCAGTATAAAAATAAAGTCAGCCTCTGTTACCTAGTGTTTTACCGCCCCCTGCTGGACGTATGTGTACGTACACGGACGTTTGCGCACGTACAACGTCATATCCAAGTGACGTCATGACGTCAGAAAGAAAGGACGTTCACTTCAATGCACGCGTACTGCAGACTAGAGGTAAATTAATATATAATCCTCCTCCATCCTTTCTAAATAACGTCATTTTTCTCTTGCTTGTCTCGAAGTAGTATTTTTTTAAACACAAGACCGGATTTAATTGGTGTATTTGTCGAAGAGATGATGCTTAAAGTGGTAAAAGTGGTTGTAATGAGGGTGCTGTGGCGTCCTGCATTCTACTCATACTTTGTTTTCTTAGTTTCTTACAGGTGGCAACTTGCATTTCTGTGTTTTTCCCCATGTACTTTATTAGTAGCATTTAACATTAGAAATATAAGACTGATATTTGTTTATGAGTGGTAAATAATCACAGCTCAACTGGATTTTAGGCTAACAGAGTATGCTAGCATGCTAGCATCCGTAAATGTAGTAGTATGTTACAGTATGGTATGTAAACATGCAGTCCTTTCCTTTGAGGCTCAGCCTGCTGTGGCTCTGTCCTTTCCTATTGTGTCTGCTAGAAGAAATGTGAGGCTGTTTGAGGCCCTGCAATGACTTGTCATGACAGGGTTGTAGGTAAACCTCTCACAAAACCAGCCAAAAATTTGTCACTAGTTTATAGTTTTGTTTACAGTAGCTATGTTCACACACCTGAATAACGTGATTGATGGTTCTGATCTGTTTGACTGTACCAGAAGGAAATGCAACTGAGTCATCATGCACAAAGAAAAATTCAAGACCAAATGAACCCACCTGTAATCCAAAGCTTGTGAATGAAAAAGATCACGTGTTAATTTGTGAAATTGTGCTCGCTACAGGACCAAAGAGATGAAGTCCATCCCAGCTCGCCTCAGACCTGACTGACACATGTCGCACAAGTAAAATCAAGTGGTATGTTTTTGGACTGTAAATGTAGAATGTAATTGTGTGTATGTATGTTCTAGGATCTGAATTCGCCCTGAAAAGTGAGTGTATTTGGTGGGCGAACAGGATCTGACACTATACACCTTTACATGTGTTGGCCTTATTTGTTTCCCGCTCAGATCAAAGGTAGATGGATTTTCCTGAAATAACACTTACATATGGTTTTCAGCTAGGTGTTGCTGCTCAACTTTATGACATACTTTATAAACCCTGCAGCTGCTTTATTTAATATTATATTTCTACAGTTTAAAGTCCCACTATCTAAGTGTTTGTTATTTTTGTGTATTACAATATTTGGTAAAACAAAGGCTGTATGGACAGATTTTATCATTTTAAACGGAGAGAGCAAAGGTCTGTGTCAAAAAAAAATATTTGTTTGGACAGAACAGAAAATCAAAATCAGCTTACATAAATGCACACGGGGAATTTTTCTAGTTCTTGTCTCTAGATAAATACAAAATGTAAGAAAAAGTGTAATAAGAAAAACTTTATACATATAAACTCTACATAAAACAGGAATGTACCCATATTCAGTAATGGTGCTGCATGAAACATGAAAAAGATAATTGTGGAAATGCAGATCAGCCAAAAGAATTATTCACAAGTATGTTTTGACTATTGGTGATATTGCTGGGCTTGAAGATCTGATTCAAACCTGGACTTAAAACCGCAGATTTTAGTGACTAAATTACTTTTTTTTTGCTGTCATACTTATAAATAGGGGTGGGCAATATGGGAAAAATATATCATGATTTAAAAAAAATAAATAAATAAAATTATGATTTCAGTTTTATCGTGATTCTTTACATTGAGCTTTGAGACTAATTTGCCAGTTTCTGAACAGTGCAACCAAACAATTTCCCAATGTAAAACATGGCCCAAAAATAAAAAAATAAAGCAGACAATTTAGCCCAAAGAACCTTCCAGGATATTTTTAATTGAATTAGTTTGTGCAATTTTGCCAACATATGCCAATAACATAAACATACTAAAATGTGACAACAACACTGATTAAGTGCACTCTTGCAATATAAAAACTAAACTGCTCTTGGTTTTTGAGGTGGCTTTCAAGAAACATGAAAAAGTCAAAAAAAGAAAACAGAACACAATATCAACGTTTCAAATAATACTCCAGGCTTACAGAACAGGTGGCTGGAAATTTTGCAAGTTACTGTTGTTTGCGCTTTGTCGTTTGGGGAAAAGCCAAACCACTTCCATACGATGAAAATGGAGTTCTTTTTAGGAAGCAAGTCGCCTGTTTCGCTGTCAACCATGACTCTGCTACACAACGTTTGTGAAATCCATGCGACATGGACATGAACCGACATGATGCATCAATGGGTCAGCATATAACTACATCCAGAGCTGTTGAATACTCTATGGCGCTGACTACATCATATTCCACAATTCCATGATCTCTCTGCTTTGCCGGATCATCGATATATTCTAATTCTTCACGATCTAATACTTACTACTAGTACATAGTATAGTATTATATACTACTTACTAAAATAATAGTAAAACTGAAGATTGTCTTGAAATTTGAGTTCAGCTTTACTTGTTGGATTCTGGGTTTCGTCTACTGGTCAGACTAAGGTGAAGATGTTGTAATGTAGTTATATAGAGTGCCTTAATGAGTCTTTAGAAACTATCAAGGCTTGTGCAGACCTTTCCTTTGAGGCTTAGCCTGCTGTGGCTCTGTCCTTTCCTGTTGTGTCTGCTAGAGGAATGTGAGGCTGTTTGAGGCTCTGCTGTGACTCTCCATGGCAGAGTTATAGGTAAACCTCCGGCATCAAGTCAAGTAATACCCTCTGGTCCTTTTTGTTATTGTCATACATGTCTAAGTTGAACCTCTTTTCATCTGACAGGACTGTGTCCAAAGGAGAGCAGGAACAGCTACTGCTTAACCTGACCATCATCAGAATGGGAAAGAAAGGAGATTTAAGTGACTATCAACGTGGTATGGTTGTCGGTGCGAGACGGGCTGGACTGAGTATTTCAGAAACTGCTAATCTACTGGGATTTTCACGCACAACCATCTCTAGAGTTTATAGAGAATGGTCTGAAAAGGGTAAGATATCCAGTGAGCGGCAGTACTCTGGGCGAAAGTGCCTGGTTGATGCCAAAGGACAGAAGGTAATGGACAGACTGGTTCAAGCTGACAGAGGGGCAACAATCACTGAAATAACCATTCGGTACAACCAGGATATGCCCAAGAGCATCTCTGAACGCACAGCCCGTCGAACTCTGAAGCAGATGGGCTACAGCAAAAAAGAAAGACACCAGGGTGCTAATCCTGTCATCAAACAGGAAACTGACACGACTATTTGCACAAGTTCACCAAAGTTGGACAATACAGGGCTAGAAGAAAATTGCCTCGTCTGACTTTGTTGTATTATGTTATGTTATTTATGCTTTTTATCAGTGGTTTTCTGTCCATCTAATCTGTGTTTGTGTCAGTCCACAATAACTTATATTTTTTATTTATTTAAAGGTACATTTTGTAATTAATGTATAATTTTGTTTAAAGTGCATAAAGTAAATGAAGAGTATGTTGTCGATCTGTGTTTCATTTGTGTGTGTGTGTGTGGGGGGGTGACATTAATCAGGGTTGTTGTCCTGGAAAACCTGGAAAGCGATTGACCAATTTTCCAGTCATGGAAAACATGGAACATGAGGGAAAAAAGGCCAAATGTCCTGGAAATGGTTCAGTTATCCTGGAAAATTATTTATCCTCCCCCTGCCTTGTGACCTTGTGTGCCTAAACTGAAATGAAACAAAGGAAACTGATTTTCAGTGATTTACTGAAAATGTACAAATATTTTTAGAGGAAATGCAGGAGAAAAAATAAGAAGAGAAAGTTGAGTTGGGAATTTCCCAGTTGGACGTTCTAACTCCAGTTTGTCAGGCTAATGAAGTGCTATGTTGTAATCTGTGGGTGTGTTTGCATTATTCTATGATACATTTGTTATAATTATTTTTTGTAGATGACTTATATCCATAGACTGCATAAGTGTAATAAACATAGAAACAGTCTGGGTAAATGTAAGTTACAACTGTAGAAAAGAACACTTCCAGAGAATGAGGGGGACTGGGTTAGTGTTTGATGTGATAACTAGTCTGGAGTGGCTGAAAATGTCCTGGAAAATAATTTCAGGGAGAGAGTGGGAACTGATTAATAAGTAACAGTGTCAAAACTCATCTACAAGTCTGTAGTTGGTTTGTTTATAAAATTTATAATCTAACGCGGGGGGGGGGGGGGGG
>JAPQRP010000003.1:27092673-27104546 GCA_037367295.1 Apogon hyalosoma
TGTTAAAATTGAACACAAAATACATTTGAATTGTAGCTGTGTGACTGTTCAGAGGATGTGGGTTATATTTGTGGAGCAACAAAAAAACTTGAGTTTTTCAAACAAATGAATACATTTACACGTTAATCAACATTATCACGACTAAAGGAAAGAGTAACAAAAGTGTTTTTCAAAAGACAATTCACAAGATAACCTATTACAGTTTAAAAAAAACAGTTATGTACAGTATTTTATTTATAAGTGCTGCTTCTGTTTTTTTTTTTTTTGTTCTTTTTTACTTCTTAGATTTTGTTACACTGGAAATGAGTCATGTTCCTGTGTGTCTTAGTGAAAATCAAGTTGATTGTAGGCAGATCTGGCAGTGCTTTAAACCTGAAAGTATTTTGATTCGCTATAAAATTATAAATTCCTGGTTTAATTCATAAACCTGCTCTAATACCAGTACAATCCATGTGGGGGCGACATTGCATTATGGTTTTACGGATGAGGATATACTTGATAAACTTGAACGTTACGAGCATTAAGTTTATATATTTATATATATACATAACCAATACCGAGAAAATCTCTATATATTTTTATTTACATTCATTATTACATAGGAGGATAATAACAGGTAGACTGCAACATGTTTCTAATTGCGATTGAATTAGATTTTGATTTAAAAAAAAATTATAGGGGAACAAGGAAATTCGTGTGAATAAAGTATAAAACTTTACCACCAAAGGAAATCCCAAATGACACGAATATGCACCTGACGCGGAAGTGACGTTTACTTTCGGTTTCATCCAACACTGATCAAATCAACGCAGACAAATCCTGCAGAAAACAAGAGAAAGTAAGTTTCAAAGCTCATGTAGATCCAAGTGTAAATCTGCATTTATGAAGCTTCCATTGACATTAAACACCTGATGCACATTTACTGCAGCCAAGTTGACTTGTGCGTCTAAATACGTTTGACTGGACGCGTTCTTAACAGTAGAAATCAGATTTTTACACTTATCTGTTATTTCAGATCAATATCATCCAACATTAGAATCTGTTTCGTAGATTAAAACCCAGCTTTAAAGTTACTTTCACTTTTGATGCAGCGTCTTAACCTTAGAGGAATTAAAACAAATGTTGGATAAGTGAGTCAAATGTGTGTTTGCTTTTATATCCAGATGGATCAGACTAGTAGGATGGTAGAGGTGTGGGGCCTTCCAGAGGATCCACAGGAGCAGGGGTTAGTGCAGACAGTGCACAGTTACTTCAGCTGCCAGTCTGGAGGAGAAGTGCTGAAGGTGTTGTATCCATGTTATGGCCCAGGACAGGCCTTCATCATGTTTAAGGAGCCTGAGGGTGAGACACACACACGCACACACACTGTCGTCCTCAAAATTATTCATACCCCTCCCATTTTTTCTGATGAAATCAATGAGTTTCCTCAAGTTTGTTGTGTAACTTACATGTGGTACACAAGTGAGGGAAAAACAACAAATGATACTTGAAGAAATACTTTATTTCAGGAGTATTTTATTAATGGATTTCCACAGAAAAAATAAAAAAAAAAGTGCCACGTTCAAAAGTATTCCTACCCTGTGTTTGCTACGTCCAGTTTCTGTTCGTACTGGTAATAGAGCGGCCTTTGTTGCGGATGGTGGGTCGTGTTGGCGTCCACAGCCTCTCTTATGTCTCCTGTTGGGTTTTTGGCCCACTCTTCCTGGGCCAAGGCCTCCAGCTGGATCTGGTTGGATGGTCTTTTTGCTATTTTTGTTTTTTGTATTTCGTCCATTTAACAGAACATGATATACACATACATACATACAGCTGGGATCTCCATACCAGCGTGGGCGAAAAGCAACAGCTTATTTATGCCTACCCTATTTACAAGAAGGAGAGTTGCATAAATAAAACAAGATGTCACAGTTTTAAACAATAATATAATAAAACAAATAATATAACCTAAGCAAAATCTCAGATTCATACTGGTAATAGGCTTACTTTATTCTAAAATTGTGTATTTATTGAACACCGTCGTTTTAGACATCCTTATAAATGTGGTGACTGAAGTGCCTGTTTTTAATTCTTTTTCCAGTTGATTCCATAATTTTACTCCAGTTACAGATTTGCATTTGCCTTTTGCGTCTCCTTCCCATCTCTCTGGTTCTCAGCTCCCTCCACAGATTCTCTGTGTGGTTTAGGTCAGGACTTTGACCAGGCCGTGTCCTTGAACCACTGCTGCACTACCTCGGCGGTATGCTCGGGGGCATTTATTACAAAAATCAATTCATTTATTACAAAATTATTACAAACAGTTAAGATCAACAATTTATTTACAAGATACATGTTGTAACAGGACACTCCAGAAGCCGTCCTCAGCTTATAAACATGTGATAAGACACAACTTTCATCAGAATCTTTACGAAATTCAAGTGTTCGAAATAACTACAGACATATTTTAAATATTTGCCTAACTACCTAACGATGATTAATTTCCTTTTCCTGAGTCTTATTGTAGTCAGCATATTCCAATATTCTCAGATAATTTAATAGTCAGACACGGGCTCATCGTCCTACTGGGATGACCAATCAGGACCAATTAAATGAACTTGTTGATATAGAAATAGTAGCAGTAGCTGTGTTTCTCTTTAGCAGTAATGTAGGGTAGGAATGTTGACGAAAAGCGTCCAGTCTGGCCCATATAATGAATGTGAGAAAGTCAGGAGTGTCAAACTCATATTAGTTCAGAGCCAACAAACAACCCAGTTTAATGTGAAATTGGGCAGACTAGTACATACATAATACACTGGTGCCCCTAAAGTTGGAATGATTTTTTTTTTTTTTTTTCTTTAGACACATTCCTCTTTTTTATTCCTATTTATTCACCTTTGACCTGGTGTTATGACTAAACACTGAGTTCCTGTTACATAACACTGAGTTTCTGTTACACTTTATTGAGAAATAACATTATCATAATTATTTCATGAGAGGATGTACTTTTTTTTTCCATGGGCAACAGTGTAATAGCAAAATAACCTATAAATAATAACATCTCTAAATATTCTCCTTGGTTTAACCCTTTAGGTGCCAGAGTTTTTTTTAAATTTATTTATTTTTTATCAGCTGTCTGTTTCATGCTTGTTGCTTATTACCACTTTAGTGCGTAAAGGGTTAATATGGAAAAAAGCTAAATTAAATATGACAATGTTTACATTTACAAACTATCCTTTTACAAAAAACCATGAATAACCTGAACAAATAAGAACAACATGAAGTGATGTATAATACTGTTGAAAGTGCACTTATTTTTCTGGTTTTACATGGTTGTTCAGCTTATTCTCATTTTACAGTGAAAGGATAGTTTGTAAATGTAAACATTTTCGTCATGTAATTTTTTTTTTTTCACATTAAACCAAGGAAAAAATATGGAGTTGCTATCTTTTATAGGCTATTATGTTATTATTTTATTTGTCCAGCTGACATGACATCATATTGGGCTGTAAATGGCCCCTAAACTAAAATGAGTTTGACGCCCCTGGTCTAAGGTGTGTCTTTTATCGCCATCTACTGACCATTACGAGGAACTACAGTAAAGCCTCTTCAAATGATGTTTCAGGATCATGTAAATGCACGGTTTTCATGCTGCGGTGTGAGATTAACAGCATGTTTCGCTATCTAAATGCCACACTCCTGTTATTTAGGCACATTTCACACGACGACAAGTGGACAAAGCATTCAGATCCTCAGAAAAAGAAAAATACTAATGTTGCTGAAATCTGTTACAAAAAACACCAAGACTTAATAAATTTATCTCAGTCTCAGCTTTAGATTAGTCTCTTAGCTCTAGATTATTTATTGTCTCATTATAACTGCTTCAGTTCTTTGCGGTTGTTGTTTTTGTTTATTTTCATTCCTCCTCCTCTCCCTTCCTTGTCCGTGTGTTCCCCGTAAATTCTCATGCTAATCTATTTTGTGTCCTTTTTATCTGTTTGCTTCTTTTACACATTTGTATTGATTTATTTATTTTAAATCATGTCCATCTTATTTTTATTTATAAAGTTTATTTGATAGGGACAATGCAAATTACATCGTATAACTTCTACCTGTTACAAACAAGCTGTAGTAACTGATGATTCTCATAAGGAGATAATAGCTATTGTTAGTTTCTGTCTCCAGTCCCTAGTCAGGCTTTTAGCAGAGAAAAAAAAGAAAGAAGGAAAAAAGGAGAGGTAAAAAAAACAAAAAAAAAAAAAAACATTTAAGGTTACATAAAAATGACAGTGTACAATCACAGATAATAATAAATAAATACATACACATATAAACAGCATATGTACATATTTAAAGTCACATGAAAGTTACATAAAATTACAGTAAAATCAGAATTGTTAAAAATGCTCACATCTCTGATTTTGTTTTAGCCAGCCTTTGAAGCTTTTGTTAAAAGTTTTTACATCTTGTGTTAATTTTATTTCTGTAGGCAGTGTGTTCCACATTTGGTCGCATTATGTCATTTTTGCCCATTTTTATCTTTTACATTATTTCCTGTCCTTACCTATGGTTATGTATTTTCTTAAAATAAAAACAGCCCTGTAACAGACATATTGAGTCCTGAGCATAAATTTGGGAAACGCTGTGTTAGTAAATGCGTTAAATCTGCATTTATTTCCTCAGCGGTTGCACGTGTTTTGCAGAAGAGCTCCCATGTGTTGAGAGTGAATCATCAAACATATCATCTAAAAGTGAAAGCACCAGACAGTCCTGAGGTAAAGCTCCATTTCTGACCTAAAAACACTAAGTGATGTGAGGTCTGAGTACGTGTGTGAGTCATTTTGTGGCTGTTTTCTTTCTCGGTTTGCTCTCAGGTGGATTTACCAGTGGAGGCGACGGTACACCTGAGCAGTTTCTCAGATCAGAAAAGGGTGCGAGAAATCCTCATATCACACGACTTCGAGATGAAGACGGTAGATGGGAATCGCGTGCAAATCACAGGTTCGTTATTGAAGCTTGGAGCTGCGAAGACCCGTTTGGAGATGCTACTAAACTCCCACAAACAAAACAAAACACCACCATCCCCATCCAAAGACAGAAGCCAATCAGGATCTCCATCATCTCATCCAGAACATCCAAGAAGTGAGTCGTTTGTCGTCAACGTGGACGTCCTCATGTACGCTAAACATCTCAGGAAAGAATATATGGAAGACATCCTACGACGCCATAACGTCCAAATGGAAGAGCAGCCAGTAGGCGATAACATCAGCATCACCTTACAGGGAAAAAGTGTAAAAACAGCCATTACCAAACTGCAGAGTTTTCTAAATGAGCTCAGTTTATCACTACGCACACAGGACGTGGCTCTGAAGAACATGGATCAGGAAGGACGAGCCCTTTTGACAAGAATTCAACAAGGAAACGATGTTTACAAGTCGGTGCTGGTCTGTCGGAGGAGCGACACGCTACACCTCATCGGACCGTCTGCGGAGAGCTATGAGGTGAAACAGCAGCTGATGGGGACGGCGGCGGACAGAAGCTCCAGGCGGAGGAGCACCTCTGTGCCTCCGGTCAACGAAAGGAAAACGGACAGAGGACGCCATGCGAGCCCAAGGTCGTCTCCTGTCGAGGCCCGAGGTCACTCATTAACATACCACCCTAAACATGAGGCTGCTGCTCACAACGGTCCAAGTGGAGGTCATAGAAGACGAAGCAGATCTGAGACTCGACAGAGAACGCAGACAGAAAAGGCAAATGGCCACAAGCATCCGGAGGAAAATGAACACGATTCACTGAAATCACCTAAAACATTCTTCACACAGAAATATGACAACTTTAAAAGGAAATGGAAAGACTGGAGAAAGTGAAGAAGTGGAATCTACTACTAGTACTACTACTACTGGTACTAGTACTACCATTACCACTACTACCACCATCACTACTACGACTACCACTAGTACTATTATTACCACTACTACCACTACTACTATTACTACTACTACTTCTACTACAACTATTAACACTACTTCTACTACCACTATCACTAGTACTACAACTACTAGTACTAGTACTACTATTACCACTACTACCACCATTACTCCTACCACTACCGCTACCACTTCTACTAGTACCACTACCACCATTACTACTACTACTACTACTACTTCTACTACTACTACTTCTACTACTACCACTACTTGCTTCTGTTATTTTGTTTCTGTCCTTTATGTGTCCACATCCAAACTACATGACATAAATATGTGTATATATGTATTAGTGTATTCTGTAAAAAACATAAATATGTATTAATATTACATTTAAATGCATAGAGTTTATTACACAAGATTGTGGTGCAATATACTTGTTTATTGTCATTTAGGTCATATCAAATATATAAATATATAAAAAGGGGCCTGCATATTATGTGACTGATAAAACATGATTTTATTGCTATTTTGCTAAATCTCACAAGTTTTTTGGAAAAAAGAAAATAGACTGTCTGCAATTTGTGATAGACAATCAGTTAAATAGTCCCTGAAGTTACTGGGTTATTATTTGGTCCTAGGCTATTATTTAACATCAGATATTAATTTATGCCCCTTGATATTAAGGGAGTGTTGTTGTGGTCTCTAATTTCTTACAGTTTATAAACATTTAATGGGTTTTTTTCAGGTTTTTGACTTGAAAACCTGTCACATGTTTGACTTTTCATTAGTTTGTCTGTGTTCTGATGGTTATTTTCAAAGCTGCTTATACATAGCCTGACCCAAAAAAAGCCCCACACACAGTATTTCAGTGCTCCAACTTTAGTTTTGCTTACAGGACACATTCGCTATTGCATCATTTATGCCACGAGATACTTATGCAATGTCACAATAAGTACCGCTGCATTTATTTCCTACCTGACGCGCATAATTTTAAGATCTTCGCCAGCACATCCCAAAGATTCTCAGTGGGGTTCAGTTCTGGACTCTGGTGGTCAATCCATGTGTGAAAATGACATCTCACACTCCTGAACCACTATATGACAAGTCCACCGAGCTTGATGAGTCATGGAATAGTTAAGGGTTGTTTAAGAAATGAGAAGCTGCTCACTACATCAATCAGGGTTAAATATGTTTTGTTTTTTTTAACTGAAATATTAATCACTGCAGTAATTTTTACTCGTTTGCTTTGTCAAATCCACGTGGAGGCTTTTTTTTGGCCAGTGTATTATGTTTTTATATTAATAACATGAAAATCACATGAAGAGTTAAAATGTAAGTTACTGTTTATTAATGGAACAAGCTTCAGTCTGAGCTCCATCTACAAACATTAGTCGCTTTTCCATTGACCCTAAAATTGCCCGAATATAACTTGCGCATAAAAATTTGCCTAATGGAAAAACGACAATTTCACCAATACTCTCGTTTTTCGATGAAAAGTTTTTGCACTTGTAAGAGGTGGTTTTTCGGACGTAGCGAAATTGGTATATCGTGCAAAACTGCAATGGAAAGACGTTTTTGCGCAACCAGAGTCACGTGAATAAAAAAAAAAAAAAAAGGGATATTGGCGGATGTTACAAGTGAAGAAGAAGAGTTTTAAAACAAACATGGTGCGGCATGTGTGGATGCACCAGGAAACTGAATAATTTTTGAATTTAGTACAGGATAGAAGGGTAAAAATAATAATGAATATATCTGTAAATCAAAAGTGATTTATTTTTGTCATCTTTATGGAATGACTTCTCGTGACATATCGCAATAATTAATAAATCATCGCATTTGTGATTTGATGGAAAAACCAACATTACGCACTAATGTTTTTTCCACATTTAGTACAAATCGCTAAAGTTTTGCACAGATGTCCAATGGAAAAGCCACTACTGACTCCTTTGATTTAAAAAAGAGTGAAATCTCTGCAATCAAGGCTGTTGGACTAAATCTTTTGATTGTATAAGTTGTTTTTTTTTTGTGTGTGTGTGTATGTTTGCAAATGCTTTCATTTTAAACTATAATTATGTGACTGTAACAGTGCGGTCTTGGTCAGATCTCCCTTGAAAAAGAGATTCCCCCATCTCAATAAGACCAACCTGGTTATATAAAGGTTAAATAAATAATGACCAATTTTAATGTAAACGATGCACTATCTATGGCCCACAGGCCCAGACTGAATACCCAAAGGGTCCAATCTGGCTCAAGGTGAATTTGCAAAGAGTGAAAATTGCACAGAAGACATTAACAGTCAAGAGTGTAGCTGAATCTTGCCAAGTTGTTGTGATTGTAAAGTTAAATGCTATATTTTCACTTCTAGATGCCTCTTACTAAATATGTGCCTTTGTAGATCCACTGTGATCTGTACAAATTTTAATATGCATGTGTAAATGATAAGCTGATGTACAATATTATTAAAATTGCCCATAAATTTCTTAAGAATTTTCATTTTTTTCATAGATGTTCAGATTATTAACATTATTTGTGAAAGGATAGTTTGAAAATGTAAAAAAATTTCCTACAGTAAATTTTACTTTTTTGTACTAAAAGAGAAGAATTTAGAGTTGTTATTATCTACAAGTTATAATGTTATTATTTTATTGTTCCGACCTATTTGAGATCAAATTGGGCTGAATGTGGCCCCTGGACAAATGGAAAGTAGTGTGGAAATGAAACTGACGTCCATGCACTAGAGACATGCACGTCAAATAAAATGCACTAATCCAGATACTTGGATTTAACCCATAAAGACCCAGTGCTACTTTAGTGGTAGTTTAGTGGTATTTACTACCATTTACTCTAATATTGTGCTCTATATTTTTCATTTTTAGGTGTATAAATAGGTATTTTCCTGTATTTAATGATCATGTACATGTTAAAGCTCAGATTTAAACCTCCTGAGACCCAGGGAAGTAAAGGTTTTCGGTTTTTACATTGATTGGAAATAGCATGATGCAACTTTCTTTTTTTTTTTTCTTCAGATACGTTTTTATTTATTTTTTTTATGGAATGTCCTTTGCAGTGAACTTTTTTGGTTTTTAAGTAAAGCTGTGAAACTCTTGTCCCCTACTAAGGACAGAAGTAGATTGCTGGTCTCAGGAGGGTAGTTGAGGGTAATTATATAAAAAACAGAGAAAACTGAAGAAAAAGTATCTTTTTCTGCAAAATCTATCATTAACTGAACATAAAACAAATGTCTCCATCCACTGTCATTGATCCAACTCCATGGGTTTTATTGGTGAATCAACGTTGTAGAAGATGACGGTGTTTCCATGGTAACTGGAGCCTCTGAACGTTCAAATGGGTCATATCTGATGACCACGAAAAGATGACAAACTGTATTTTACACCAATTATTTACATGTATTGATAGGATTAGTGGATGAACAGGTATTAAACATTTTAGATCAGTAGATGGTTTTGGTCACCAGTGGATGTTTGGGTCTTTATGGGTTAAAATGTGGTAAAAATCATGCCTTTTCTGTCTATATGCATTTGTGCAATCGTCATCCTGATTGTATGAGGTATGCTCCTGATAATGTCTTTATTTTTACTCCTGAATGCAACCGTAGACAATGAAAGAGACGAGGGGAAGCATGAACAGCGTCCCAGCAGCAGGAAGTGAAACATGCAACTAAACTCATGCTGATAGAGGAAGTACTTTTGGCTAATGAGGATGTTACAAGCCGGTGAAGGAATAAAAAGGTTAACTGGATGTTTGAGTGCTTATGGACAACATTATACAGTAACGGCTTTAGACGCCTGAGCTTCAACACAAGATCAAGCCAAAACTGGTGATCCTTTAGGTAGGTGTGGTTTACGTGTGATGTAAAGTCCATTGGCTGATCATTTTCAGCTGATTCTTCTATTGAAGCTTTTCCAGCACAGCAGTATGACTCAGAAGCCTTTTTTTCAGCGATTAGTTAGTCCCTGCTGTTTTTTTTCATTATTATTATTATTATTATTATTATTATTATTATTATTATCATGTCCTGTTAAAAAGCTTTACATAAATGCAATGTTTTACAAGGACAAATGAAACTGGAATTTGTATTTTTCATTATTTTGAAATCTGAATTCAACTCAACAGCACTACAACTAAAGCTTCTCTTTGTGGTTTTAATCAGATGTTTGCTTGGTTGTCATGGCAACAAGTTTTGTAAGAGGATATGAGGTGGATGTAGATGCTTTTGACTTAAATCTAGACCTGTTACATTCCAGTTACAACATATTTTGGCCTCAAATTGAATAGTTTTACAAGCAGACACTGAGGACATTGGAATATTTTACTGATCATCTTCAGCTATAAAGGATTTAACATACATGTAATTTCAGCCACCATCCTATCACTACAATGGAGGTTTATATTGCACTCAAGGACTGATTGGTTCAGAAAATGAATAACTGTATCATGCGTGTTTCTTTTTTTAATTTACACTATTAAAATATAGTATTTCTGATGAAACTACAAGATACAAATTTGATTTTAACCACTTTATTTATTTATTTTTTTACATTCGGTAATTAACTAAACCTTTTAAATGTTTGTTTTATGTTTTCTTCTTGTGTGCCAAACATAGATGTCTTGAAATGTATAGAATTGCCATGTTTAGTGTTGACTGCAGGGACCAATAAAACATGCATTTTGTGATTGCTTTTACATTATCTTTTTTCCATTTTTAGTTGGTACGTTTCTCCTGGTAGTTTTGCTGTAGTTCAACTTCTTCTACTAACTGTTGTTTGCAAAGCTATGATTTGTGAGTCATTTCCCAAACACGTACCAGTTTACATTCTTTTATTAGGTATATTTCTGATAAACTAACCCCTTAATCTAAAGTAAAAGCGTTGATGTGTCTACTTAACCCATAAAGACCCAGCGCTATTTCTGTGGCAGTTCTCAAATGATTTTTTCTCTGTATTGACCCTTTCTGAAGTGATTTATCACCATTTATTATACTATTATTTTCTCTATTTTGCATTTGTCTCAGTGAAAGTCAGGTATTATATTTAATTTACTGATCATGACGTTTATAAAAGCTCAGATTAAAGTTGGGTTATTATATCAAAAACAGAGAAAACTGAATAAAAAGTGACTTTTTGGAATAAAAGCTATCATTAACCGAACATAAACCAAGCATTTCCATCCACTGTCATTGACCCAACTCCATGGGTTTTACTGGTGAATCAATAATGTAGAACAGGGGTCTCGAACATGTGCCGGGGGTCAAAACTGGACCAGCAAAAGGTCCAATCTGGCCCATGGGATGAATTTGCACTGTGCAAAAATCACACTGAAGATATTAACAATCAAGGGTGTCAAACTCATTTTAGTTCAGGTTCCACATACAGACCAATATGATCTAAAGTAAAATAATAACATAATAACCTATAAACATGACAACTCCATTTTTCTGGGGTCTAGGTTCAGCTGGACTAATTTTACTCTTTTGAAGCAAAACTAGTCCAGTTGAACCTCAAAGATGAGCTGGGTAAATGAGAAATGGAAAAAAAAAAAGAAATTGATCTTATTTTAGTTCCAAACTCCAAATTTTTAGCAATATTATACATGTTACCAAATGCTTGTGTAACATTGTGTGTAATGCACTTGTACAAATGGTAAGTTGAGGCATAATATTGTTAAAACTGCCCTTATTTTTCTGAAATGTAACTTTTTTTTCAGGTTATTTACATGTTATTGGTGAAAAGATAGTTTGTAAATGTAAATATTTTCAGAATTCAATGCTTTTATTGCACTAAAACAAAGAGAAAAAGTAATAATTTTGTTATGATGCTATTTACTGCTCCGTGTCGCTTGAGATCCAATTTGGCTGAATGCGGCCCCTGGAAGAAATGAGTTTGACAGCCCTGTTGTAGAAGATGACAGTGTTTCCACGTTCACTACGGAGCCTCTGAACGTCCAAATGGGTCA
>JAPQRP010000003.1:27119098-27133971 GCA_037367295.1 Apogon hyalosoma
GTGTCTTGCCCAAGGACACAACAGCACATGACTGGGACAGAGCGGGATTCGAACCGCCAGCCCTTCGGTTATTGGACAACCCGCTCTACCACCTGAGCCATAGCCGCCCCTATATATGATGTTTCTGGATTAATATTTCCTAAGATGCATAAAGTTGAGCTAATTTTAAGGCTACTTTAGTCTACAGCAAAATACGGTATTGTCAAACATCATCATCGTATAGAGTGTCACTGTCTCTTAAGAAACACCTATCATCAAAAAGATCAAGTCAGAACAACAGGTCTGAAAAGGATAATACTTTAGGAAAGAGCACTTCGTTACATTCCACCACAGTGACAGTTTACTGACAGCACAGTAAACAGCTGAAGCAGGTAGTAAGTGATGGTCATTTTCATTATTTAACTGTGTCTGTCTAGCACTGTGTTTTTCAACCTTGGCGTTGGGGCCCTGTGTGGGGTCGCCGGGAATTCAACTGGGGTAATCTACACCTGGCTTTTCTGGCTCTGTCCATAATAATATACATTATATAGACTAAATGTCATCTAAAATTAACCTTTATTTGCAACATAGTATAGCAAACTATTACATGATCAAAAACAAATTAATTTCAGCAAAAAAATGTCTCCTTTTGAATGTCTGGGGGCCCAGAAATTTGTGATGTTAAAATGGGGTCACGAGCCATAAAAGGTTGGGAACCACTGGTCTAGCATGATCTAAAACATATAACCACTTAATTAATTTCTCTTTCCTAATTATGGCGGATTCACAGATCGACTACTTCAACAACCAGATCATTGTGGATCTTGTGGAGCAGCCGCATAAAGGAATTATCTCCATTTTGGATGAGGCTTGTCTTACTGTTGGCAAAGTCACAGACACTGTCTGTCTGGACAGCATGGACACCAAACTAGCCCAGCATCCGCACTACACCTCCCGCAAGGTGAGAAACGAGCATGTTGTGGTTTCTTTTGTTCCAAAAGAGTTAAGCTTTAAACTTTCCAAGATCTTTAAATCTAAAAATAAGTAAAGGTTGATTAGTTCAGGGGTGACTGTGCCTTTGCTGCAGCAGCTCCTAAACCATGGAACCATCTGCCTCTCTGTATCAGACAGGCCTCCTCTGTCTGTTTTTAAATCCCTTCTTAAAAGCCCTTCTTTTCTCCTTGCTTTTGAAACTATGTGAGATGTTTGAATGTATTATTTTTATTCTATTGTTTTATCTGGTATTGGTTTATTGTTCTTATTTTTTGTTGTTTTTAACTGTACAGCTTTTTATGTTTTTAATTTATTCTTGTATTTTGTTCTTTTATTTAGGTTTTATTTATTCTTCTGCACAGCACTGTTTTTGTTTTTTTTTTTGTACAGTTATATGTCTTTTAATCTATTCTTGTATTTTACTCTTTTATTTTGGTTTTTATTTATTCTTCTGTACAGCACTTTGGTCCACTGTGGTTATTTTAAAGTGCTTTACAAACAAAGTTGGATTGGATTGGATTGGATTGGATTGGATTGGACTGGATTGGATTGGACTCGATCCAGGTCTAGTGCCCCTTGGTGCAGTTTTCAGTTGCTGTCAATAGAGGGCAGAGTTTCTCCAGTGTTTTCCCTTTAGTGCAGTTTCAAACATAGTATAAGATGCTGTTCAGACAACAAATCCTCCACAGTGTAGGCCTTATTCCTTCACCCCAGAGTCGACATGTATACACTCTGTAAATGTGTCATCCATGTTTCATTATAAACCTGATGTTCTTTGCTGTTGGTTTCCTCTGATCTTTTCCAGCTCAGCCCCACTGATAAAACCATGGACTTTCAGAAACACTTCCGCATTCGCCACTATGCTGGAGACGTCACGTGAGTTGCTCACACATTTACACACATTGTTACTGTCATCCGCCTCAGCCCATCGCTGCCTGTGGCTGAAAAAGTGACAGGATGTTTCAGAGTGTAAGCCATATAATCCTATTAAGAGAGGCCAGTGTATGGCTTAGACAGCAGCAGGTTTTCATGAAGGCATTGTGGTGGTGACAGCTCTACTGACCAGAAAAACGTTGTAAATACCTCCTTACCTATTATCTGTAATATTCTGAGTAAGTCTGCTGAACTTAATGTACAAAGTAATGTTATGATCTGTGAAAATAGGTACATTTTTCTTCTTTAATACTAAAATGAGAATAATGTAGATGTTGCAGCTTTCTCATGTATGGAAATTGATTTTCTTCAAGAAAGTAATATTTGATATGAAAGCTGAAGGATAATATATTCCTTATCTCAGACATTTTACTGATATTTTTAGTTTTAGTTAACTATAGGCTAATGTAAGTAATGTTCTCATGGGCTGTATGTGTTCATCTATTATTGATATATTTTGACATTCAATTTGATGTGTGATGTGCAAATAGGTTATGTCAAACACTATTAATGAGGACAGATATGCCATGAATAATTTAATGATTCATGCCTAGTTTTAGATAAAACAAGTGCATTGTAGAGTTAAAAATGTGGGCACATGTATCTTTGTTTTATATCAGTTGTTGTTTGGTTTATGAACACAGATGAGAGAACATTTTCCATCACTGCTTCACTTCCTTGATGTGCTCACTGATGTTAAACATCGCGGTGGCCAGATGAGGTCTCTGGCCAGCAGTCACCCGTCATGGCTTTAGTTTCAGAAGATTGACTGTGCTCACGTGTACTGCCCTCAATCTAGAGAAGGAAGGACATTAATATGTCAAGGGAGCATGAAAAGAAGAGGAGGACAAGGAGGGATGGAGCCAGCTGATGAGACAATTTTGTGTCTGTGAGATGTAACAGTAATCAAGGAGAACCGGAGGAGGGTTTATCGACATCTTTGACGTCTTTGGAAATCCTGACTAACATGATGTCGAACACTGAGCAATTTCATCCATGTCTGAAACCCAAGGCAGCTCTCAGGGACAATTACTGCACTGTGTTCAGCCTCCTTCCCCATGAGTGTTGCCTTCAAGTCCCTCCTTTATGCCAGCGTTAACATGACGGCCTGGTGTGTGGCAGTATGACAGACCTGCAGTGGTAATGACAGATGGCCGTCCCTGTCACTGCGTGTCCCCATCACCCAGCCTCAACTCATCTCAGGGCCATGCCGAGGTCACTCCAGCTGAGCTGTCGCCCCTCGTCTATGCTCCCTGGTGGCACTGGCCTCCCATCATCCCCTGTCCCATCCCATCCCATCTGAGTCTATCCTTACTTTGGCTAAATATACGCTCGTCCTAGCCACCCGCTGGCCCCAAGCCACCACTATCAAAAGCTTTGACCTACTTCGCACCCTCCTTCTCTCTCTCTCTTCTTTCCTTTTTTCCTCCTTCACCCTATTTCCTCTTTTTCTTCTTCTTTAGTACTGCATTGCTCACCTGGCGTTCTTGGCTATCCATGCTTTAATTCCCTACAGTATTTCTGTTTGCAAATGCAGCACTTTAAGCAGCCGTAACATATACATTCTCATTCTGTAGAACTTTCTATTGCAGTAACAGGGTTGCAGGTAATGGAACAGAAAAGAGACGTCCTCCAACTCATCTCAAGTGACCATTTTAATGTGTTTTAATTATACTAGCAATCGTGAAATTTTGGTTCACATTTATCTTTGGTATCTTTTTTATATCACTAATATAGTATAAGCCTGAAATACAGTTATACAAAAGCACCAGAAGATTAATTGGCTTTCAACTTTAGAACATATTTAAGCAGCACAGTTCATCAAATCAAGATCACAGCAATAACACTATCAGCCTGATTCTGCAATTTAAAAGTTCATTGAGTGATATTTCAATATTTAACAATATTTAATTGCCTTCTTCATGTAAGACTACTGCTACTAGACCAAAGCTACTGTTCAAACACAGTCTGATAATAACTGACAGCGTTGCCATTAAAATGGCATCGACTCCACCTCAAATAACTTTAGAGCAACTGATAATAATTAAATGTTCTTGAAATCAAATCCTGGGACCATGATTTAAAGGGCAATACATTGATTTGTAATATATTTTTGAGTGTATTCTCTATATCGTGGAATTATTTTGTGGTGAATATGACCTAAGGGTGACATGGATTTATAGCCAAGGTGTCACAAGCCTCAAATTTACCTGAACTTTACAATCTGTACAATATACAACCTTACAACCTGACCTTTGAGACTTAGTTTAAGTAAAGAAACATCCCCCTAAAATATCTCAGAAAAGGGTCATACATGATCTTAATCTGTGTAAGAATCCAGGAAAACAGTACTGAAATATGAAATCTGGATCACTTTAATCCTTTTGCTTTTATACAGGTAAATGAAAAAGATTATGATGCTTATGTAAAATTATTAAAATTGCTCAAAAAATTGTGATCAAATGATTACGTAATAATTGCAACAACCCAATTCTCAAAAGCATGTCTCACTCTGCCAGGTTAAATAATCTCCGAATGATGTGCAAGGTGCTGTTTCGACACTATTCCCCAAGCAGCACACAGTAAAGTAATAATGTTCAGAATACAAAGACAAGTAATTAAAACATTCAACTCATACTCATTCATTACTTAAATGTTGTAAAAACTAACATTGCAGATACTGTCACTGTGCTGGCTTTCGTTTTGCACAGCGCAGGCGTCTCTCTGCACCTGCCTTGACCTTCATACTTAAATAAACTTTCCCTTTAAATCCTCCTCTCGTCTCTGGGGATGCGTTGCCTTCATCTCTGCACGTCCTCTCTCCTGCCTGCCTGGCCTGTTCCACCACAGCCCTGTCCTTGTAAATAGGTGTTTTACCTTGGTATCGTGCATTCCGACTGCTCTCTCTCTCTCTTTCTCTCCTTTTTCTATTTCACAATCTGTGTTTCACTCTTTTCGGCGAGCTTCCTAGAATCTGGTCAGCTGGTTTCGGCACCCATGAGCCACGGGGACACATCTGTCACAGCTAGACCTGACTTTCTGCCTCCAGATGCGAGTCTAGGACACAGTCACAGGGCTATTCAAGACAACATGTGACACACTTTTTGTTTTATCGTTTGGGTGTGTATTTTTTAATGGTGGGATGAGAGGATAATATGCATTAGTGTGGAAAAGAGCTCACTTTTTCAGCATTCTATGAAAAGGATGGATATTTAGCAGAAAAGTATCCGCATTTGGTGACTTACTGTTATGTTGTGAATGAGAAAAAAAAAAAAGTTGTGATGGTTTATTTGAGGTAGCGTTTACACTACAGCAGGCTTTTACCCCGAGGCTGGACAGCTTATGTAACTGTGCCTTACAGTTTGCCCGTGACCTCCCACTGATGCTTCACAAAAATCAACTGAGCAGTTTGAAGTAAGGCAGACAGATTATTTTGCAGACGCTTCGAGTTTTTTTTTCCCGAAACGTGAGCTGTGGGGGGAATTTGACCATGTTCCTAGTTTGTAAATCGACTAAGCAGTGTGACTGCTCTTGTAATCCTTTGCCTGAGGATTCTGGATCATTTGGAACAGGAAAAGCAGTCCGATAAGGAGTGATGATGTTGACCTGGGTTGACATAAAGTGTGCCACTCTGTCTGATTTTTTGTAATTGTACCATTTTTATTCTTCCTCTTCACCCAATCTCATTACAAGTACTCTTCCCTCATTCCTAAAAAACTACTTTTGGCCAATTACTCTTGATTGCTCTAGCTTTCTCCCTCTTCGTCTGTTACAGATATTCCGTCGAGGGCTTTTTGGACAAAAACAAGGACCTCCTTTTCCAAGATTTCAAGCGCCTCATGTACAACAGGTGCCAAATGCTTCCCTCTTAACAGTTTTTTCAGCCTGATGATGCTCTTGTCAGTTCAGTAACTGGGCTAAGCGTATAAATGAGTTTTTCTTCATCCTGTTTGGCCTTTCTATGCCCCTCTTTCTTGCCCCCCGCTCTCTCTCTCTCTCTTACAGCTCCAACTCCGTCCTGAAGGAGATGTGGCCAGATGGTCAGCTGAGTATCACAGAAGTCACCAAGCGACCTCTGACTGCAGCCACCCTCTTCAAGAACTCCATAGTTGCCTTAGTGGACAAACTGGCCTGCAAGGTCAGTGGATTCTACTCTCATTTCACTTCCTTATTCCTTTTCTTTGACCCCTATGGATTATTTCCAACCTAGAGGACGTTTAAAAACTCTTAACATTTTCTTAGGGGGTGTACTGATACACAGAATTCATGAGTTTGATAGAATGAGGGAAAAAAACTATAAAAGCGATAGGGCTGGACAGGTAGATAGGTTTCAGGCCTGCTGTAACACCTATCTTGTAAAAGAACTGTTGTAATTACAAACCCGTTTTTTGTAAGTTGTTGTTAAGTGTTTTTTTAATCATCATTTGAATCTAGTTTGGAGGTTTAAGAGCCCAAAAAATGCTACTTGACAAGACGACCCTAAAAATAGTAAATAATCTCTTATATAAAAGCACAAAATGACCGTATAATATAAAATAAATACATAGACATGTTTTCATTTGTTATAGTAACATTAAAAGCTGAGGCCCAACTTTCAGGTTTTGCTCTTGCCATGGTGTGACTAACTCAGTTAGATTCCAGCCAACGTGAACTAAGCTTAGCTTATGCTGTTAACCTGCCAGTGACTTCTAATGCATGATGTAGTTCCAGATGGAACCTGTGCATGTGAAACTTGGATCTAGGTTGTGTTCATCTGCCTTCACTCATAGGTTAGAGAATATTCTCTGCACACTGCTTTCACCCAACTCTGATGACACCTCTAAACTCCTAAAAGCCAGAGTCAAATCAAAGTCACTGAAGGCTGTATTTTTGTGTCAGATGTAGTTTTTAGCACCTGCCTAGATCTTGCCCCGGTTTACTCAGCTGTCATTGATTCAGAGGATGCTCTTCACCAGTAGTGGTGGTTCTGGTCCTTGTAAAGCCTGTGTGAGTCAGAGGCTATTCTGAGACGTGTCAGTGTGATGGGTGATGCGTGACAAAGTATGAAGTGAGAGGATGTACACAGCCATCCAGCAGGAACATGCATGTGAAGCCATGTGCTCTTTTTGATGTCAGAGAGTAAGAGTTTTTGTAGGTCGCTTGTCCTCATCCTGTCTGACTGTTAGTGGATTTGGTGGTGGACAAAAAAAACATGCTGTTCACCTCTCTTGGCCTCATCTCACTGACTGAAGTCTGACATTTCCTGCTGTTATTTTGGGACGGCTTGCTGTTGAACCATTGTAGCATCTCCTCCTTGAGTAACTGAGGTAAAATGGAAGTAAACTCCCCTGGCAGCCATTTTTTTTCTTCAGGTCACGTTAAGGGAGTACATTCAGAAGCACCTGCGCTCACCCTCTTAAGTCTGCTCGTCTCACTTGATCCCAACCCCCAGTAATGTCTCATTGTGTCTTTTCTTACATCCGTCCTGAACTGAGTTGAAATTGGGGGCACACCGAGTCGTGCATCATTTATTTGATGGACGATGGTGCCAGGGAGTCCTCAAAAAGTGCTCACTTTGTTCCTCCTTGTTCATCTTTCATGGACTGAGAGTGAGAGACGGCAAAAGCACAGCAGTCTCTGTTCTTTTACAGGACATCATATCTTGTTCAGATACTTGTCAAGGTGCAAGCATCCAGCACTGCGTTAACTAATGTGCACTTAAAGGTGCTGTTAGTAAGCAGATGTTATCAGACCCAGTTTTTCCCTGTGGCGTCTGTTGAAATGCACAAGTCTGATTGACGTCACTGAGCTGTGTTTGCCAAGTTTACAGTTGGGCTTCGGCTCTGTCTCAGTTTACAAGCTGAGTTGTGTTTATTTACTTGCACAGCAGTGACTGAAACAATGTTAAAAACATGCAAAAATTAAGTAAGTTAGTGCAGGTGATAAAACACAAGTGTTCAGAAAAATAGTCTCAGTCACATAAACACCAAATCAACGGACATGTTGCAGTAACATAATATTAAGTCACTACGTCAGTTTGAATTGTTTTATTGCTTTCTTACTTTTATTACTTTAGGTTCTGCGTTACGTATTTTATGAGTAATGTGATGATGTGATACCTCACTCTGAAACATCTACCACAATATTTTAATGCAATAAAATAGCAATAAAATATAATAGAGCGATAAAATATAAGCATGTGTGGAGGTGGTAGGGATTTAATGTCCTCTCCATCAGCCCTGAAGCTCAACTACACTGGGATGAAGTTAGTCTTGGAACTTTAATCTAACTTTTTGTGTGTGTTTTAGGAGCCATATTATGTGCGATGCATAAAGCCGAACGAGATGAAGTCCCCAGTTCTGTTTGACGATGCTCGCTGCCAGCACCAGGTGGCTTACCTCGGCCTGTTGGAGAATGTGATGGTGCGCAGGGCAGGCTTTGCCTACAGGCAGCCCTACGCTCGCTTTCTGCAGCGGTAAGGAAACACACTCATGTTAGACAAGCTGTGTCAGGAAAACTGTGATCATAATTTCAGCACTTCCTTTGATCAATTTCTCTGTGAGGGAGTTGAGAAAAAAAAATCACCTTTTATTTGTCATGTACTCAATCTAACACAAGAAGTGACAGATGTTCCTGTAAGTGTACAGAACAAGTGTTGCTGCTGACAACATATTATTTTGAAGTAGAAAAAGCACAGGTAACACTTCAAAATATCTTGCAGTTTCCATCAGCTCTACACAGCTTTCCTGCCCACAACTTTGCTCTTTTGGTTCACTTTTAAGTCTCATTTGCAGCATTTTTTCCTCATTGTATAGGTTTTTGCAATGGAAAACATTTCAAAACTTATGTTGACCACTAGTTGGTCCACATTGTGGCCCAATTTGCAGCCAAAGAGTCAATAATTCCCTCAGTACTTGCCATTCAGAATGGAAATGTAATAGATTACAAAACACCAGTTATCATGTGAAAATGTTACAAGTAATGAAGCTATTTTCAATACATATTCATCAGTTTAAGTCATCACATTAATTCAGTTTATTTCATATTTGAGTATTTTCTGATAACTTTTCTGTTTCAAATCTAAAAGCAGACATCATCACTTCATAACAGTCCAGGGATTACTGTCAAAATTCAGCATCACTTAAAGCAAGAGTTGTAATGTTTCTATTTTAAAGCATATCCAAAAAAAAACAAATCACAGTAGAATAGTACTTAAAAGTGTTTTTGTCCATTGACATGATGTGCCAAGCTGGTTGCAGACTAACATTTTTCGGGTAACACATAGAGTTCTGTGCAAAAGTCCGAGGCCAACATTAGGTTTGTTGGTTTAGTAAAGTTCTAAGGACCACACATATGCATTTCTTTGTATTAAGATCACATGTCAGATGATTCTAATTCTTGCTACTGCTCTTGCTACTTCTTGTTATGGGGTCAGGGGTCACACTAAATAGTAACTTTAACCTTTAGAACCCATTTAGTTCACTTTTTTGCCTATCTTTTAAGGCAGTGCACATAGTGTATACATGATAAAAAGGACACACATTCACTATATGAATATTATAAGTGATGCGTCTGTGCTGCACTGCAATGATTACTATTAAATCAATCAACCAGCAAATTAATAAACAATTATTTTGACAGCTGATGATTGGAGAAATGAAAAAGGAAAAAAAATGCATATATTGGATTCCATGTTCTTAAATGTGAATATTTTAAAGTTTTTTTTTCCCTTCTCTGTCAAAATGAAATCACTATCATTGTGTTGTGATCAAACAAGACGTCTTAGGATGTCATGCTGGGATTTTTCTCAATTTTCTGACTTTTTTAAACCACATAATTATTATATTGATAGATAATATTTGGAGATTAATCACTGAAAATAATCATTAGCTGCAGCCTTAGGCACTATTACTGTCATTCACTGCGTGTTGTCTTTCTGCTAAATGTTGTGCAGATATAAAATGACATGCGAGTACACGTGGCCGAACCACCTGATGCCCTCAGACAGGGACGCTGTGGAAGCCATTGTCATCCAGCATGGTTTCCAAGACGATGTGGCGTACGGACACACCAAACTGTTTGTCCGAACGCCACGATCTTTGTTCACGTTGGAGCAGGAACGAGCTGCTCTCATCCCCATCCTGGTACTTTTCCTCCAGAAGGTGAGTTATATTAATACTTATCGTTTTACCGTCTTCACTGTCTATCGACGTCACCGTGACTCAGATCGTAAGTGTCAGATCTTTAAGGCTGTTTTCAAGTCATGCTTTTGCTTTAACAAAGATGTATTGATCTGACAGTTAAATCAATTGACACAGAAACCTAATTTCGTGTCACGGACAGCTTGGTCCATGTGATTACATTTAATCATCCACAAAGTTATCTCCAGCAGTCTGAAAATGAAAATCATCTGCCAGCTTGAATCCTAATTTCCTGTAACAATAATTGGGATAATTAATGAGATCCAGAGCACACTTACATTAAAGCCAATTACCTCTCCTGCTCAATGAAATACTCTTCTCTTTTTCTTTTCCCTGACCTAGTTTGATGACTGCAGAGAAGTCTTTAACTGGAGCAGACATTTGAGCAGGACTTTTTCCCTCCATGCGACGGTTACAAAATATCCTCCCTTATTTTTTTTGTTGCTGTTATTGAAACATCTTACAGGTTTGGCGTGGGGCTTTAGCTCGAATGAGGTGCCGGCGGATGAGAGCCATCTATACCATCATGGGATGCTATAAGCGGTACAAGGTGAAGGCCCACTTCTGGGAGGTGGAGCGGAGGTTTGCTAATGTGCGAACTATGGCTGACTACGGCAAGAGTGTGGAGTGGCCATCACCACCAGCTGCCCTGTCCCAGTTTCACAACATCACAGTTTTGCTGTATCGCAGGTCAGATCCCAAAGAACATTCATCTTTACATAGAAATCTGAATAACTTCAAAACAAAACAGGAAGAACTTTTAAAATATATTGATATACAAAATAAAAATAAAATAGATTTATAAAACCACCAGTCAAAGGAGGACTGCAGCCATAGACTTCCCCCAGTTCCAGTGAGAACTCATTGAATATTGATAAAATGAACATATTTAGCCAAAGTCTGGAGGGATTGGAGAAGTGGCTTGTCACTAAAGTACTGGATTCGTAGACAAATTGTTAGCTCACTTAACACTTACCCCCCCCATTTGCTCCCCAGTCACCTGGCATGGCAGCCCACTGCTCCCACTACTCCCAGTCTGCAGTGTGTGGTGTATTTGCCGAGTGATGGGTTAAATGCAGGTTGTGCTTTATGTCCACATATGTAATAGACTGATAAAAAATAATTCTTAATGAATATGTCTGTATTTGTTGGGGGGCAAAGAAAATAGCTCCAGGACTGAGAAAGGGTGTTATAAGTAACATTACCTGTGATTTTAGTCCCCTCCCCTTTCTCTTTCTCAACTGCTTTTCAGAGGAAAGTCAGTGTTTTAGCTTTTATGAACAGTTGCTAAGTGCCACTCCACATTTCCCGTCTTTGGAATATCAGTGACAGATTGACAGATCAGACAAACCCACTTTGAATGTATTTTTATGCATACATTTTTGTAGCCCTTCTTTAGCAGATATAAATTGGAAGTCTAACTAGTTCACTTAGCTCACTGTTTTGCAGTAGCTTAAGCCATTGACCTCATGTTTGACCTCACATGTTGACGTTTACTTAGAAGAGAAGGGATCTTAGACTGGACATCAGTGTGTCAGTCCAGTGTCAAATGCCATAGAGAGGACAGATGACAGATGACAGATCAACAACTAGAACATTTTTTATGGATGACACATGATCTACCCACACTACCTTTGCCATCTACTACTTGATTCTGATTGATGTATTGGACATTGCTGACTTAGACTCTTCCCATCCACTAATGTTTAAACATCCTTACAAATCGTACTCTCATTACAAGATTTTCTCAGTTTTGTAAAGTAGAAAATACAAAATACAGTTAGAGCTGTTGCCTGTGATAGAGAATTAGTTTTGCATTAACCTTGATATATTCAGTGTCTGCAGCTAAAATATGGTTTCATCCTTCACAGACTTTTTTTAGACATTATTTTCCTACTTTTCTGCAACCTCTTTGATGTCTTGCTCCGCCCACGTGACATGCTGTCTTGTTTTCATCCCTTGTTGTCAGGTGGTGGGCGAGGCAGATTGTGAAAAACATCCCTCCGTCTGACATGCTGGAGGTTCGGGCTAAAGTGGCGGCTCTGACTGCTCTGAGTAAGGAAAGAAAAGACTGGGGGGTCAGCAGAGCCTGGGAAAGGGACTACCTGGCAAACGTAAGAATCATGAATGAACAAAATACACACTGCTTTAAATGTGTTATGAATCTAGTTCATAATGTCCTTGGTTAGTGATTCTATTTGGCCTATTATAATATTTGTGGTGAAAAATGACAAACTCGAGGCTGACTTACAAACATTTTTATTATTTTGTGGGTTTAATCTGATATTGGTAGATGAAAAAAGTAATTGAACAAATCAAGTGTATGTAGGTCATGTACTGGAACTGAAATTAATTTGGAGCTACGGTCCCCAATTGGACTTTTAAATTCAATATCAAGCAAATAAACAGGGGAACAAGTCACAAAAAAAATCTGATATTTCATTTACTTCAAGCCCATATATTTTCTTTTGAATTCTGCTAAAAACACAAGATTCCAACAGTGTGCTGTGTACAGGGTCACAGAGGTGAAAAGAAAAAAGCTGTTGTTATCAATCTATATGCAGTAGCATGTGACACATCCCACAGTAAACAACTTGACTAAATGGTGCTTGCGAACACAGCCCTTCTTTAATGAATCCTTCAGTCGGCTCATTTGCTGGCTAATCTTAGGTTGTTTGGTGGCTGGTGGCATGAAAGACGCCTTCAGGGAGCGAGAGCATGACTGCCGCAAAGTCCTGAGTCACTTGCCTCGTTAGCTGGTCAGGCGGCCCGTGACCCGTCAGCCTCCTTTTAGGCCTCAGCTTCACGTGATGGTCGCTAATTCCATCAAGACCTATAGCTGAGTGCATTTAACATGGTATGCAGTTGCTCCAAATCGCGGCTTGTACAAGACGTGACCAGTGTTTTGGGGTCACACGTGAGTAGAGAAAGTAGAGGGTGAAGGTGAGAAAAATGGAGTAAAAGCAGCTGGACCAATTAGAACTGCAATTTACTTGAGTGTTTTTGACAGGTCTTGATTTTAAGAGGATAAGAGGCTGGAAGGAAGGAGAAATGTTTCACTTAAATTTAAAGCATAAGTATTTTAATGGGAATATCTGAACAACTTTCACAAAAATTAAAGCAAATAATGCCTACTACTTTATGAAATGTCAACTCAAGCTGTTAATTTATCAAATTGTGTAAACTATAACTCTTGGAAGCATTTTTTTCCCACAATATTTTTTATTAGTATTCAAACTTTATAATGAAAGGTAAACGGACTAAATTGTAATATACATAAAGAACATGAATCAAAACAAAACAAACACCCATACACACATCCAATCACACCAGGTAGACTTACACCAAATTTTATATATATAATCTTATAAACATGTATACATATACATAAAAATACAATATAAATACAACAGTCCTAATAATAAAAAATAAAACAGTAATAATTTGGATGTCATGTCACTATTTTCCAGATACCATAATGTTCATATAAGGTCCCCAGAATTGTACAAATTCCTTCATTTTTCCTTTGGTAATAGAAGTCAGTCTTTTCAGTTCGATGCACAACTCTTAGAAACATTCAAGTCCCGTGTTGAGTGTAGTGTGAAATTTTGCCATTGAGTTAAAAAACATTCGCAAATAACAACTTAACACAAGCCTGGGATGTTTGAAAGCATCTAGTCATAAAGCAAAGTAATAAACAAACTGAAAATTAGGCTGGAGGCAAAAAATTGTATCACATGCATCACACCAATACATTGAAATTAAGTGAGTGGAAGTCTTGGTTTTACGCTGCTCCTCTTGAATTCCTTAAGCAACAAACAAGTGAAATGTGCCAGTTCAAATAAACATTGTATATTTAAGTTCATGATTAAAAGCTCCTCTTGAATTCCTTAAGCAACAAACAAGTGAAATGTGCCAGTTCAAATAAACATTGTATATTTAAGTGCAAGATTAAAAGCATAAACAGAAATATAAGCATTTACAGGCAGGGGTAAGTTGGTCGTAAAGTGTCGTATATAAATATACAAATAAAACCATGTATGTAAAATAAAGTGATTATTTGCATTCAGGTTTTCCCTGGGATTCAGAACTATCCATTTTCACATGATGCTGACTGTTATCACAAGAGATTTTATGAAAAATAATGTGCAAGTTGTAGATTTTCATATTAGACCTCAGACATTAGTAAGAAAAAGTAAAACTCTGATGAAATAAACATGTTCTGTATAAAAAAAAATCACAAAATATTATTAGTTTCACAGTAGTACAGGCATCTGAGCTGTGATTATAGCATAACCATAAGTGATACCAACATGTAGGTGAGTATAGTATAGTTTTTAGCTTTTCATTTCGGTGTGAAATAATGTGCTTTAATGGAAGGTAAATTCTGTTAAAGGATTACTGCACATATAGAGTTAAATAAGTGACTGAGTGCATGTATCCAATAATATAACAATAGAAATTGACTGGTTGCATGGACATAAATGCATTTCACCTATTATTGTCTTTGCCAAATCATCAAATTGTATGTAAATCCATCAAAAAGTCCTAAAGACATTCGACTAATAAGCTGAAATGTCAAACTAATGGTGGCGCCAATGGAAAGATTAGGGAATTCCCAACGTCTTCATCCTTTGAAGCACATATTCTGTAGTCCTTCCAATAAAAGTAAAGGCACTTAATTTACATGGTGAAGAATCTAATCTGGTCTAATCTTTGGGGGATTTTTTTTTTTTTTTTTTTTTTTTATTCTGTTATAATCTGATCGCATGATTCTTAAATGTATGT
>JAPQRP010000003.1:27143064-27158653 GCA_037367295.1 Apogon hyalosoma
TTGAAAAGTACAGTGCTTTTCCTTCAAAAATAAGGACATTTCAATGTGACCCCAAACTTTTGAACGGTAGTGTACACAGCAGGAGAAGTACAAATCTGTCTTAGGGACAGTATTTTATAACTGGCCCTTACTGTGTATAGTTTTTAGCATGCACATTGTTACTACAAAGCTCTGTTCCTGTTTTAAGTTTATGTGCTGACTCTCTTGTCCTGATAGTTTACAGGAATTAGCGTGACCAGTGGGGTCGATCAGATGGTGGCGCTGCACACGTCCGCCCAGGATGACGTCCTGCTGTGTCTGCAGCGAGGCCAGCTGTGCCCCAACCAGGACAGAGTGGGCGAGCTGGTGGGCTCGTTGGTCGACCACTTCACACGGTCAGTCACCTGCACTTTCAGAATCAAACATGTTTTTAGCAAAAGTTAGGAATCCTTTCTCTTGTCACTCTTCTTACGTTCAATCACACAACGTCAACAGGAAATATTTGCAAAATGTTGACAGTGTTAGCTTATGTATGCTAGTACTGTGTCATTATCAGGTTTGTTTCTCTTTTGCAGGCCAATACAATGTGCCTTTAAGACATTTTGCAACGTCTGTACTTTTGCGTCAGAAATGCACTATTTTAGACTGAAATTAAACAAAATCTGATCATTTCTGCTTCTGTAAGTGATTCCAATTAGGAGGTGTGAAATTCAGATTTTTGCTTGGTCATCTTTTCTTCATGAATAATGTATAAATGAGCATCTTCACACAACATATTTCAATTTATGTGTTTGTCAGTATGTTGAAGTCGTGTTTGTGTTTTTAGAAATTTGATAAGTCGACAGGCAAATTTCAGCTTTACAGATCACACTCAATTAAAGCAAGGCAAGGCAAGGGAAATGTATTTATATAGCACCATTCATACACAAGGCAATTCAAAGTGCTTTACAAAGGCATAAAATTACTTTAAAATCATAGAGAAAAAAACATTAAACAAAAGGAAAGTGCAGAAAAGATGAAAATAAAGAAGGAAATTAAAACAGGAATAAGAGACAGTTAAAACAAAAGCTAAAAACATTCAGACTAAAATTAAGAATTTAATGTTACAGTTAATGCTAAAAACATTATTCACTCCAAGCTGTAGAAGCCAAAATCAGAAGTCCACACCTTCCTTCTACAGCATCCCCACGCAGTCAAATGAAAAGACTCAATGACTTGATGTTTTATGCTGCTGTGGAAAATCTTTCCATGTTTCTTTGTCATCTGACAGAATTTAATGAGTGAGTGGTAATTACACCTGTCGGTCACTTTTTTCACACACTTCCTGTCTGCAAACACCTGAGATGAGACAAAATTATGACATCACAGGATGGATTTTCCAGAGCCAGAAGTCTGGTCTTCTCTCAGACCACTGGAATTAGGCTACAATCAGCTGAAATGAATCAAACACTGCAAAACAAATGCATCTTCATCTGGTCTGTGTCAGTCTTTGCAAGATTCAAAAGCTTTGTGGTGACTTGGAGACAAAATATAGTAGATTTGTGAATGCTAATTTGTTTGTATATAGAAAGTTTTCATTGGAACAAAACATTTCAACACCTGATTTCACTCATTAGACTTCTTAGCTAGAAGGAAAAATGAATTGGTGAGATCATCTGACGAAGTGATTGTTTAGACTGGAACCATCCAGCCCATCAGGTCTTAGTGTCACATGAATAAACCCACAGCATTAGACCCTTTGTCACTGGTCAGAGACCTTGGTTAAAACGAAGTCTATTAATGCAGCACAACAATTACGCAAATCATATTCTTGGCATTTATCACTGTCATAGTTGTTGGTGTCTGTGCCCTGCTTTGAATAACTGGTGTGAAATGAATCAGTCACGCTGACATTTATCGCATTTATCACTCGGAACCTGATTTGTCATCGCTGTTTAAAAATCTTATTCACATCCACCCACATTCATCTCTGCCAGACTTGATTTGAATGGCACAACCCACAAGTTTTCACACAGAGCGCTGTGGTAGTAGTGAGTGTGTATGTGTGGGTGTGTTGTTGTAAGCACTGCCCACCGAGACAGCATCCAGACTGCAGTGATTGGTTTCACAAAGTATTAATCCTCCAAATCCTGCCAGAACAACACAAACTGACGTCACAAAAAACAAAACAAAAACACACACACACACACAAACACACACAAACACACACTGGAGCTTGTCTGTGGTAAAAAATCAAAAGGCCTTGGCTTCCTCATAATTAGGGCTGTTTATTTCTCAATGAAGAATTAATCACTGATTTTGGTTATGTTATTACGTCACATGTAATTCCCTGTGAGCACAAGCTGTTGGATCATAATTAAAAAGTGTTATTCATTTATCCTCTTCTATGCGTCACCGTAGAAGTGTTACGAGTATCCTTAAACACATGCAACCAGTCTTTGAATCATAATCTGACGTTACAAAGTGTAATTACCAGCTGCTCTTACGCAGCATTAATCATTGTTTTTCTTCTATTTAAAATCATAATTTACTCTAGTGTGTCCCATTCGAGAAAACCATATCAGATTAAAAGTACAATATGTAACATTTGTACTTTAAAATACCAAAAAGTGAGTCAGCCGCTCTTATAATATGTTATGTATTTTTGAGACTTGTATGCTTTTTATTGAATGTTTCCAGCAATATTTAGATTTGAAGGAATTTGTTTTATTTTATTCAGTTTAACATTTGGGCAGCACGGTGGAGCTATGCCAAGGTTCTGGGTTTGATTCTCATTCGGACCGGTGCTTCTCTGTGTCGGGTTTGCCTGTTCTGTCCACTCCGTGCGGGTTTCCACCGGCTCGTCCAGTTTCCCCCACCATTAAAAGATAGGTACATGTAGGTTAATTCTCCTGTCAGTGGACTTGACTGTGGTGCTGGTGAAGATCTGGAATTGGGGCCTTCAGTGGCAGCTCACTGCTCCTAATGTGTCTTATGTACTAATGCTAATGCTAATTCTAGGGGCTGTGTATAGAATGGGTACAATGCAGAGACTGAATTTCCCTCCCTTAAGGGATAATAAAGCAACTTAACCTTAAACTTAATGGCTAGTTACAATTGGATGCCTGCAAATGTGTTATACTGTCCTTATGGGACAAAAGAGTGCATGAACCATCCAAGACAATACAGTACAACAGTATCGGGGTAACTGTACAGCAGCATACTGTACTGCTGTACTACTCATGCCATACTGCCTAATGTTTGCATCACAATAATCCAGTGGAGAGCTATTTTACTGCCATATTTCAATATTGGTTACTTTGATGAAGGGCTGCACGATATTGCAAAAAAAACTGACAGTGCGATTTTTTTGTAACTCTGCGATATATATTGCGATATGAAAAAATATTCAGGAGGATATAATAGCTGTGTGGTGCCGACGTAAATGGTCAAACTAATTAGTTGTGTTTCCTCTCGTTGTGGCGACAGGTGGAAGGCACTGTCGACACAGAACACGTGTTTCAGTATCATCCTTCTTGTAGCTGATTTTTGCTAATTTTTCAGTGTTGTTACCAGCGACTCACTCCATGTGCAGGGGCGGGGTCTGCTTCGGCAAACTGATTAAGAACGATTGTGATTGGTGGATGGCTGCGCCCAGTGTGTGTCAGGCACCCAGGTTGGAATTAGACAAGAACACGTTAAGTTCATTTGCCTCCTACATTGCAGGACCTGTGATGTGACTATTGCGCACACGTACATCGCGATGACGATGCTCAAACGATATATTATGCAGCTCTAAAACCTATGCATTTATGGAAAAATGTAACCACTTTTCTAAGCTTGACAAACATGGAGTAAGCAGTAGAATTGTGTTCAGATTGCATCTAAAAGGAGCTGATCAGTGATTGGTGATTACAGCTGTCAATCATGCACTTAATCCCTCCTACCTGTCAATAAATGCCCATGATTAGCTAAAATCAGGGCAACACTGGGTAGATTTCGCCAGAAAATACAGGCAAGGAATAGATTCAGTAATTGTATCCTCTCAAACCACTTGAATTATAGTATGCTGAAAGGTAATTATGAAAGGTCATTTTTACTAGTGATGTGTTCCAAAGAAACTCTCTAGCATCACAGCTTTAGTATCAAACCAACTCACCTAAAGTTAATTTAGCATTTATCGTTATGTTAGCCAATAAGTCTTATGGCTGTTTCATTAGAATGACTATTATATTTGTCTTTAAACACAATTTCTTGGTCACATCAATAGATTTTCATAGGTGATATTGGTGAAAACAGCTCCACAACATTATCAAACTGCATCTTTAGTTATTGTTTTGATTGAAAGAACAGTCAGTTACATGAGTTTATGAGAACTGGCACAGCAGCATAAACATTAAACATTAAGTAAAAGCACATTATTTCCAGGATGCATTTCCTGAGTGCATGTTTATAAAGTCTACAGTTATTGGTTTGACTGCAGAAATCTTGTAAAAATTAATTTAATATAAAATATTTCATTGCTTCTTTGGCAAAAACAAAAAATGATGATGGTTTTTCATAGAAGACAGGCAGTTCTGGGTCATTGTGATGGAATCAAGTGACCAGGCAGCTCAGTCATATCAATGTCATGTTACTACTTGTGTGTTATCTTTGGTTTTGTTTTGTTCCTTGGAGGGGCAGCTGAAAGGACGGGCAGACGGCAGCCGCTCTGGGGTGTGCGTTCCCACTTTTATGAGGCTTTCTGTGTATGTTCAGCTAGCTGATCCCAGATCCCCGGTGAGGCTTTTGTGGGTTTACGAGTTAGACTTTTGGTCTATGTTTGGTTTTTTTTTTTTTGAGGGGGAGGGTGTTTGTTTGACTGGGTTCCCTTCAGCAGCTGTGGGACTCTGGTTGGGGTGCGGCGGGCGTCACCGAGCAGGAACACCATCGGGAGCCGGTTCCAGCTCTCTGCCTGTCTTTGTGCCGCCATCTGGGGTGAATAGAGGGGGTCCGTGACCTCTACCAGGCTTCTCATAAAGAGCAGACTTATGAGACAAAGTCAGGGGTGATCTGCAAAGTGTGTGAGCATGTGCAAGTGGAGATGGGGGGGGGGTTAGAGGAGGATGACAACACACAAACACACTCCTCTTTTGCCTGGCTCTGTCAGGAAATGAGATCCCACACCATGAGAGTCACGCGCATGTCATTAAAGTTTGCAACACTGGGAGGATGGTCTGGGGACTCAATGAGGTGATTGTGATCGCTGCTGATTTTTTCCTCATCTCTCCAGTTCGTACTTGACATCTGTGAGCGTTTGAGTGTTTACAGTTGAGAGTTTGCGGTGGCAGAGGTGCCGACACACACATACTTGTACAAAACTGGGTCAGAGGAGGCAACATTAACAGCACAAGGTAAAATCTGACTTCAAAGCGGCGCTGTGTTGTCGGCGAGGACGGCAAAGACAAGCTGTCTGGTTTGCTGTCATGTCACATCCGTCTGTTGTTCCCCCGGCGAAGTGCATTCCTCCACTCTCTCCCCTTCATCCTTCGTTCTTTCCTGTACACAACCCCACACTCACTTCTCTGTCTGACTCCCGTTGTCTCTTCCTGTCACCTGGGTCTTAGTTGTCAGCATGAATGAGGCGTGTGTGTGTGTGTGTGTGCGTGTGTGTGTGCGTGTGTGCGTGTGCGTGTGTGTGTGAGTGAGTGTGTCCGTCGGTATGTCTGTGTGTGTTTGTCGGCATGTGAGTCTGTTTACTGGGAGAGAAGTTGTGTGTGTTTGGAGGGGGGTTGGACTCGTGGACCATCTGCTGGGACAGCTGGGGGAGTATGAGCGAGCTAAAGGAGGGATTTTAGGGTATGATCTGCCCCTGCCTTAAAAGATTGAGGAGGATTCTTTTCTTCAGGGGCAGTTTGGGAATTTATTGATCAGTCATAAGTCTTTTTTATTTATTTATTTATTTTTTTATGATAGACAATAAAAATATTTGTTTCATCAGTGTGTTTGACAAAATTTGTCATCTGGTGTAAACTTTTCTAATATTTTAATGACGTGTTCAGAACTTAATTAATCCAATCAAATATGTTTGGGTAGAGCTCGAATAATGGGCTTTTATTGGCTGATATAATGCACACAATTTGGAGCATCTGATACAGATTTAACCTCTTTAGACCCAGCAAAATGTGTTTTTGTCCTCTGTAGGGGACAAGAGTTTCACAGTTTTACTTAAAAACAAATAAACAAACAAGTAAGTAAATAAGTTGGTAAATAAGTACGTTAGTAAATAAGTAAGTAAATATGTAAGTAACTAAGCAAGTGAATAAGTGAGTAAGTAAATAAGGAAGTAACTAAGTAAATAATAATAATAATAATAATAATGATAATAATAATAATAATGGATTCGATTTCTGTAGTGCTTTTCAAGGCACCCAAAGCGCTTTACATTATTGATGCATTATTCATTCACTCTCACATTCTCCCTCTGGTGGTGGTAAATAAATAAGTAAGTAACTAAGTAAATAAATAAGTAAATAAATAAAAATGCTGTCCACTGCTAAGGACATTCCATAAAATAAAAAATCTGAAAAAAACTGTTGCATTATGCTGTTTTCAATCAAGACAATTATTAATGAAAAAAAAAAAGCCCAAACTTTTACTTTCCTGAATCTCAGGAAGGTATCCTATTGTCATTGATAGATTGGGCCAAATAAATAAATAAACAAATAAATCAGTTAATGGGCACATTTAATTCCACAGATTTACCAAAATGTGACTAGAAGTTTCAAGTAAGTCTGAGGAATTTTGAGATAAAACTGAACACGTCATGTACTGATACTAAATCTGATCCAAGTCTCCAGAAGCCCACTGTTCACTGATTTGCAGCCACATCAAATCCCTGAATTTTTTATAGCCTCATGGTTACACCCTGTGTGATATTTTGATCGTCCCACTCCTGTTTTCCAGACTGGCTCACACCACATTAACAGTTTAGTAGCTAAACAGTCTTCTGCTGATTAGACAAATTGCCTCACATGTCTTTTTCTTCCCTAACGTGACCTACATGTAAGCAATGCAGCTAGAGTAACAGCATGGCCAACAGCAGGTTCATAGACGAAGGCCTGTTTATAAAACCAAAACAGTTTTTGCTGAGCAGGGGATTTGAGAAGTCGACAAAGTATGACCGAGTAAATGCAGGACAGAGGTGACTCAAGTGGTTGTTTTTTTAAGACACAGGGATGGTAATGTGGACTACAGAGCCATAACAGATCTGCAAAACTTTTACAATGTTGTTAGTACCCACATTTATACGAGTGCTGACAGAATGAATGAAAACAAATGCCTGATTAAATGTCAAGAATTGAGAAGTGTTTTTTTTTTTTTTTTAATCTTTATTTTACCAGGAAAAAAACTCACTGAAATCATTAAAAATCTCTTTTTTAATGAGTGTCCTGGTCAAGACAGCAGCAGCAGAAGAAGTTACACAAAATAGAACTCACAGCCACACATCCACACAAGAAATATACATAAAACACAATAAAAGTCCGTTCTAAAACCATACATAAAACACTAAAATATGAACATACGTATAAAACACCACTATTATTTTAAAGGTACTAAAAGCATAACAACACTGTCCCTTAAAAGCACCTCAAACCAGAACCTGATTCAATCAATTAGAAAAAACATCTACATCCAGATTTATCTGTTTCCCATTCATTTAAAATGACTGTAAATGTATTTAAAGGTGCATGCTGGGATTTAGAATAAAAGAATACTTCATCTTTTATTATATTACTGTTAAGAAGAGTTTTTATTTATTATTCCTTTAGGGAGCTGCCATGGACTAGAAGAATGGCTGGAGAATCAGCTTGTCACTGAAGGGTTGCCAGTTCAATTCCTCAAACTAGCAGCGAAAAATTGTTGGCTGGTGCTTGTAAAATATATACTGATAAATAAAAACCTGTTAGTCAGTATTTTGTACATGTGAACATGCAACACACACTCAAACTGACCCTCTGCCCTGAACCCATCAGTAGCTAAACATGCAGAAACATACAATGACCAGTGGGCTGCCATGTCAGGTACTCAGAGAGCAAAAGGGGGAGGGGGTATCACATGCCTTGCTCAAAGGTACGTCAACAAACAACTTCTCCGCTAGTCTAGGGAATTGAACCAACAACCCTTCAATCACAAGCCACTTTGCCAACCCTCTAGGCAGTCAGTTAGAACAGTTAAGTGACTTAATTCAATTCAGCTCAGTTTTATATGAATTCACTAAAACCATGTTAAATATTATTTTAATTATGGATTATGAAAATAGCAGTATCTTTGACATAACTTGTTTTTTTTTTTTGTTTTTTTTTTTTGTGGAAATATAGAAAGGCTTGATTTCTCTGTGCTACTATATATTTTAAAACAGAGAAGACAGATTGTACCAGAAATGATGTTTCATGATTGTGATGAAAAACATACCGCTGTGCAAAAGTCTGTGGCCACCATTACCTCTGTTGTTTTTGCAGGGTTGAAATGAACATACGTTTTTATTTGTCATTCTCTTCTCTTCAGATACAACAAGAAAATAGAGAAAATATGTGCACAGTCTTAAAAGCCACAAAATCTGGACTAAAGGTCAAGAAGCAGCACTAACAGCTAGAAAGATCAGACATATGTAGAATGAAACCTGTCAGAAAACATCAGAAAATGAATGCAACATATCTCATATTGTCTGAACGAAAGGGTTAAAGACACATTAAGTGCAAAGGGAGGTCACATTAAATACTACCACACTGGTTTATAGAAGCGTTTTGTTTTTTTTCTCCCTGACAATTTTGTTTTTATCGCTGTACATACGTCACATATATCCACATTGGGTCTTAATACAAAGACTGAGAAATGCATATGTGGGCTTATTAGAACTTTATTGAACCAACAAAGCTAAAGACTTTTGCACAATACTCTGTGATATGATCTTCCATAAAGGAGGTCCATAATTGACCCTATAATAGTTATTACGTTTACAGATATACAGATCAAATATATGCACCCCAAAAGGAAGTTCATTTTAATTTTCCATCCGTTCAACAAATAAAAATCTAATAAAAAAAAATCTACTTATGACTCATACGTTTTTTTACTAGCACTTTTTAAGTAATCATCACATTAACTGTAACACTGTGGTTGGTTCTGACTCCTCTGGTGCAGGATTTGCCTGGGTTTTAGCTTTAAAATGGTGGGTGAGGTGGTGTGAATCTTTGTCTTGTGCGTGTAACTTTACAAGTTCAGACAGAGGGTCATGTAGTGACTCTCCCACACAATGCAGACCCTTGTTGCTTCGTTTTCAGGCTGAATGCCAATTACAAAGAAACATCTCAGTGCCAGCTTATGATCAGTGTAGTCAGCTTCTAAAAATGTCATCACTTTCCTTCTTTGCTTCTCTTCCTTCGTTTGCCTTTTATTTATTTTCATTGACTTCATCTTCCTTCCAGCTCTCTTCCCTGCCTTTTCCCTGCTCGCCTCTCTATCAGCATTTTCATTAATGAATATGGAAAGACCTGGGATGGTGTTGCATTAATAGCAATCATCTGGGTCACCCCTCCCGTCTTAGTGTAACTAGAAAAAAAGACGCAGGAGGAAAAAAAAAAAAAAAAAAAACGTGATTTCATTAACCTCAAAGCATATCTGAGTGGTCCTGTGATGTGGATTTAATGACCGTAGCCACACACATCCTGACCTGTTTTTGATATTAGAGGACTTGTTGACATTCTTGTTTGCCCTCATTGGACATAAACAACTCCTGTACAGTCAATTCATGGAGGTACAGGTGAAAAACCGTCCTCCTGTAATCTAAATTCACTTTTTAGGTCATTAAAGGCGTCATCCTGAGCTTGAAATAGCCTCTCCTCTTTTTTTCTCCCTCAGTGGCTGTCCTCAATGTGTTCATCTCTCCGTCAGTCGGTCCTGGCCCCAGTCCTGGACCCGGTCCCGGTCCCGGTCTCGGCCCCGACTGACGGAGCAACAGGAGCAGCTCGTCCCCCCTGCTGACTTTGTGTCCCTGGTTTTGTGTTGCTTTTTATAGTTTTTCCACTTCGCGGGTTCTGAGCTTGTTTTCTTTCTGGCCTCACACATGGCACAGGATCAGAGCTGGTGCAGTTTGGATCATATGGAGCGTAACTATGGCAACAGCTGTTAACCCAGGTGGACATAAATAGTCTATATGAACACTGACCCATTTCCGTCACAGTTCACATAGAGGTGGCACATCATGTGGTTTAGGGTTTTTTTCTTCCTGCCTGAATGTGGCTGTTGATTCCGCCATCAAACAGGCCTGTTGTCTTTTACAGTGTGTGACGGACTGCCACCAGCAAAGGAAGTGAGGGTAATTCAACCTATCTCTCATCAGTCTGTCTCTGTCTTTTTTTTTTTTTTTTTTTTTTTTTACTACCGATACCAAACACTATACTGGTTATCCTGTTTTTTATACTAAATTAATTGTTGGAAAAATGAAGGGGCCTTCCCACATTTCCAGACCTGAAATCCTCTGGAATGTGAAGATGAATGGTCACAAGCCATCAAACAAAACCAAACTAGTTGAATTTTTGTGACAATGAAATTACATTAACCCAGAAAGACCCTGTGCTACATCTGGCACTTCCCAAATGAATTCTTCTCTCTATTTAACCTTTCTTAAGTGATTTATCACCATTCATGATAATATTATCCCCTGTGTTTTGCATTTTTCACTGTAAATTATGTATTTGCCCATATTTAATTTAGATGTTCATGGAAATTCACGGTAAATTCAAAGGTTATTATATCAAAACAGAAAAAAACTGAAGAAAAAATGACTTCTTCATCAAACCTATTATTAACTGAACATAAATCAAATGTCTCCATCCACTGTCATTGATCCAACTCTGTGGATTTTACTGGTGAATCAGTGTTGTAGAAGATGACATGTTTCCATGGCAACTATGGAGCCTCTGAACATCTAAATGGGTCATATCTGATGACCATGAAAAGATGACAAGCTGCATTTTCTACCAATTATTTACATGTACTTATAGGATTATTGGACCAACAGGTCGATGCTTTTGGTTGCCGGTGGATGTTTGGGTCTTTCTGGGTTAAGCAGCCAACAGCGACGTGAAACACAGGGTGCAAACTTGGGGAAATTCCACTGAATATTTATTTTGGGAACTCTTCATTAGTGTTGTTGTTTAAAAATGAATTGGAACTTTTTTACATTATTTTAGGTCTAACACTCCTCATCATTTCCTGCAAATAAACTAACAAAAGTGGCACTACTTCTGTTTGTAGTTTCATACCTAAACACTTTTTTTTTCAAGGGAGCTGTGTATATTTTATGATTGAAGAAATGATTTATTGTTAAATCTATAGTGACTTTAACATGAGTTTTCAGTGCAGTGAGTACAGTCAACAGAAAGATACATATCATGTATTACTTAATACGATAAATATAGGCTTTCATTTATAAATATGTTAGCCTATATTTTGTCCACTCGTAAACTGGTTCCAAATTGTCTGATCCACTGAAACCTAGCGCTGTCACCACAATGAAATTTCAGTTTCAGTAATTCTCATGAAAATAATTGCAATGAATTTCTGTCTTTTACTGTTGATTTTATGCCACTATTAGGCCTATAGTATGGAGCTGTTCATATTCAAACAGCCCACCTACTGAAAATGACAATGACAGCACATTTATCAGCAACAAACACTGAAAAATATAAACGAAAACAGCATTTTTGTTTGCTGCTTTGGCTATCTATTATATTATAGGCTATATATTATTTCTGCCTATTAGAGCACACAAGGGAGTAACTGGTACGCGAACATCACATTGAAACAGTGACAAAAACATGACTTTTCCAGTGATCGTCATAGTGAGATAACTGCAGTCAGCTGAAATAATTAGGATATGCTGTTGATCGGAAGCGTATGCATCCGTGTTTATCCTTTTATCGATGCTGGCACGTTTTCTGACACTAGTGTATCACAGAACGGTGGCATCAGCCTCATGCATCCACGTGTTACAAATCAGACTTCTTTTGCACAGCTGAGTCACATGCTTGTGTTTCTCTACGCCGTTTACACAGTGTTCAGACTCTGACATAATAAAACTTACATCATTACGCAGATGGTGAATATATAAGGATCTATAATGGCAATGCTTTCAAACTAGATTTTATTTTTATTTTTTTTCATTATCTACCTTGGCTGGATGCATGTAAGATCATTTAACAACAGCCCCTTTTCCACTTTACCAGGAACTTAACTTTGTTCAGGATTTTGAAAATCCTTGCCACATTTCTGCCAAAATAATCCAGGTAAAAAAATCTTCCCTTGAACCCAAACTTTCCCTGAAAAAAAAAGTACAGAGTGGGGGAGGGGGGACTTTACAGATTCCCCAGAATTCGTGAGAGGAGGCTGTGTGTTAAAGAACGCTGACTGATGGAACACACTTGCAGCGTTCCACACTTAAGTTCACCTTTAATGTACAGTGTGCTGTTGCTAACTTGTTTCTTCCATTTCTACAAGATTCACTACATATGTGTTTTGATCATTTAGAAAATGGAGCAAAAGAAGAGAAGCTACGAGAAGTGGACAATGAGGTCCATTTGCCGACTACACTCGTTTGAATGCTTAAAGTCATTCTTTTGACTGTCTTCGGCTTACTCTTAAAAGTGCATAGCAATAATTAAAATTATTACTTAATAATAATATGTCTGTCTCTCCAAATATGCTCAAAAGAGCCTGGATTTTGTCTAACTTATTTGCTGAATACACTCAAACTTTGAGCTGGTGAGTTGAAACGACCAAGTGTAATTTGAATACATTTCCAGGAACTTTGAGGTGCATCCATCACAAACCACACAGATTACCAGGAATTAGTTTGCCCAGGTAATTAAATTCCTGGAAATTAAAGTTCCTGGGAATGTTGGTGGAAAAGGGGCTAATCTGTTGAAGTAGAATCACATGTTCTCATCTTTTCTCAATAGCTGCAACATGACAACCAAATTGTTCTTCTGTCTTTGTCTAATTTCTAGAAGCTAGAGGTGTGATGGCTGTGATGTTGTCATTATCTGACTAGGAACAGTTTTGCAATATTTTTTTACCAGCATTATTACAGTATTGACAATATCTAGAAGAAGAAAACTTGAGTCCACATTGTCCTGCACATAGAGCTGCAGTGCCTCCTTTAATTATATAAACTGTGGTGATCTAATTTGTCTGATATTGAATTATAAACATTTTCACACTAGAATAAGTCATAAGCATCCGCGTAAATATGATTTACTTCACATTAAAGTTCAGAAGCTGATCCCACATTATTTCTTCAGCAGCAGCAAAATAACATGTTATACCAACTCTCCAAGTTAATTTGGACTTAATTTATTTCATTTAACCTTTTTTTAACCAGGAAAAATCCCATTGAGATTAAGAGCCTCTTTTACAAGGGAGTCCTGGCCAAGATAGACTGCAGCAAATACAACACACAGTTACAAGATTACACAGTTCAAACACATAGAACAGACCCATTCGACAGTAAACAGTTAGTAAAAGAAACATTTACAAGCAGATTAAGAAAAACAAGTGCAAGTTATGGAGTCGGCCTCAAGAACTCTTAAACTAAACACTTGCAAACAGGCACCATAAAGTATCACTATAAACACTCACATAAACCTACTAGCCTAGTGACCGGTGTTAGCGACATTAATCCCACAAGCCCATATGTTAGACAAATAAAAGTAAATAATCCTCTAGTTATCCTTGTATACGGGCAATGTAAAACAAATGTTATCTTAGCAGATAGATTTTGACTGTGCTGTTATTTATCTTCATCATGGCATGTTCTGTATGAGCCTCTGAAAAGTAGATTTTCTCGGCACATTAAAAATGATGAAATTTTGTTTTGCTCAGTTTACTCAGTTCTTGTTCTAGTTATTGTCATCATTATAATTATCACCATGGTTGTTATTGTTAGCATTGTTGATATTTTCTTGTGAGGGTCTTCGCCACCTTTTTCTTTTTTCTTCTCCCCTTCTCTCTTCTCCCTCTCTTCTCCTTCCCCCTGTTCCTTCATGTCAGGTCCGGCATGAAAATGTGGTTGAACGAAACCCAAAATAAAGACAGTGGAATATCAAGGGGAGCCTCATATACTTTATGACGTTCCCCTTGGCAAAGCAACTTTGTTCAGCGTAAAAAGACAGCCAGACCACCATTCTGCTGTTATGATGCTGGAGTTTGAAGTTTAAAAAAAAAAAAAAAGGTGAAAATCCAACATCTTGAGGTTTCCCACCCCTTTTCCCTTCATTACATCCAAGACTTCCAGCCAGCTCCATCAGTCTTAGATTTACTTATAACTGTCACAGGGTATACACTCTTTTAATTCACTAATGAACAGTTGCAAAAATAGAACTCTGCTTATTCTCTATTAATGCTGAAAATGTCCTTCACTGTGGAAGTTCTTCTTTCAAGTCCAAAATTTCAGGGCAAAATTATCTCAAGGCCACATTTTGTAAACACATCCCTCCTGAGCCATGTGGACCAGTGAGCTAGAAGAATTTCACTGGTGCAGCTGGATCTACAAAGAGAACTCTTCAGTGGTTTAACCCTTCAAAGCCTCACCCATTCAATTATTGACAAAAAAATTCCAGTTCTTGCCTTTATTGGTCCTTCTGAACAACCAAAAAAAGAAAAAAATTTTTCAAATATAATTTTTCATGTATGATTTTCAATTTTGATACATTGGGTCTCAATGCTCAAATATTATTATTTTTGAACAAATAAAAGCATAATACAGGGTTATCCAAAAAGAATGAACCGATTTTGCAACATTAATTATTATAATTACGCAATATTTTAATAAGGAAAAGCAATATTCGACTCACAATCAGCTTTTATTTCCTGTCTTTCAAGTGTTCAATGTGTCCACCACCTGCAGCACGGACAGCATCAATGCGATAAGAGAATTCCTCCCAGATGTGTATCAGTATATCACGATCCACTGAGCTAATCGCTGTTGTTATTCGATGTCGAAGGTCATCGAGGTTAGCCATTCAAAACTTAGAAAAGTCCTCTTTCAAATGGTCACAGACTCATTCCATGATGATGCTTGAGAACTGAAGCAATATGTCATGAAATTGGTTCATTCTTTTTGATTAACCCCATATAACACAAACATGTCTAACAAATTGGTAATTCCTTTCCAAAATTAGTAAAGTTCTGCCTCCTGACAATCTTGTAGTTTCACTGGAAAGGCCTCTGGTGAACGAATTCCTCCCCCCGGTGGATTATCCGTGCATTGCATGTGTCTAATTGTATACGTCAGGTTTTTCAAGACAAAAAAAATCACACTGATCATATAGAGAGCTTCAAAACTCATGTATCAAATATGATACGTTTTTGCGTTATAGAGATAAAGATGATGAGTATTTCAGTTTGGCTCCTCTGATTCTGCTCATATGATGACCTGGAATGAACTCAAGTGAACATCATACAAACAGTATTGTGCACTGGAAAAAAATCTAAATTTTACCAAGTGTATTTTTCTCATTTCTAGTCAAAATATCTCATTACACTTAAAATAAGACATAATCACCCAAAGAGTAACTTTTCAGTGAGATAT
>JAPQRP010000003.1:27203272-27215090 GCA_037367295.1 Apogon hyalosoma
ATATTATATTACACACATATTATCCTTATTTTTTTTAATCTGTATTAACACCTGTCTGATGTTGACACAAAACAGTGCAGGGATGAATGTGAAGTTTCTGTGAGGTCGCAGGCTGAGCCAGAGCCGCCTGCGACAAACGCTACATGTACAATGGCCGCCTTTGTGTAACCATCTGGTGTATTGACAAGAAAAGCTATTGATAGCTGCTAAGTTGATAATTTCTATACATTTAAAACAGGCCTGTAAATCTGAGGGGGCAGTGTGACTTTACAGGCTTCTTGCTTTAGTTGATAACCCTTTTTTTTGCCAGAAAACATCCTCATTAATTCAAATTTAATGAAGCGGTTTTAAGACAGATGAGGATGTTACGTTTAATTCTGTTGTAGCTCGTATGAATTCACATGCTTTGCTATTTCAGGACCGAGCTTGAGGAAACGTCTCTATTGTATCTAAACAGACCACCATAATGATGACAGATATAATACTGTTGACATTACATTTCCCATTAAAGGAACACTCCATTGAGATCCAGTTTAAGTTAACCCAACAAATAATATTTCATTTTCACATATAAAAAGCGAATCAGACAAAAGCAGAGGTAAAAAAAAAAAGAGAGAGAGAGAAGAGAGAGAAGAAACATTTCTAAACTACCTAGCTGGCATGCATGCTACTACACAGCAAGACTATTTCTTTTTTGTTTGTTTTTTCATTCTTCACAGCTCCTTTTGTTGCACACCGTCATATTTACATCACACTCATCAGTCTAAGGTGTGCTTTTGGTTTTTCACACCAGCCTACAGCAGCAGCATACTGAAATAACTTAACACAACTCACAGAGCTGTGGCGACCTAAAGGTAAAGTCTGGTTGTATTTTACGTGTTTTAGTCATCAACACACCCAAATATACAATCAACGTGTAATAGTTGTGCTCTGTTCATCTGTATTGTTGTGTCAATATTGTCAAAAATGTACTTAAATTTTCAAAATTGCACAGTAACATTCATATCCATTGTCCTCCACCTAAAATATGTGCAGAAAGCATCTTACATCCTTAAAAACAGCAACATTTTAATTATAATAACTGTTTTTAGACAATATGACTCCATGTTCATGACTATTTCTTTAAGAATTACACCTTCAGACTTCACAAAAGCTTATGTTTTTTCACATAATTTGTTGATAATTAAAAAAAACCAAAAAAACATATAAAATAACACCAGACTTGTCCTTTAAGTCTTGTATCACATTGTTTACACAAACCCGAAACTCCAGTACATATTCAGTCTAAGGCCCAGCTGTAATATTCTGTTACCAGAGATGCCAAAGCCCCAGATAAAGTCCCATCTACATGATAAGGTCCAGTTAAAATGTCAGGTTCAATCTTGCTTAACTATCTGAGATCATGAGGTTTCTCTGTAAGAAGAATCAGAATTTTGTTTCCAAAGAGATGTCACAGGCATTGTGTGTCTGTAAAAGAAGTACAGTCAAATGGAGCTCGGTTTGATTGGACGAGCTCCGGTTGAGATGCAAATTAATTGGCTTTGAGACTGCTCGACTCTGTGGCACGATTGGACGAACAGCTGCACGATTCAGCTCAGAGCCCAAGTTGGATGGAGGTAATTAAAGAGGGGACAGTTGCCTTTTTGGTTGAATTACATCATATTTGTTAAATTATGTTTATATTGAATTGGACCTAAATGAGCACAGTTCCTCTTAGTCTGATGAGGAATGAGCCGGAGTTGTTTGAAGGCTAAAAAAAAAAAAAAAAATGCTGCAGTCATTATTCCTCATTGACGTCAAGGTGGTCGCACTGGCTAACATCCTCAGTGCATGTATTGTACTGTATCTGCTGATTTAATTAGCGTCTGAAGTGGACTGATGGTGGAAGCAGATGTTGCTCTTAACTTTGACCCACATTCACTCACAAACACAAACAAAACTGATGCCAACAAATAGTCCCATTCTGCCCTTCCTCATCCTGACAATGGCTGGCGGGTGTGGGGTGTCAAATCTAATGAAACAGGCAGGGGAACAACAGCTGAGTGTGTGTGGAAGTGGGGTTTGAGGGGGGGTTGGGTGGGGGTTGAGACACAAGTGTCCTTGTCAAAGCAGGACCAGGACAGAGAGAGTGCAGCGCTGACCACAACAACGAGCCAAAAATGGCTGCCAGGGAAGGAGACAGCGGCGTCTCAGTGTGGATCGCCGCTGTCACTGCTCTGTGGTCCGCTGGTGTGGTGAGACCCCTCAGGCGGGCTGTGACGCCTGGGTGAACAGGGCTGAGCTTCAGGTCTCTGAGGTCACCAGTCGGTTGGTGCTTACAAGCCTAAACAGCACGAGGAGTGTGACGCTCACCCTCACCTGACTCTGCAGTTCAGTTTCTTCCCCTCTCTCTCTATTTGACTGAGTGGAAGGATTACAGCTGGATTACCCACAGAGGATGTGTTTGTATGCACATGTGTGTGGAGTTCAACTCTTACAGAGATGCCTCTTTATCATATGACCTTGGTGGGGAGTATAGATTCTTGCTGTGAAGTGTACAAGAGTGTGTGCCATATGAAAGAGGGAGGTGGAGCGCTTAAACCTCCAGATGCCCGACTACAATAAGATTAAGGCTAAGCCACATGCTATTGTAGGCAGTGCATCTTGGTCAAAGTCAAACACCAGTGTTTGTAGCTTTCTGAAGCAGAGACAACACCAATGGTAAAAGAAGACTTCAACTAAGGCAGCAACAATCCACCAATGCATGTGATTGTCTATAATCTGTAACATTTCCCTTGTAAATTGCAGAAAACCTCTATATAAAGTATTGTTTATGTCTATTTCTAAGCAGTTGTAAGACACAAGGGAGTTGCAAGACAAAATGGCTTAAAACATCGTCCTATATTATAGATTAGGACTGTGCGTTGGAATGAAGCAATAATACAATATACATCAAAATATGGAGTTTTATGACAATGATTCAATATGATTTGACCGTGCAATCAAAACTGTCACAGTCTAATGTGACTTCCTGTCTCAGTTTACATTGTTTTGTTGAGGAGGTTTGACCACAACATAAACTGAATTCCTTATGAGTTTGAGAGTTGATACAGTATCTTAAAACATTTAACATAGCACTTGAGAGTATCCTCCTCGACCATACTTATATGTTTTGATTAAAAAACTGCAATTCCTATCTGAATGAAAGCTGTTTACTCTGTACTTTAACTCTTTTCTACATTGAAGGTCACTCTAATGTATAATGAGCTGCTGATTTGCACTTTCTCTCTGTCTTTTTATGACTAGATGCCTCTTCTGACCAGAAAATCCTAACAGTGAGTCCTTGCCATTGGCTCATCTGCGACCCACCTCTGACATGCAAACACAGATTAACTCCCATGGGAAGTAGAAATTAAAACCAGTGAAGCACAAATGCCAATGGTTCATTCAAGGGAGTAATTTAGAAGATGAGACCAGGACAGAGGGAAAGAAAAAACAACTCGCTGTCCCTGAATGCCTCGTGATGGCAGATGAGGATACGCAGGTGAATGATGAGGAAGTGGGACATATCCAACGATAACAAATCCCTCAATGACAGCAGTATCCGTCCGACGTTCCTGCTTCTAACTCGAATCCTGAACTGCATGTGTCTCATTTATTCACGCAGCGAGGCGACTAAAACGCAAACAACTGTGTATGCATGTGTGCATTGTGATTACACTCCAGCCTGGTCCGGCCTGGCCTGGATTAGCTTTGCAAGGCTGCAGAGTGGACAAGAGGGGGCAGAGGAGGAGGGATGGGGAGGGGTTGCAGTAATCTGCTAATCTCATTAATACCAGTGCTGTGGGTGCCCTGTCAACAAGACGCAGGGAACAAAGGAGGGAGTAAACAGCTGATGACCCGGGCTGCAGTCCACAACACAATGCCATCACACACGTCAACACACGCTTATACACACACTCACAAAACATGTCAATCCTCAACCTTAAATTCAGCTTCCACCACCATCCTCTTGGTAGGAACATTGACGGAAGGTTTTAGTGAGTAAAGATAAAAACTGACAACTGTCCCCTCAGGCTAGACGACCCTCAAAAGGCTCCTCAAAACACCGCCTGTTGGTTTTTCTTTTACTGATCACACACAGCAGGAGCCAACGTGGACTTCTCAGCTGCTCCCATCAGTCTGAGTCACTCCTCACTGCTGGAACATGAGCAGTCGATGTCAAGGTGCCTCCTCTTATTTTCCAGGAAAAGAGAAACCAGTGGATTATATTGTCTGAGTTAAAGTCGCTGATGGAAATGTCATTCAAATCCACTTGGATGTTTAGAATCAGAAAAAAAAAGAAAAAAAAATCCTTGGTGGCATTTCACAATAGCGGCATCCTTCTGTCAGCTGATGGATCACATTCAGATACGTGGTGGAGGATGTTCTGCAGGTCTGGATGTGCAGATGGGACGACTAGGACCAGATGTATGGGGTCAGATGGGACAGGTGGACCAAATGGGTGCCCGGTGTAAATAATCTCAGGTAGATATTCCAGGGGAGAAACAGCAGTTATCAAAAACGTTTGGGTAAAAATCTTTTCCTAATTACACTCTGAGAATGGAGGGGGCAACGGCAACATGACAACCTTGAATCTTTCTGCAAAACCATGGATATGTTGAATCTCACATAAGTTATCACTGGAAGATCCAGGACTTTTTTCTACATTTACTCAAATGTCACATGGTGGTCGCAGGGGAAGGTGGATACAAAATCTAGAATTGGCCCCAGAGATGAGAGTTTGCATCCTGGTTTTGGTAAGGAATGGGAGAAGATGCATCTTTCCCCATACGTAGGCAAGTGCCTGGACCTCATCATGAAAACTTTAATAAGTGTAATGATGGAGAAACAAGTATGTTGCTTGCAACCACATCTGCCTCATCTATATTGAAAAACTGAAACCCACATTTAAAGCACTTTGATACAAATAGAAATGTTGGATGTGACACATATTCTTGATTCAGAAACACTGAGGTCACACGCATCCAAGGTTTGCAGAAAAGCACAATGGTGGCATTTGAAAATAGATGGAATGATTCAATGGCTCTACATTACTTTTCAAATAGGTGTTCGTTGCTTCTGCAGGGCACAAGAAATGGAAAGATGACGGAGAAGGGTCTGCATGTGTATGTGTGTGCAAGTACATGTGTGTATGAGCATACAAAAAGGCATGCGGTCTGCAAGTCGCAGTGCTCTAGATTCCTCTCACCGATCCAGCACCCGACTATAGTCCTGAGGGACGCAGCCACCTTCACTTTTGAGTTCAGCGAATACTTGTGTGAAAAAGTGCGGGTCTGCATTAATGCGTAGCATCTTGGAGCTGGTGGCGTCGATGATGGCAAGGCAACGATCCCAGAAGGCCTCCTTACCCGCCTCGACCAGGAAGGGTTTGAGCGGGTACGAGATCTCGTTGCCCATGTAGGAGTAGGACAGGTAGAGGCAGGTGAGGAGAATAGCCTGCAGCTCATGCTCCGAAGACACCAGATCGCCGTCCACGACGTCTCGGCACAGCATGTAGACGAAAACCACGTTGGCTGGAGTGACGAAGGCTTGGTCCTGCCAGCCCTGCAGCAGCAGCGAGCGGTCCACGGCCCGAAGCCACAGCACCGGGTCGGCTGGAGAGAGGTGCTTCAGGCGGTAACAGCGACAACACAGGAACTCCCCCAGGCAGCGGAGCAGCTCACTGGTGGACGCCTGGACGATCACACGCTTAGGGGATGAAGTCACTGTCCCCTGTGGAACTTTTTTCACTGATGAGAGCTGCTGGGATTTGCTGTATCCATATCCATGCCCCTGGCCCATCCCAAGGCCATAACCAAGCCCCAGACCCAGTCCCGCTGGGCCCTCATAGCTGGACAGGTTAGCACATGACAGGGACTTCTTCACATTCTCCCGATTTAGATGCAGAATAGGATCCTTTTGGTAGATGCTGATGTTGTTGTTGTTGTTCAGAGGGTCACACAGGGCCACCGGACCCCCGGGGACCTTCTTAGAGTTGCCCTTCTTCTTAGTGGAAGCCACCAGTCGCTTCCATGTGAGCGCTGGGAGGAAGATGGACTGGCCCCTCTTCAGCCCGCGGTCTTTCTGGCTGTTCAGAGAGCGGCTGCTGAGGCTCGGGTAGTGGCTGAGCGAGCCCGGCCGGTTGTCATAGTAGCCTGGTTTGCGAGAGCCAGGGGACAATGATAATACGGTGCCCATGGTGAGTCAGTGCTCCAGAGATGATTCTGCTTCAGTGGTGCTGAAGACAGAGAGAGAGAGAGAGACGGGGGTGGGGGGGTGTTCGAAGGAGAGCGCACTCTTCTCTTCTCTTCTCTTCTCTTCTCTTCTCTTCTCTTCTCTTCTCTTCTCTTCTCTTCTCTTCTTATGTTTAATATTCAGAAGGTGTTAACATGAAGGGGTAAGCGGGGTGGGCATGTCCAAGGGTCTCATCTGAAGAGCAGAGGGTCTAAATGTCCAGACATTACCTGAAACATGGAAGCAGAGGATGTAAACAAATGAAGAGTAAAACAAATCTCGTCGCATTTTATCTTATGGATGTCGTCAAACAATGAAACGCACAACATATTATTAAAAAAAAAAAAAATAATAATAATAATCCAGACCCCATGAAATATTTCTGCCTCTACATATGTCATAAATCTCAGTGTAAGAATCTCTATATAGTTTAAAGCTGCAACACATAATGTAGAATAAGGTGTTTTTTTTCCATAATAAAGGACTTTAACTTTGACTCAATCACACTGATTTTAGAGAGTTTAATCCAATAATTGATTAAACGCCCTTTTTTTTTCTTTTTTTTTTTTTTTTTTCTCAGTGATGATTAGATGCTTAAGCCACAATGGTGAGTATAATAACCGGCGCGCACAGAACATACTGTACTTGACGCACATTAAACCGTTCAATAAAAGAGTTTCAAATATGCAGCATATTTGGACTCACACTTTTTCGATTTAAACAGCTTTGTATTTTAATATTTGGTTGACATTTCCGCCCTTTGGGATGCTCTGAAGCTCACCTGTGTGTGAGATGACGCCCGGGTACGAGATGACTGGTGCTTCTGTTTTTTTTTTTTTTGTTTTTTTTTTTTTTGTCGCAGTCTGCGCTGTTGCAAAGGTGTAGAGGAGCGCAAGAAATACAGAGAAATATGAAGGATGACAGGGAGCAGGACGGTGATCTGTCTGCAGGATTGTAGACAGAAGCTGGAACCTGCTCTCAAAGAAGTGTGCACAAACGCCTGGAGCGGCTGGGTGCAGGTGTCATCCTCCGCTGCACCCTAAACCCAGACCCAACTGAAGGAGGATCTGAGGATGAAGCGTCTTTTCATTTGCGTCTCCATGTCCGAGGATGGGAGGAAACTTTCAAAGCGGTGTCTGAGTCCTTTCAATGCACTCCATCTCCACTCATATCCGTGCGTAAAGTCCGCCTCGGCTCCTCCGGTCCCGGTTCTGCGTCGGTCCGTGGTGCAGCTGCGAGTGCGCACGCGGAGCCTCGGTCGCCTACTGACCGTGGATCGGTCCCGGCAGCTCGACCTCTAGACAGCTTCAGACATTATAGGAGGAGCAGCCAGTGAGCGCACAGAGCGGCTCCTCACACCGCCCACCTCCCACCGGCGCAGACTCCTCCTAACGGGGCTCAGCTGCTGTCTGACACGCGCGCACGCACACACACTGTAAAAAATGATCAGAATTAACACCAAAAAGTTGTAAAATTGCATCATAAAACAAAATCTGTAAGTGAAAATACAATGCAACAAAACTGAAGCAAATTTGACTTTACTCAGATAACATTTGGCCCCTCCCCTAAAAGAGTCAAAGCTGCTCTTTGGGTGGAGCTCTCCAAAATCAATACAGAGCCAAATTTACTTTTTGAGGAAAATGCTTTCGACTCTGGAAAAATACTCAGTAATTTTCCCAGTGAAAGTTGTTGATTTGAAAAAAGATTAAAAAAAAAAAAAAAAAGCGTGTTAATGATTAAATCAAATATAGCTGCAGCTTTGACAGGAAGAGTATGTTAACAAAACCAGATTTATAGAAATGATGTGTTTTTGTTGTTTTGAGAAAATAAAACTGCGGTGCCATTGAAATGGCAAGACCATAATGTTCAAATAACAATCTATTCTCATACTTTAAAAAAAAAAAAGAAAAAAAAAAGTAAATTTAACATTTTAAACATGTAAATATCACCAAAATAATAATATCACCATCAATAAAGTTCTATATAATCTAATGTAATGTCATCTAATCCATACGTGTCCAACTTTAGTTACTTTCCAGATTACACTTTTTTAACCCCTTCCCTCTTGAAACCCCAAAAATTGTGTTGGTTTTCAGTTTGTGATAAGATTTTCGTGTTAATGATTAAATCAAATACAGCTGTAGTTTTTACAGGAAAAGTATGTTAACAAAACCAGATTTGTATGTAGAAATAATGCATTTCTATTGTTTTGAGAAAATAAAACTGTAAACTGAAAAACAATGCGGTGCCGTTTAAATGGCAAGACCATAATGTTCAAATAACAGCCTATTCTCATACTTTTTTAAAATAAAAAAAAGTAAATGTAACATTTTAAGCATGTAAATATCAACTAAATCCAATGTTAAATGTACAAGTTTAAAATATTAAATCTACATGTTACTCTGTAAATATGTTTACGGTTTGATGTGTTTTTTACATTGTTGTGCTGGTAATCACAGCTGCCAGTTTTTTTCCGTAAAAACAACTGGATTTTTTTTTACACATACACAAATAAAACAAACGACTAAAACCAATAGAACACACGCAAACTGCGTATGATTGAAACTAGTTGTTGAAAATAAACAGAGGAAATGTAAAGTACTTTTGAAGTATTGAACATAAACTATTTTTTTGTATCTTCACACTTCTCTACAACACAACACAACTCTTCTTCTTCTTCTTCTTCTTCTTCTTCTTCTTCTACTACTACTACTACTACTACTACTACTACTATTATTATTACTAAAACTGGAATTATTTGTACTATTGATATTGATTCGACTACAGTTATTATTATTATTATTATTATTACTAGTATTTCTAATGTACAATTGCTTGTTTTTACTGCTGTTTTTTATGATCATTGTTATGTTCAATTCTGTTTTTATCATCTAATTCCTCTTATATCTGGACATACGCTGCTGTGCTGCTACTTGAACCTTTTCCTGGAGGGTTCTACCCAAGGGATCAATAAAGTTCTTTATAATGTAGTGTTATGTCATCTAATCTATACTTGTCCAACTTTAGGTACTTTCCACATTACAGTTTTTCAACCCCTTCCTTCCTGAAACCCCAAAAATTGTGTTGATTTTCAGTTTGTGATAACCCAGAGGATAAAGTTTTCCTATATTTGTTGAGAACTGAATAAGTCTGTAAATCAGTCTTTGATTCACTGGAAAATAGTGTCAAAAAGCTGAAAGCAGGCATGTTTCTGACTTCTTATGTGGTTTTCACAGGACACGGATGCTGCAAATGTACATTGATCTTATAGAATATGACATATTGTTATAGATTTAACAACCAACAATATGTGAAGTACCTAAAAATATAAATATTAAATTCCAATTTTAAATGTTAGCAGCTGTAAAATGTAACAAACACATTTATACAGCTCTGAAATGAATCCAAAATCATCATATGTAACAGCAAAGCAATGACCTGGACTATTTTACTGAACAATTACTGTTTTTATTTCGTACTTAAGTAAATTCCCTTCATAATACATATGTACTTTTACTTAAGTATGGGTCTGTACAGCTTCTATCTATATTTTCATAGTGTGGAATCAATATTTTTACTCAAGTAATGGATCTGAATACTTATAATCATTCCATCTTGTACTAACAACAATCACACCAGTCACACCAGTTCTTATGGCATTAGGCGTGCTATACGTATGTGTTTTCATCCTTTCGCGTGTTATCCAAGGCCATTTTATCGCATGTCAGTGTACGCAAAGATCTCCCATTTATCCGTAACCCTAAACCTAACTGCTAATCGTGTGGAATTTGACGCAGCGTGAACGTACACGTGAAAAGCTCATAATGCGTACAGATAACACGCCAATTAAAAGCGGCTTGTTGTCTGTACGCAATTCATGAGATCACGTTGAAGTGTTTTAATAGTAATAGTAGTAATTTGAATGGGAAAAAATAACATAAATAAAGAGATAACACATACATAAAAATGCAGAAATGGAAAGTACGATGTAATATATAGAATTACATGAAATACACGAACAATAACAATACTTTACTTGAGAAAAAGTAACAAGAAAGTGCTGACACCAGTGCCATAACCCTATTACTATAGTACCAACAGTACCATAACCATATGTAACACGTATCACCTCTTTTCTAGTTTTGCAGAAAGTGCTGCTTTACTTACTGAAGGGATGAACTTGTCTAAATGTTCTCAGCTACATAAACTGCAAATGGTGCAGAATGCATGCAGGCCAATAAAGACGTAATGACTTGAAAGAAGTAACACAATAGTCCCTCTGACGTTTGGAAATATACAGTAAGTGTCAGCCCGTGGGAGGTGGAATTACTGCGTCTTATTGATTTATATGAACATTATACAAGAGATTCAACGTTTTCTTCAGCTTCACGGAACTGCACCGGCCGCTCTCTGTCGTCACTGTGCTGTCAGTGTTTTCTCAAATACTGGACTAAGCTTAAATGTTGAGGTACTATCCACCGTTTGATTCTACGTCATACTTGTGCTCCCACGTCATTTCTGAGGCAAACAGTGGACATTTGATAAGCGGTATTTGTTTTGAAAGTGGATTAATTCATCAAGTCATCAGCTTAAATTTTTGTTTTAATTGATTCGTCTGGTTTATTGGCAACTTCTTAAACTGATATGTAGAAGTAGTGGAACGTAGTTTTCCCAAGTTTGACCGTAAATTAATTTGAAAGGTAATTTAATGCGCAAAGCATTTTTTTTTTTCCTGATTCAATATTTGCCTGAAACTCAAAGTGAAATATCAGGTCTGGGAAAAAATGACATCAGAACTCCACACCTGAGTGGGTTTACTGCAGGTCAGTGTGAATAAGCCTCCATCACGTGGTCGCAGGTCAGGGCTTATTATGCAACTGTCTCCACGAGTCCATCCTGTATTGTGGGTCATGAAGCTCTCTGAGCTGTCAGATATAAGAGGATCACATGCATCATGTCGAATGAGAGGTGATAAAATATCAATAAACTGATGACTTTTTCCTCTACGGCTCTGTCTGTCTAGTTTATGCTTTAGGATAAGTGTGTAAAGATGTCATTTCCTCATATAGACAACAGGTTTATTCATAGTAAATCTTTCTAAGTGTGTTTTCAGGGCTCTGGCCTTGTGCTATTTTCATCAATAAGCCTTCGGTTTGTGTTGAAAAGCTTTCTGGGAAGACCTCTTCTGTCTTGATGTTTACAACTGACCAATTAACCTGTAAAGACCCATCGCTTCTTTTATTACAGTTCCCAATAGGCTCCAGCGACCCCCGTGACCCTAGTGAGGATAAAGTGGGTTCAGAAAATGGATGGCTGGATGGATTTATCTCCATTTATTGTAATATTATCCTCTGTATTTAGCATTTTTTCAGCGTAAATTATGCATTTTCCTATATTTAATTCACCGATCATGTAGATGTTCATAAAAGCTCAGATTAAAGTTGAGGGTTATTATATCAAAAACAGAGAAAACTGAAGAAAATGAGACTTTTTCAGCAAAATATATCATTAACTGAACATAAACCCAGTGTGTCCATCCACTGTCACTGATCCAACTCCATGG
>JAPQRP010000003.1:27249718-27266879 GCA_037367295.1 Apogon hyalosoma
CTCCCTTTGTGCAGTAATCTACACCTGGCTTTACTGCCTCCGTCCAGAATAATATACATTATATAGACTAAATGTCACCTAAAATTCACACTTATTTGCAACATAATTTAGCAAACTATTACAAGATCAAAAACAAATTAATTTTAGCAAAAAAAAAAAAAAAAGGCTTCTGTTTTGAATGTCTGGGGTCGCCAGAAATGTGTGATGTTAAAATGGGGCCATGAGCCAAAAAAGGTTGGGAACCACTGCGTTATGCTAAACAAACGTTGAGCTTCACCAGTTGTGTTTCCATTGAATATCAAGCTAATGTGAAGAAAAGTCATGAAAAACAAATCTTCAGTACACTCATACCTGGGACAGGCTTTGACATCTCCAACACCCTCCCAACAGTGAAGTGGTTTGGAAAGTGTTTCTAACGTTAATTAAAACACATCTACTGTGAATTCACACAGAAGGATGTCTGCGTTGAGTCTTACGGAGCTTTCCTGTCTTTTGTTTTAATTTTAGAGGGATTTACGTGTCTCTAATTGCAGAAATTTATATATAATTGCCGTGGGTATATTTTCAGAAATGTTTCACCTGAAAATAAGGATCATTGTGTTTTTGTTAAATTACAGTGAGAAGCAGGTCACTTCCATGGAGCTGTTCTACGGTGACTCAGACTCGGAAGAAACTGGATCTTTTTCAGCTGTTTTCTAAATTTTACAGTGGCAGGTCCAGTCGTACCATCTCCTAAAACAGTGAAATGAACACCAGCGTTAATATTAACTAAAATGTGTAGCGAGTGGATGAACCAGAAACAGGCTACGAGGACCCTTTTAGATTTATTTATTTATTTATTTACTGAAGCCACTGTAGGGAAGGGTGAAGGAGGTAGTGTTTTAGTTTTAATCTGAAACTTCATTAAATACCACAAAATATCACACACTGACCCTAAGGTGGACTCATATAAAGGGGAATTTTAGGAATTTTAGGAAAGGAGGAGGGAACACCTTGTCTTAAAGAGTTAAACTTCTTCTTTCTGATCCTGGAGGACATACTTTTTTTCCATTTTGATGAGGTCGGTCATTAACCCATAAAGACCCAGTGGTACTTTTGTGGCAGTACCCAAATGATTTGTTATCTCTATTTAACATTTCCCAAGTGATTTATCACCATTTATTATAAAATTTTACATTTTTCCTGTAAAAATCAAATATTTATTTATTTAATGTACTGATCATATAGATGTTCATAAAAACTCAGATTACCATTGAGAGTTATTATATGAAAAATAGAGAAAACTGAAAAAAAAGTGACTTTTTAGATAAAATATATCATTTACTGAACATAAAACGAGTGCCTCCATCTGCTGTCATTGATCCAACTCCATGGGTTTTACTGGTGAATCAATGTTGCAGAAGATGACAGTGTTTCCACGGTAACTACGACGCCTCTGAACGTCCAAATGGGTCATATCTGATGACCATGAAAAGATGACAAACTGTATTTTACACCAATTATTTACACATATTGACAGGATTAGAGGATCAGCAGGTATTAAACAGTTTATATTAGTAAAGGTTTTATTCAGTGGTGGCTGCTTGGGTCTTTATGGGTTAAACTATGTCAACATGATTATAGTTTTATAACACGACAGGAAGCAGTCTTTAAATACAAACTGCCCTAGTGGAGTATTTTGACATTGTGGTTTTAGTTTTCTTACTTAAATAAAGAAACTGAACCGGCGAAAACCACCGTCCACGTTCCTGTTAGTGTTTTCGCGGTAAACGGATGTAACAACTTCTCAGCTCTAACCAAACATTTCTCACACAGTAAATTAGTGCATCATCTACAGCGAATGGAAATGGAAATCGGCGTTGGCCTTTGTGTTGAGCTTATGGTTTGCGAGGGCGTCGAGGTGAAAACTACAAAAGGTTTGAAAGCGAAGAGCATTCCAGAGGTTGTTCTATGTCAGTTTCTGGTTTCCATTACATCAGTGCTGTCTGAAGAGCACAAAGGACACACAATCGCTGTCAATTAGTGCGACAAATCCTCAGGTAAATGTCGTCACTATGTGTTTAAAATAAACGCGCCGGTTCTATGATGCGCACACGCCACGGCAGGACATCTGCTGTGTCCCGAAGTGGCTGTCATTTCATTTTCCTGTCATGAATAGTTGAATATTAATGCCTTTCTTCATTACTGGAGGTTTTCACGAGGCCTGAACCGCCTCAGGTCCTCACAGCGTGGCCCTTATCTGCAGCGCTGCAGGAGTCACTCTGAGGTTCCTGTTATTGCGATCCTGCGTTCTGCAGGCAGATACATGCACCCACTTTGGCTACGGCCCGACTCTCGCCTTTTCCACTCCCTCACAATTCAGATTGTATAAACCTCGATGGCAGAAAATACGGATTGTTTGTTATTACAATGCCAGTTCACAGTGGCTCGAGCGTGCGTTGTTTTGACTTTGAGAACAATCAACTGTTGCAATAAAAGAGACTCCCTCCCACCCTGAACGCTTCACCTCCTCCCCTCTAACCCCTTTTCCTTCCCTGTTTATTTACAGCAAAGATTCCTCCAAAAATGTCTATTCTTTACTTTTACTGGAACAAGGAAAAATGCCTCCACCTTTACGGTTCGTCTCTGGAATTAAACGAACACCACTTATCAGAAGATGACAGCTATCACTCAACAGGCTAAATTAATTTGACGATGATTTAAAGCAGTGTTATGAAAGTATGGAATGAGGATGGTATGAACTCAACTTCGAAACCACAGATGCAGACATGAATGAACCTTACTCTATGAAAGAATACTATGCAGACTTGAATCAGGCCCAGGATATATTATGTAACCGATTCACTGATCTGTGGAGGATGCTAAGTAACTTTGCATTGTGTCTGTGTGATTTACAACCTTTTCCTTCTTTGACATCGTCATTTGCATACAGTACTAGTCTCACTGGCACGGACGGAACTGCCTACACGCAATTGTGGGCCCCATGACAGCTAAACGATGTAGGCCCTTTATAAAGTTGTGTATGTAACTGATTTGTCAGAGTGTGTGTGTGTGTGTGTGTGTGTGTGTGTGTGTGTGGGGGGGGTTACACTGGAAAAAAATCCAAATCTTACCAAGTGTATTTTTCTCATTTTCTCATTTCCTGTCAAAATATCTCATCACACTTAAAATAAGACATAATCACCTAAAGAGTAACTTTTCAGTGCGATATAAGAACTTATTTTTAGATAATTGATCTGGAAAATGTTATTTCAAGGAATCGTACCAAGATAGTTTTTACTTGTTCCAATGGCAGATTTTTTTTTTTTTGTTTTGCTTGAATTAAGTAAAAAAAACATCTGCCAATGGAACAAGTGAAAATTATCTTGGTAAGATTTTGATTTTTGCAGTGTACTTGGGGTAGGGGCAGCAGTTATATATGCGGGGGTGTGGTCCTTCACTAACATAACTAATGCTGGTATGAAGCGAATGTGAAAGTTAACATGCTTTCAATGTCTGACTCCAGGCTTCTATGCCTCTATTATACATCAGCCCTTACACAAAATGTTCACAACTTCTTGCCTGTATCCACTGGACCCCCTCCACTGCTCTAGTTTGGAACTAAAATTAATGAATGAATTAATATCTTCAGTGTCATTTATTGCATGATGCAAATTCATCTGGATTCAGATTGGAACCTTTGGAGGGCCAGTTTTGGCCTGTGGGCCATATGTTTGACACCCCTACTATAAATAATAGCATGAGAAAATGTCACAAAGATCCACGCAGACCTGGGTTAGTGTAAAATGGACATCTTCTTCAAAACTTCCCATTCACAGCTTGCAGTTGCTTCATATGAGGATACTGTTATTTAACATAGCCAGCGGGGGAGGGGCAGATAGTGAAAGCAGGATGCAGTCATCCAGTGGAAGACTTCTTCCAACAGACTATGTCCTGGAAGTCAGACCGATGCAGCAGTGTGGTAACAGATGACAGCTGCAGGTGTACGGTGCCTGTTAATCATGTGCTCATAGATCATTGGATGAAACAGCCCATTACGCCTCACAGTTAAATACTGCCTCTATGTTACATCTACCACTTGAACCGTATATTATCACATGTTGATGTTTCAAGGACAGACACATAAAATATTTTGGATTAAGTTCTCTGACTCTCATTCTTACTTTCACCCACTGCTATGTGGCCGATCAGGTTTGAGAACTTACTGGATCTTAACCCATAAGGACCCAGTGTGACTTTTGTGTCAATTCCCAAATGAATTTTTCTCTCTATTTAATCTTTGCGAAGTGATTTATCATCATTTATTATAACGTTATCGCCTGAATTTAGCTTTTTTTTTTTTTTCCAGTGAAAATGATCTTTTTTCCTGTGTTTAATTGACTGATCACGTAGATGTTCGTCAAAGCTCAGAGTGAAGTCGAAGGTTATTGTATCAAAATGGAAAAAAGTGAAGAAAAAGTGACGTTTTCAGCAAAGATATCAATAACTGAATGTCCAAACGAGTGTCTCCATCCACTGTCACTGATCCAAGTCTATGGGTTTTACTGGTGAATAAGTGTTGTAGAAGATGACGGCGTTTCCACGGTAACTATGGAGCCTCTGAACATCCAAATGGGTCATATCTGATGACCAGGAAAAGATGACAAACTATTTTACACCAATTATTCACATGTATTGATAGGATTAGTGGATCAATTGGTATTAAACTGTTTAGATCAGTAGATGATTTGGGTTGCCAGTGACTGTTTGGGTCCTTATGGTTAATGTTTTTTATATATATTTTTATATTTATGCTATTTTCTCATCCACTTTAAGGATATCATTCTCAAATGCATTATATATGTACAATTACAGTAAAGACATTCATTCATTCTTCTGTTTTGATATAACCAATGAATTTAAAGACCCACTTGTTTAATGTCACATATGAAACTTAACTGTGTTTTATTTTGTCTTAAATTGTTTATAATGTGTTCCAGTTGTTTAGTCAGTATATAAATTGTCTAAACATCTGTTTTAACTACCTGTACAGCACTTTGATTGAAAGCGCTTTATAAATAAGATTATTATTATCATTATTATTTACTCTGAGTTTTTGTGAACATCTACATCATCAATAAATTAAATACCTGATTTTCACTGGAAATGCAAAATTCAAAGGCTAATATTATAATAAATGGTGATAAATCACTTCAGAATGGTTAAACATGTGGGAAAATTAATTTGTAAGCTGCAATGCATCAACTTCAACTTTGTTTCTTTGAATTAGTAGATGTCAGAAAGATTTAAGACATGCATTTGACCTAGTACTTGAAAAAATACGCCCCTGTTCGTCTCTTTTACCCAGACAGAGGCTGAAACTCCTGCATCGTTACAAAGTAATGAATCTGCAACAGCTGGGTTTGTGCATAAAAGCCTCTATTTGCATCCAGGTCTCTCACTGTGTACTGTACCTTTAAAAATTAGGAGTCGCTCAGAACCACTTGATCTCTGGAAAGTCAGGAGTGAACAACAGGAAGCCGGGCTGCATGTTTATGGAACAGGTAGCTTGCAAACGGCTACTGTAGCTTTTTGTGAGTGAGATAAGACACAAAAGCTTGAGAATTAAATCACTCTGCAGAGAAAGCAGCTAAAATGGAAAACTACTTACTGATGGAGACTTTAAAAGCATTGCAGCTTTCCTCTCCAGAGTTTCCATCCTTTTCTTATGAATGTGAAGAGGGAAAGAGTGTGTGCATGTGTGTGTGTGTGTGTGTGTGTGTGTGTGTGAGGGTGGGCGTAGGTGGCCCAGTGGGTGATGGAAAGGTGGGAGTCTCTTCTTTCAAAAGAACCGAGAACAAAACAGGAAACCATCTCGTTGTTTTGGCTCGTCGTTTACAAGTGTTTGGAATTTTGAGGAGGTGAATTCACATGTTATGTTCATGTCTGCTCTCAGGTCAGAGCATGTATACTCACACACACACACACGCACACAAACACAGTCACAAACACACACATTCGCACACAGCGGAGGGAATGTCTGGCATGCTTCGATAAGCAGAGACACGAACACCTCGAACCCCCCGTGGATGTTATGAGGAGCGATCGCTGAATAGACTAAATACTTGCTGAGATGCTTCGGTGACCTTGGTTGAATCTGGACTTGTGTGTTTTTCTTTTTTTTTTTTGGACTTGTGTTTGCTGTGGGTCAAAGTGGTGTTGATACTTGTGTCTTTAACATTTTGGCTAACAAGTTCACAAAGCAACTCGACCTCTTGTATGCACCGTAAACTTTATGCAGTGAAGTGGAGTTGATCCTTTTTTTTTTTTTTTTTAACCAGTTTACTTCATGTTTTGGAAATTACATAAAAGCAAAGAAAGTGGATTCTTGGAAAATCTCTTATCAGCCTCGGTGACAGAACGAAGCAGTCGATCCTCAGGAATGACATCTGTTATTGTTTTGACAGAAATGTGGGAACTCATGTTGTTGTTGTTGTTTGTGTTTTGTCAAATCTTTTCGCGTCTTGAATAGTATCTTGATTCTGACCCAGTTTGTCTAGCAACTAATCGCGTTTACTTATTACAATTATTAACTATTTGTACTGATTTATTTACTATATTGTCACTTTTGGGTGGAAAACTCGTAAATCAATTTTTGGTCTTTTTTTGTCATAAAATGATTCTATTGGTCAGTCTTCACATTGGCCTCATCTTTTTGGAAATATGTAACCAATGGAAAATGTTACAATTGGCCTGTGGTGCAATCCCTAAAACAGGTTTGGTGATGTATTTTGGATATATTATTAGTAATAATGCAAACAAAAATGATAGATATTTGTTTAAAATACTATTAGCAGCCTGTAAAAAGACTATTACCAAAAAATGGTGCAGATTAGAACCACCTACAACTAACGACTGGCTACAAATGGTGCATGGAATGTGTGAAATGGAGATTCTGACCCATAGATTGAGGACTCAGGAAGCGCAGTGTCATGATGAATGGGAGAAATGGACGATTTTCATTTCAGCATCACATCACTAAAACCAATTGTTAGTCTCAAAGGTTTTTTATGGTCAATGTATTCCAAATGTCCCTCATGTTGGTATTGTACAGAATTCAAACAAAATAATAATAATACTAATAATAACATAACATAACAAAAAAAATAAAATAATAATAAAATAAGACAAAGCGGCCTGTGGAATATTATATCCAGTTTCCTGAAAAGTAACCATTTTGGATATAAGAGGTTTACACCCAACAACAACAATATGCGTCTACTTCACTATATTTCACATGCAAATAATTTACTTTTTATCATGCAGTGTCAGCTGACGGTTCATTAAAGCTGCAGCGAGTAAGTGTTGCATCCATTACTGCACAAACATAAAATAATAATGTAGTCAACTGTCATGAAGTAATGAGTAAAATAAATCTATTTGGAAGTTAGCTGGACAAAATGAGCAATCTGAAGACTATGAAAACCTTTTTTTCATTGTGTACAGTTGTAGGCCAAAAGTTTTGGGAGTGTCACAAATATATTCTTTGCTTAAATGAGATTTATTTATCGTTAAATATCTTTGAAGCCTATAAAATGCTTCTGATTGCTCAATGTATGTCAGAAACACATGGAATTGTTTTTATAAAGGCAGCATATTTAGTAAAAAACAAGTGTATTATCATTTAATAAGCAAAGAAATGGTAATGCAATAATTAGTAGATAAATACCAGATTTAATCTTTTTTATTGCAGCCATAACATGTGAGGATGGTGCAAAATCTTATTCTTATACATTAAACTGGATCATAGTATGTACACCAGAGATGCTCTAAGTCCTTTTTTCCATTTAGTCTCCAGTCTGTCATGGAGGCTACATGTCATTTTTTTCTGCTACTGTGCTGACATTTTGGAAAAAAATCAAAGTAAGTTCTGTATTGTCGTGGGTTATCTTTAAACATGCAGCATCTGGATATGGTATCACTTTAAACAGGCTGTTATTTTAAATGTAATAAAAGAATAACACATCAACACATTTAACAGTAAAATATGTAAGTCATATGGACTTCATGGATACCCTGATAATCCTTCCCAGCTTTCTCTTATTACCTGCTAGAAGTGTCTAGTGATGTGTTTACCTGCAGAAACACTGCCCTCTGTCCACATTTTTGTATTTTCCTCTTGTTTTACTGTGTTTCTGACATTACAACCCTTTGGCATCATGAAGGGGTGGGACTCTACAGAAACCTTTTGACTCTGGTTACAAGGCTGTCAGCTGTGACTGCACAAGCTTATTAAGATAAGATAAGATAAGATAAGATAAGATAAGATAAGATAAGATAAGATAAGATAAGATAAGATAAGATAAAGATAGAACTTTATTGCCATTGTATAAAAACAACAAAACTGTAATGGCAGTGAATTAAAAAATGCAAAATTAATAATTAAAAAGTACATTCTAATAATAAAAACACAACATCATAAAACAAGCTGTGCTGTGGCTGCTTTTAGAACATGACTGCTGTGAAACAATCAGACAATATCATTTTATTTCCCTAATTTATTTCTTTTTTAATGGGGCTCCCTCTATTCGTTCATTCTGTGTCTTGCTCAACCACTACTCTCAGTGAAGTTTTAATGGTTTTCTTTCCAACAACAAGCAGGAAATATTGCATATTTGACCTGTGAAGTTAATTCCTGTATTTTGTTTTTTATCGAATCCAAGTTGAGTCTGAAGTTGTGTTGTAGCTGCCTTATCACAGCTATCTGAGCTAAAGGCAATTCATTTTCAGTTCATCTTTGTGATTATTTTTATTCACAAATGTTCAGTTACTACTAGTTTTCCATTTGAGATTTGATTTCTGCTCTTTAATTAACCCTGTAAAGCCTGAACCATTAAATCATTGACAGAAAATTCTAGTTCTTTGAATCTGGAGCCTTTATTGGTCCTTCTGAACAGTGCAGAATTTGTTTATTTTTTTAAATATTAATTTCCATGTATGAGTTTAAATTTTGTATCATATTTGATACATTGGGTCTCAATGCTCAAATATAATTATTTTTGAACAAACAAAAACATAATATAATGCAAACATGTCTAACACATAGGTAATTCCTTTTCAAAATTGTCAAAGTTCTGCCTCCTTCCTCATTAATTTAATCTTGTAGTGTCACTGGAAAGGCCTCTGGTGAATGAATTCCTCCCCCTGGTGGATTATCTGTGTATTGCATGTATCTAATTGTATACATCAGGTTTTTCAAGAAAAAAATATCACACTGATCATGAAGAAGGCTTCAAAACTCGTGTCTCAAATATGATACGTTTGGATGTTATAGGGTTAACATCCACCCTGTGCTACGAGTCGCGAACTTTGGCACTTTTCCACTTAAGGTAAAGCATGACTCACTTAGACTTGGCTGAGACATGTAGACATGTACCATCAGATATTTCTAGTATCAACCATACAAGTTACAGGATCTTAAATTGTGCAGATGTCAGACTGATTAATGCAGAATCATTGCTGGGTCATTACATAAATGTGTCATTGTGTTGTAACAAAGGACACTGAGGCAAACTAGTGGGAAATATCACAAAACCTCAAAGCAAAATTCATCTCATCTTGATAAAACGACCACAGATTTGAAGTGTAAACAAGTATTTTCTCACCTGAAATAATCCTAATGTTACATTGCATTTTGGAAATGATAAGGTAAAGTGGTAAACTTCATCCTTCTCAATTGTTGTTTTACTCAAAGCTGAAGTCAGTGAAGACAATGACACAGTAGTTTACACTGTGTTGCTATGACAACTAGATGTGGTGGTGGGATACTGGAGTGGAAATGCAAAGCTGGTGGCCAATCCAAGCCAAGCCAAGCCATGACAAGTTGAGGTGAGTCAGGCTGATACTGGCAGTTGAAAAGCAGCATTAGCACAACAACTGTTTATCTGTGTTCTACTTTAAATAAATCCTCCTTCTTCTTAAAAACTCTACGTTACAACAATAATAATAATAATAATAATAGCAGAGTCAGGAAAACATCTCTTCTCCACATATAACTATTATATATCGATTCATCACAATAATTAAATAATATTTTTAATATTATCATTGGATTAATTGGAAATTATAATTACATTTTAGTTGAAGAATTTGCTCTGGGATTAATACAGTATTCTGATTGTGATACTGATTATAAAAAAGAATCAACACGATGGAATAATTTGAAGTATAAACAGTGTCATATTTCACTTAAAGGGTCGGAGGTCTTCTTCCTCCACTATCAGGGACTAATATTAAACGTAGCTGTCATCGTCCATGTGCTACCAACACGGCGACCAAACAATGTGACATCTATTCTTCTCTGCTCGTGTGAGGGAACCTCCCAGCAGATGCCTTCCTGAAACTGTCAGGTTTTTGCTCCTACCTTCATGATAAACAATGCCAGGAGAGATGTCTCTACTGATATTAAAACTTTTTAATGCTTCCTATTATTGTGTGAAACAATTCACTTACATCAAGGTCAAAGTTACAAAGAGCAGAAACTGGGTTCAGCCCAAAATAATGACCTGATTGTTTCAGTTTAGGTTAAAAGGCATTGATTAACCCATTTCTTCTCTGTCTTATCTGCTTAAATGGAAAGTACAGTCATTTTGTGATACTTGGCAACAAGCCTAAGCTATTTATAGCAAATTTAACAACCAAACTAAACTCTATTTGGAATTACACCAAGTTACACATTAAATTACTCTCTTTTGGGATGTTTTTTTTTTTTTTGTCAATGTGATTTTATAATCATTAGTTAATATTTCATCTCTTGTTTTTTTGTATTTTATATATTATGATTGGTTACATTTAGCTATGGTCCCATTTATATATGTTTATAATCATGAATTTATTTTATTTTTAATGGAAAAAAATCAACCAAAATGTTATTATAGGAACTACAATAACAGATGTTATTATTATATAAAATCTGTTGTTGTTAATATTATGTAAGCCGGATGCCCAGGCTTTATTATAAATACAAATCAATCAAAAAAAAAAAAAAAACCTTTGTCAAATATTTGTATGTAGTATTCATACAAAGACAAAAACACTCTGTAGTGCATTTTCTTGAAAATTATTCCAGTCAAATCCAGCTGAAAAGATTGTGTGTAAGTAAAAATGAATTTTCCATGGTGTCAGTGAACCCAACATTGCACTCAGTGTTTTTTGTTTACATATGGATGTTGTCACTCACATTCAATAGCATTGACCTTTGACCTTGGAGAAGTACTTCCAGGTGGGGCCTCTCTGGTGTCATACACAGACCTCCTGCAGCCGCACAGATTCTCCAAACCTAAACAAACGTGATCTGACCACAAAGAAATGATGCGTGATCTCTTCATGTCCTGCCGGCGCAAAAACAAAAAACAAATAAACAAAAAAAAAAAAAAAGCCATAATGTCAAATCTGAGAATATTTGAAAATTGAGTAAAATCAATTTATAAAATATGGCACCTTTACTTATAACTCACTCCCATAATTTTATGCAGAGTCTCAAATATGCAGTGAATTTGGAACCATATGGACAAGAAATCATTATCAAACAAAAATGAAAATGTAAAAACTGTAAATGCTCTGCTTGGGTTTGAATTCTTCATTCATTCAACTCCACAGGTTCATCTTCAACCCTATTTCTGAGTAACGACACCAGAAAGGTCGTTTTGAGCGCTGGCCCTTTAAATGCAAATGAGCCACATCACGCCCCACCCCCTGTGCTGCTCTGTCCTGTTCAACCAACAACTGAACATTTTAGGTAATCGGCTTGAAGTTTGGACTTATTCTCAGTTTGTACTACAATCGCTGCTGCTGACAAACAATTATGTCGTACTCGGGAAAATGTTCGTCGGAAGTCTTGACCTTATATGTGCAAATGTCATGACAAAACTAGTTATAGATGTAACAAATTAAGCAGGAATTAAAACAGGTTGCAGAAATCCACTGGGTTTTTGCCGGAATGAATATAAAGATAGCTTTGCAGCACCTGGAGGGTTCAAATTCAAACTGCATGAACTATTAGGGTCCAAATACACAAATAAATAAACCAAAGACAAATAAAGGCAAGGCAAGTTTATTTGTATAGCACTATTCACACACAGGGTAACTCAAAGTGCTTTGCAAAGGCATAAAAAAAAAAATCACAGAAGAAAAGACATTAAAAATCACAAAAAGGGTAAAAGACATTAAAATAATCAGAGATAAAATGTGGTTTTAAGATGCATTCACAGAGCGAAATAAATACCTTAATAATATTAAAACCATACATTAAATTAACATTAAAGCAAGACATTAAAATCAATAAAGTGCATATAAAAGACAAGACTTAAAAGAGTTTACTCATAAACGCATGAAAAGAGGAACATTTTTCACCTGGATTTAAAATGTTGACATTTGGGGTGGGTTTAGCAAAAATATGACCCCTTTAAAGCATGCATTTGACTTGTATTTGAGTTTTATATACAGTGGCGTCTCCACCTTTCTTCCAGTAAATGATGCGAATATTCCCTGTGCTTGTGCTGGACATAACACAGTCTTCATGAAGACCGTCTGTGGTTTGACGTTCAGAGGACAGACTCACTTTGAGAGTCCAGGTAGAGCTGATGAACAATAAGATGACTAAGACTCACTCAGAGACTTGCGTGATATCAGGGGCGCCGCAGTCCCCTTAGGGAAGATTACATGTACAGAAAGCATGCTTGCAGGCACCTGCTAAGGATTTTGGAAAAAAGAAATTCCTCACATTCATGTTCTCTGTGCTCTGCAGTGACCCCTCAGTTCACACACCAGCATACCAGAGGAACTGCAGGGAGGAATGATAATTTCTTTCCAGCTTCACTAATGCAACAAGCCACAGCCTTTGTCCCGCACACATTCCTCTGACACATGGAGCAGATTTGGGTAACGACGGCCTGACAGCTGATCTTTAGCTGATGATGTTTTCAGCCACAGGCGAGTGTGGGACATGAGGCAGGCTGATACACTGTCAACATCTGCAGCCACAAGGAGCGCAGTTTGTGATGGAAAGTTAAATCAACTGAAACATCGTGCAAAGATGTGTTTGATCAGCCTCTTTGTAATGTAAGAGACAAATGATCTGCCTCCTACAGATGATCCCTGCTCAGCTGTTGCACACAGATTAAAGGATTGAGCCTCAACCCGGGTCTGATTTGTTCTTTTTTCCTCCAAAGTCCAAATACATTTATATAAAATGTACCAGTCACTGAGGTCCTGCCATCCACACTTTCATAAAATTATTCAGTGTTTATAAAACTGATATTTTGCTTTTCCACCCTCTGTCAACATTAACCCTTTATCACGCAAGTGACTGTTTTTGGTAAGTTCCACATACATTACAATTCAGTGACAGCAACAGTTACAGTGAGGACAGTGAGTCAACAGTCTCAGGTCCAAAGTGGTCTACAGGGTCTGTAAGGTCCACCTGTGCATGAACAGTGAGTGGACCTGCTTTGTTCGGTACCATGAAGTAATGGTACCAATGTAAGGAATGATGTTCAAAGGGATCATGTGGATGTGGACAGGGGTCTGGATCAGCACTTATGTTGGTCTAATGTTCTAAAAGTCATGTTCTTTTCACCTTACATGTGTTTTTCTTGTATTTTTATATATACTTATAGTGGTCTATCTGCACTCTTCTCTTTAACTGAAACATTCATTTATTTTCTGAGCCCGCTTTATCCTCACTAGGGTCACCTATCAGTGCATGTGTTTGGATGGTGGGAGGAAGTCAGAGTACCCGGAGAGAACCCACGTAGACACCAAGGTTATAATAGTTTGGGATTTTTCATTATAGTTTAGTTTTATTTAGTTTTGACTTTTTTTTCTCTAATTTAGTTAGTTTTAATTGGTTTTTAGAGCAGATTTGCTAGTTTTTATTATTTTGTTTTTAAATGCTTAGTTTTAATTTAGTTTTTTTTTCATATCTTTTATCTTCCTCACTGTCGTATTCAAATAAATTCCATACAGGACTCTGCTGCTTTTGTTTCCAGGTAGAGTGGGGACGAGAAGCCGACTCTAAACCGCAAGCGATGACAAGTGACGGATCGTGAAGTGTCGTATGATGCCGCCAGCTAAAATTGCTCAAGGGATAAATATCGATTTCACATCAATCCAACACTGACAAAAACAAAAACAAAGGGAATTTTATCCAGAATTTTTATTTGTTTTAGTTAGTTTTGTAAGCATACAATACAGTTTCAGTTAGTTATCGGTTTTTCTTTTAATTATAGCTTTTATTTATTTCAGTTAACTAAATTGTTTTTTTCAATTCTAATTTTTGTCATTTCATTAGTTTTTGTTAATGATAATAACCTTGGCAGACACAGGGAGAACATACACATCTACACAGAAAGGTCCCACCCAGCTGGCAATCAGATGAAGAAAAATCACAGTGTGACAGTGTTTTTAATCTCAGTGACAATCCATAACTTGAACTGCACCGTTTCCTCTCGATATGGAAACGAACTGTATCAGACTAGAAATGTGTCCAAACATAGTTTCATAAAGAAGTGAAGAAAATAAAACATCTCCGATTTTGAGTTTTATGATGTTGCTTTGACAGTATCTGTGTAGGACTATATGTAACCATGGTTACTGGGTTCCTGTAGTGACTCTGCATCCTCTCACAACAGCGGATTAAAGCGGACCAACCACTTTTAGTGCTGACAGACTCTGTAGAAACCTCACAAAGAGACCTAAACATACACTATTACCTAAGATCACTAAGGCTGCAAATGACCCCTGATGCTACACTGGTGCGCAACAATTTCACTCTGAGTTTTAGTGATGGTGCAGTGGTTAGCCCTGGTCCTGGGTCATACAGTCTGTCTGTGTGGAGTTTGCATGTTCTCACTGTGTCTGTGTGGGTTTTTTGTAGGTACTCTGGCTTCCACCTACCATCCAAAGATGTGCACCTTGGTTAACATCAGAGATGAACTCAGCTAAAGCCACTGGTGGTTCACGCAACACACTTTAACCATTAAAGACCCAAATATCCACTGGAAACCAAAACCATCTACTGATCTAAGATGTTTAATACCTACTGATCCACTAATCCTACCAAGACATGTGAATAATTGGTGTTAAATGCAGTTTGTCATCTTTTCATGGTCGTCAGATATGACCCATTTGGACGTTCAGAGGCTCCGTAGTTACCATGGAAACACCATCATCTTCTACAACATTGATTCGCCAATAAAACTCACGGAGTTTGACAAATGACAGAGGATGGAGACACTTATTTTATACTCAGATATGGATATATTTGGTGAAAATGTCACTTTTTCTTAATTTTTTTCTGTTTCTGATATAATAACCTTTGAATTTACTCTGAGCTTTAACAAACATCAACATGATCAGCGGATTAAATATAAGAAAATACCTCATTTACACAAAAAAAAAACGCCAAATATAGTTGATATTCTTTATTGTAAATAGTGATAAATCACTTAAGAAAGGTTAAATAAAGGGAAAACTGACACAAGCAGCACTGGGTCTTTATGAGTTGATATCTACATAAGAGAATATTAAACTGGACATGCCTGAAACTGTATGGAGTACAGCAGAGAGATTCAAAACACCTAATATCCAGTGCATCCTGTTTAATTTGTATTGCTAACATGTATGAAGGGGCTTCAAAAAGTTGATGGAAAAAGGACAGCTGGAAAAAACAGTTTAAGCTGTGATGTTTATCTTTTAACATATGCTCCATCTAGGTGAACACGCTTTGAGTGTTGATCCCAGCCTTTAAGTTCCTCTGTGGAAAACTGAAGGCCATGTGATTTAAACCATGTCAAAGCTATGCTCTTTTTCCACAAACTTTTTGAAGCCCCTCGTACGTATAAATGAATCCACTTACTTAGTCTTTGTTTTCACTGTATTGAAGATAAGGCCTCAGTTTAATTAATTCAAGTACTTCACAATAATATTCACATAGATAATGGAGATGGTCATTAAAAAATTACAAAGTAGATGCATCGATAGAAACAAGAACATTTGAAGTAGTAAGGTTTTAAAAAAAAGTAGTAAAAATGTTTTTTAGTGTAAAAATAAGGTGAGTTTAAGGGTTGACTTTCCAAAACATTGCTAGAGTACAGTGAATAATATCATAATTTGGTAAAATCAGCCCTCACCTACAAAGTAAAATGTAATTTGTTGATTTTGTGTTGATGAATAGTATATATTGCAGTATAACATAAGCATATTATGTGTTATTTGTAACCATATGTGTTGAATAAATGTGGAAATGTAGAGTATAAAGTACTCAGGCATAGTGAAGTAAAAGTATTGTTGAACATATCATAAATACCTCAGATTTGTTTAGTTCCACAATATGCAGAAACAGCTCAGTCTGAGTCTTAACTTCATAGAAAATATTCCAGAGGCGCTTTAGGTATTGAAGCATGAAATGTTTCCAATACTTGAACTGACACTTAAAAGTGTTATGCAAGTGAATCATCCACAGTTTAAGGTGATTCCACTCAGCCTGAACAACATGGAAAGTTCGCAGAACTCCAGGGAGGTCCGCAGGCTCTAACACACCAGTGAACAAACAAACCTATGAGAACCTATTAGGATGATGCTGAGAGCGGTGGTGGGCGAGGAAGGGGATGCTGTTTACTGTGTGGTGGTGAATGAAAGGTGCCAGGTGCCACCTGCACCGGACAGACCCCACAGGCTGCATCAGGTCCAGTGAAAGGATCTTTCCCACATTTCTGTCCTCACATCCAGCCTGTTTATGTGACCGGGTTCCAATCAGCGGAGCAGACATTACCGGGCATTACCACCGAGGTTCCTGTTGTTCAGTCACATGATGTCTTCCTCCTCTTCCTCTTCCTCTTGTTCCTTTTCTGTTGACTCAGACAATGAAGATAGACTCTCTAACTGGTAGATTGAAGTCTTGCCCTGATTAAAAAGCTAATGGGAGGTCAAGTCAGAAAACTGTAAACCAAGTCTGAATGCTGTTGGCAGGTATGCACGATACTACGCAAAACTCTTCGCCCACCTTTAGCTTCACCATTCTGATTATACAGTAGCGAAAAAAATTGAGACCACCCTTGTTTTCTTCAATTTCTTGTTCATTTTAATGCCTGGTACAACTAAAGGTACATTTGTTTGGACAAAT
>JAPQRP010000003.1:27269774-27282225 GCA_037367295.1 Apogon hyalosoma
CCATGTTTTCTTTTCTGTCTGTTTTAGTCACATGATACACACAGGAGTTAATACTTGATTGCACAACCATTGTTTTTAATGACTTTTGATGGTCTAATAATTTATTCCGCGACTGTACATATTTATTTCTCAGCCTCTTTTCCTCAGATATGGCAAGAAAATACAGGAAATACATGCACAGCCTTAGAAGATGCACAAAAACTGAACTTAACAGGTTCTAAAGGTTAAAGTGACTGTTTAGTGTGACCTCTGACCCCATGACTAGAAGCAGCACAAACAGAAATGTTTCACATGTATTGAATGAAACCTGTATAAAACAGAAAATTAATACAATAAATCTCATACTGTCTGAACAAAAGAGTTGAAGACATGTTAATGCAAAGGAAGGTCAGACTAAATATGACCACTTTGGTTTAAAGAAGCTGTTTTTTTCCCTCTGGAACTTTTGTTTTTCTTGCTGTACATACTTCACATATATCCAGATTAGATCTTAATAGAGACAGAGAAATGCATATGTGTGGTCATTAGAACTTTACTAAACTAACAAACCTAATGTTGGCCTCAGACTTTTGCACACATCTGTAAGTATAAAACCTTTATTCATTCTTGCAGTATATCAAAGTGAAGGACTCATTTGCAGTAAATGGGAAATAGGAAAAAAAACACTTGACTCTGAAAACAGAAAACCTAATAAATAAAAAATATATATAGCATTATTACCTCAGTACATGGGTAATCAATGCTGATAAAAAGCAAATTAAACAATATAAAGATTTAATAAAAAAAGGAAAACCAGAAAAAAATGTGGCAATATCTGTATTTTGGTCCTTTGTTGCACTGTGAGAGCGGTTCATACATGGAAACTGTTACAATCCCCTGACCAAAGATAGTCTGAGATGGAATTCTGGTAATATCAGATATTTAAAGTAACCATGTCACAGTGTGGTTGATCCTTTGACCTACGTCCATTTACTAACCAATGGGAACGACTCTGTGATCAATGTGACATGTCTGTTTATGTACATATGCTAAAAATACTTTCCACAAGCGTTCTCTCAACAAATCCCATGTGACTAAAAAGCATTTTTACTGCAGACACAATAATAAAAGTGACCTCTGCAGAGAGGATACCTACAACTGGTATGACTTTGTTTACCGTCAGTTTTTATAACAAGATTGTAGTATGGGTTATACATCATGATGATGTTTCTTTCCTTGTCTTTTATAGATGGTATATGGTGCAAGAGTTCATTATTTTGCCACTTTCATCCAGTTTTTCTTCCACGTCACCTATCCAGTGAAAAAGAACTCAATATCAAAGAACATCCATCACATGTGGAAACACTGTCTGAATTTGGCATTTCCAATCTTTTCCCGAATGCAGCCACTGGCAACATCAGTGTTTCAGTAAAAGAATATCTCAGTGTGCTTGTCCTTCACATTTTTGCATGCCATGTCTCATCTTGTGTGTGGTTTGATCAGTCATCATGTCCATATTACATTCACAGTAGATCTGACACTATTTAATGTGTTTCTAGTTTCCCCAAAAAATGTCACTGGTGATGAAGTTTTCAGTATGTGACATAATTCTGGTCTAAAGTATGAGAATCTTTCAGCTCAAAACAATCTGCACCATTTGGGGTCCAGAATTTCACTCGAACAAGTGGTGCCTGTCACAACAAACCCTGCCCCTCACATGTATTGTTGCTTATTTTGGCATCGATCCAACTAATGTCATCACGTCTATGCATGCGCTGATGTCAGCATATCAATTTCCTCTATATATGTGCCAAGTCTGAAGTAAATTGAAACAAAATGTCTGTTTTTATAGACATATGAAATATTGCCCATTAAAAGTAAATGGGAGAAAAAAGATGTAAAAACAATTCATAAAACATTTGAATTTTGATCTACTTTTCCCAAAATGTAATCACATCTATTCTGGGTCACTGGCAATCTATTAACCAAATTTGGTATGAATTCAACCAATAGTTTTGCTGCTTTGCTGAGTGTTAACAACCAAACAAACTGAACCAAAAACAATACCCCTTGCCTGTCCTTCGGGGTGGGGGGTAATAACATATTCATGATACTATTTCTATATGGTTAGTGGACGGTGGAACCTCGACATCTACCACTGGATTCTGAAGTGATAGTTTGTAGTTTGCCTATTTTTAGAGCCAGAACTGACCATATTTGGACAAAAGGGGCAGAATTACATGGGTCAGAGGTGAGCTGATGCTAAATATTAGCTTAACTCTTAACTCTGTAAAACTGTGAATGCATCAAGCACTATGAAACTGTTATGGAAACTGTTAACCACAACTATAGAAGACCTGCCTGTCAGGAAAAATGTACTGGATTGAAAAAAGTGAAATTCCAGGAGTCCAACTTAGCAGGTGAACGAAACCTGTTTTATACTTTATACCCCTGAACTTAAAGGAGTTTGACATCCCATTCTGTTTTATCATTTTTGTGTTGGACATCCATTCTGATCTACTCACTTCTTGTGCTTTAAGAATTGAATAAATCTGCCTATAACTCTTAATAAATCCGTCATGTTCAAAGTGTCAGATGCTTGTTATCCTCTGCGTCTCATCTGCCTGAAGCCCCTCTGAGCCTCAGGACTCCAGTAAGAAGCTGTCTGTCGACGCCTGCAGCCCGTGGCAGGAGGTAATGGAGCAGTTAAGGAGTGTTTGAGGTGTGTATCTGTCAGACGGCGAGGGGTGCTGCAGGCTCACAGCTCTGGGATTAGCGTGACAGAGAAGCCCAGGGTCGGAGCTGACGGGGTGACCTCATTGTCACCACATGCCTTTGACTTTTCCTGAGCAACACAGGGATATTTTTTTCATAGCTTGAGCAGAAAGCGTGAAACTATAAAGTTTATTGCATGTGCATCTATTGTTTCTGTCGGGGCTTTGGTGGCGTTAATCAGCCCACCAGGGACCTGAACTCCATGACCTTTAGCTCCGGCTTTGATCCCTGGTGTTGTTGCCGGGGATGTCTTTGGGACAGGTCAGGAATTAGGAAAGAGTTAGGCGCCTCCTACAAACAGGCAGTGACACCAGTGTTTTGCCAGAATATTTCATGCTTAACCAGGCTTTTCATGGAGCTCATTACCCAAGTCAGGCCAGGGAGGGGAGGGGTGGGGAGGGCTGCATCAGATTGAGATGAAGAATGTGGATAAATTCGCCAGCATAAAAATTAAAAATAACAACTGTCCAACTGGAGTCGTCTGGACCACTTGTGCAGGTGTTAACAGCGAAATGCTGATAATAACCTGGTACAAGTGTTGTTCTAGTGAACACACAGTAAAACTGGTGGAGTCCAGAGGAGAAACCCTAACCCTAACCACAATGCAACACAAACTAAAGTGCAATGCAGTGTTAATGGTTTATAGTGTACAAGAATAAAACGGCTTTGCACAGTACGCGACCTGTAAAAAAACCGTTGCATCACATTTGAGTTCGTGCAATTTTTTCCTTATCAAAACATATAAATCAAGGCTTTAGACTCAAACTGACATGAAAACTTAACTCAATAAAATCATACGTACTTGATTCCTGACAACTAACAACAAACCCACTTTTGCACTTGTGTAACTAAACTGTAACCAAAAGCAAACTGAAAGACAAGAAAACAAACTACAATATCTTTTCTGTTTCTCAGCAGTAAATTTTGTGATTACAGTGTTTTAGGTGAAGTGACAGCTGGCAAACTAAGTTGTATTAATGCTGCGTTCCAGGCAACCCATAACCTGTGTTTTTCCGACCTTTTACCAGTGAAAGTGCAGTGGAATGGCAGTCAAACCCGTGACTTCCCACCCGTGAACTCGTTCTAGATCGATGTACCCCCAGTTCTGAGCTCTGACGTCACGTAACCCATGAAACAACAACGGCGGCCCCCATGGATGCAGTGTTTATGCAAATTGTTTATTTAAAACAAGGTACTGCTCTAATGTTATTTATCCACAAATGTTCTGCATAATCAGCAGCTACTCTAGCGTTGGATGGGTTTCAGTCCATTGAGTGCAAGAATAAATTAACACATACCCAAATATACAAATAACGTGACATAAAAGGTAGAACAGCCTCTCTTGCCTTATGCGCCGTTTTTACTCCTCTATTTCTCTCAAATAAGTAAAGAGCAAACACCTCTGGGATAGAAATGACTGTAAATGAGCATAAGCAGGTACAGTTCACCATGCTGGTTTGTTTACATCTAGCTACCACAATTCCTTGCGCTCAGGCAGTTTGGTGGGACTTGCCTGGAACGTTACAAAGTCATGAGTCGTGGTTTGAAGTCATTACTTACATGTTCAAAAACCTGCCTGGAACGCAGCATTAATGCCATTTTCCTCCGAGGCTGGGCTTCTGTGGGGTTTTTTGTCGATTATCTAAAACTATGCCGTATCTAATAAACAAAACCTGTCAACACTGATGTTGGCAACAGACGTGTTTCTGAGAGCTGACAGGTGAAAGACACATTAAACCAACACATCAGGCTTCTATTCACCAGATTAAATGAGCTGGAAGAGATGAAGTGAAGGTGGGTGAATATTAAATACCATACAGGATGTACAAATTGATGGATTAGTTGTCCTTTTCTTGCATTTCCACATAAAAATAAGGACAACAACTTCACTGCAACGAGTGTGGCATTAATAGGAATGACAGTTGTTTATCTTAACTGTGTTTCTGTAGATGTAAAAACAGAATTCAGGATAAGACTGTCATCTGATAGTATCGCAATCTTCGTGACTCACTGTGTCTTTCCGATAAAAAAACTGAGGTATGCAATGTATTTACTTCGTAATCAGGTGTGACACATCCCATAAGCGGAAGATAATATCTTACAGAAAGTGGTGGGATGCCAGGAAATATTTGTACTCAAAAACTACACTTAAAGGGCACATTTGATGTACGTGTTTGTTTCATTTTATGCCATTTTATACTTTTATTCCACTTGGGAGGGAAATATTGTCCTTTTGACTCTGCTGCATTTACTGACAGTTTTAGTTATTTTTCAGATTATTTTTCCAACAGTAATCTCCAAATGTGCTGATTTTCACTCTTTATGATAAACTGAAGTGGATGAAATGTTCCTCTCTGGGTTTAGAAAGTCTTCATTTTTACTCGAAGGTTCAGTGTGTGCGCTTTAATATCACATAACTGTAAGAACTAAATACCTTCAAGTTTCCTTCCTCTCTTGTGACCATTAAAAGTCCATTATTAGAGTTGCTGTTTGCTTTGTTTTTAGGGAAGGGGATTATTGGTTCACACACCAATAGAGTGCAACTCAATATATAAGTATGTACAAAGGGCAGTATTGTAATTGTATAATGATTATACACCAATGGAAACAACAACAACAACAAAAAAAATCATATTTCTGCAAGTAAAGTCTTTAAAACCTCTTAGATTTACTGAAAATTGCACTGTCACCAAGCTGAAAACATGATGATCTCATTAGGACTCGCCCAAATTCCATTTTTAGGACCTGTGGGCTTCACCGGTGATAAACATTAAGTATCTGGAGTTTTGCTGGGAACGGGTCTCATAAAAAGTGTCTGTCATTGAAGCAAAAATGAACCCTATTCCACAGTAAATTCACTGGCAGTAGCACAGTTCAGACAAGGCAAAGTAAGCAAAACAGTTTCATAACCTGTTGATCCATAAACTAGGCGGTGTTCAACATGACATAGACCAGTCATGGGCTAGAATGAATGCCATCCAAAAGTATTTTAAACCTCAAAGGCCACAACTGAACATATCTATTGCTATGTTTTGTGAAGTCAGGTAAAGTGGATTTTATCTGCTTTTTGCCTCGTTTGGATCTTCAGGAGCCCCATATGTGAATGAAAGTGTATAATTTATCCAAAAAAAAAAATGTTCTGAGGTTGTCAGAGTTGGCAGTAAAACACCTTATTCATTCATTCATTTATTTATTTATTTTATTTAATGTCACTAAAATTAGCCATTTTCAGAGAAATAATATGCAAAAAAAAAAAAAGTCAGATGCAGACTGATGCTAAATTATACAAAAACAGAACAAATGCATGCCAAGCAGAGGTCTGACACACTGCTCGGGATATTTGTGGGTGAAGCCTGACCTCATAACTTTACAACAGCATTAACACTTTACATGACATTCTGCGTGTAAGGGTTGATTAAAGTAACTTAAAGAGACCTGCTAACTTAGCCACAGTAATGCTAATGCTAATCACCCATGATGCAAAGTGGTGAGGCCTCGACATCATGGTTAGATGACAGTGACCCTTCTGTCTTAACAAAGACCAGAATGCTTCACTTCTTGTTTAATCTAATAGCAAAGGAGTGGAAGATTGTGTAACTTCTGCGTGTTTACATCATTACTTCCTCTTTATAATTAACCCACAAAGATCCAAACAGCCACTGGCGACCAAAAGCATCTACTGATCTGAACTGATTAATACCTGTTGATCCACTAATCCTATCAATCCATGTAAATAACTGATGTAAAATGCAGTTCATGGTCATCAGATATGACCCATTTGGACGTTCAGAAGCTTTGTAGTTACCGTGGAAACACCGTCATCTTCTACAACATTGATTCATCTGTAAAACTTATGGAATTCGAGAAATGACAGTAGATGGAGACAAATGTTTTTTATGTTCAATTAATGATATATTTAGTTGAAAAAGTTACTTTTTCTTCAATTTTTTTCTGTTTCTGATCAAATAAAACACAAGTTTAATTTGAGTTTTTATGAACATCTACATGATCAGTAAATTATATATGGGAAAATACAAGATTTACACTGAAAAAAAAAACAAACACAAAATACAGAGGATAATTATATAATAAATGGTGATAAATTGCTTAAGAATAATTAAATAGGTCGAAAAATTCATTTGGGAACTGCCACAGAAGAAGCACTGGGTCTTTATGGGTTAAATACAGTAACAATTCAAGGATGAAAATTGTGCATCGCTGTATATAAAGTAGTTCAGATGAGCTTGACCACGTTCAGCAGTGAAATACAACACTGATGCAGCAATAAAACAAATCAAAAACATCATACTGTAGCCTATATAATCGTAGAATATTTTATTGCACGATGATACTCTTACTTTTGTATTAGTACATTTTACTGATACTACTTATATATAATTACAGAAATGAGTGCAGACAATTTCAGCTTTACTTCATTAAAGCTTCAGAATACTTTTGCCACCACAGTCGATAAGCACAATGTGTTGGAATAACACAATACTGGTGTGATCCCAGTGCGAAAATAATCTAGGCAATTAGACAGTGAGGCATGCTGGGATGTTAAAATCACACCTCGGTATGCCCACTGTGAATTCACATGTAGGTGTAACATCATTTTAAGGACAGACTTTACACTAACGCAGCCTCCTGTGGTGCAGCTGCGACCCCTCTGCTTTACCTCCCGCTGCCACTTTGCACTATACCCTTCCTGCACGTGTTTTTTTCGTCTCTTGTTCGCTTCACTCTTTTCTTCCTCTCAGCCTTTTGTCTGCGACTCTTGCCTTCCTCTGGCCTTTCAGGAGTGCGTGCTCTTTTCAGGTTCAGCGACCAACAAGCATCCAGGACAATAGTTTGAGTCTGAGAAATGGGGTTCAATTCGGTTCCTGTGCAGAAAAATCCAGTTTTTTCCAGTTTGTCAATGGCAGGTTTGTATTAAAAAAACACTGTTAACACTTGCATTAGTGTTTTATAATGTGACATAGTCAAAGACTTATATCCAGTGAATTTACATACTTTAATTTTGGCAAAACATGACTGTAACTTTTTCTCCTTTAACCAGAAACATTGAAAATGAATGATTATTATTGTGATTTTTTTTTTTTTTAACCTCTACCATGGAAGTGAAGTTTTCATCATTGCTGGTTGGTTTGGTTTTCAGTCAGCAGGATTACGATGCGACTTTCATGAGTCTTGACATGGCAGTTGCATTGTAATCCTGCTGACCTATAAAAAAGTGCAGATTCTGGAATTTTCCCCCCACTTTGTCTGTCATTTTGCAAACCTTGACAGATGCAAGTCCTCTACTGCAGATTACCAGATGAACCTGAGAGCTTACATTTCATCTACTTTGGCAGATTCTGCACATACAGGTTTTCACCAGACCAAGACCAGGCCGAACCAATCACAGAGCAGCATTAGATAGGATGAGAAGAGCACATCTGAGGGATTTTCTGGACAGCTTCGACGACTGGCACTGATGTACAATGGACTTTGGGATCTTCTATGATGTCAGTATTAACCCATAAAGACCCAGAACTCCTTATCAGTTCCCAAATGAAATTTTCTCTATATCTAACCTTTCTTAAAGCTGTAAAACCGAGTCATAGCCAAAGTATCATGAATCTGTAAGTCTTTCAATGATTATGCACCTGAATCTCTTCCCTTATGGTGACCAATTTCGAAGTGTACTCCACCGCAAATAATCCATTTGTTTACAAACAGAGCTCAGGCATTTTGTGAAATTTGTCATGACGTGCATTGTGGGAAGCAGAGCTCCACGCAGCCACATTATGGCCGCAGCGGCAGCAAACATGGAAACTGCCTCATCGCCTCTTGCTACTGCAGTTGAATAACCTCTCAGCTGGCTGGTCTGTTTCTGCACATGAAATTTGACAACATGACAACATGGCCCTATTGTTCATCTGTTGTTAGGTAACCTACTTCAATTCTATGACTCTATGATTGTGGGCAAGGCTATTGTACGGCTATTGTATTCCAAAATATCTCCCAAAATATTGGTCCTATCAATTTGCTGTTTTCATTAGTCTCTTCCTTGACCAAAAACACATAAGTATACCAAATTGCAGCAGTCAGCTCTTTACAGATTTGGTCTGATGCCTGAGACACACAGAGTCCACTTCCCTTTTATAAGATAGATACAGTATTATCCTATTTTATCAGTATAAATCATGTATTTTCCTATATTTAATTTACTGATCATGATGTTCATAAAAGCTCAGAATAAAGTTGGGTTAAAAAAACAGAAAACAGAAAAAACTGAATAAAAAGTGACTTTTTCAGTAAAATATATCATTAATTGAACATAAACCCAGTGCCTCCATCCTCTGTCATTGATGCAACTCCATGGGTTTTACTGGTGAATCAATGTTGTAGAAGATGGCAGTGTTTCCACAGTAACTACAGAGCCTCTGAGCGTCCAAATGGGTCATATCTGATGACCATGAAAAGACAACAAACTGTATTTTACACCAGTTATTTACATGTATTGATAGGATTAGTGGATCAACAGGTATTAAACAGTTTAGATCAGTAGATGGTTTTGGTTGATGGTGGATATTTGGGTCGTTATGGGTTTAATGGACTTGGCATTACACAATATTTTCAGCATTAATAAAATGCACTCTTTTTATTTCCAACGAAATAAAGATAAGTACCTCGTCCAAACATGACTCAACATGAATAAATAAAGTCAAACTAAGCAGCAATTCATTCTAATTTTCTGCCTAATTTACACCAACTCCGATAAGAAGTCAAAAGACAGACACAAATAAACAGGTACGATGACAGTGATGGACTCAAGTCCTTCCACTTATCCACCGGTCTCTTCCACTGCACTAAAACCCGTCGAGTATCAGCCCTCTTTCATTTCCCACCTCTCCAAAAACAACACAAGTCACTCAGGTGATGTGAGATGCTGACAGTCACTCCTGAAAAGTGGCTGTTTTGATTCTGGTGTTGAAATCGCTCCTATCTACAAAGAGACATTGGATTTTTTTTTCTGTTCTCTGCAGTCCCGAATGCCTTTTAAAGAATAATAAACAAGCTGCCAAGATAAATTATGCCGTGTTTTTCATCCCAGTTGCAAAGGCTGCCGTTTCATCATGCTGCTGTCATCCTCGCAGGGCAGTTCCTGAGGCAGATAAAAGGTCAAATAACTAAGAAAGTGTAGAAAGTCGTCTGTCCTCCGACCTCATTCTCAGTGCACATACACACCGGCATCGCATCGCACCGTCTGTGCCTTTTGGCAAGAGAGCATGAAAGGGAAATTTACATTGATTTGTCCGGATGTCTGCATTTCACTGGCCGGAGCGTTGATATGAGGTGTTTTACTAAGGAGATAAAAGAGCCACGCAGCCCAAAGAAGAACACAACAGGATACACTCAGCTAAACAAATATGACCGCTGCATTGATAAATGTGTCACAACGCCATTATCACTTCCGCTCACTCAGACAGACAACACAACTTTGTGCACTCTCTGCACTCCCTGCAATCTTGGAATGCCAAACTCAAGTGTTTTTCAATTGTTTTAGACTCTACTGATGTTTTGGCATATTTTAGCTAAATTAAAATGAACTTAAATGGGTCATATTTTGCAAAACCAACTTTTATTAGTCTTTGGTTCATTTATTTGTGTATTTGGACCCTAGTAGTTCATTAAGTTTGAATGTGAACGTTCCAGGTGCTGCAAAGCTATCTTTGGATTCATTCTGGCAAAAATCGAGTGGATTTCTACAACCTGTTTTAATTCCTGCTTAATTTGATCCATTTTATAACTTGTTACGTCATGACATTTGCACATATAAGGTCCAGACTTCCGACGAACATTTCTCAGAGTACGATTTACTTGTTTATCAGCAGCAGCAGTTGTAGTAAAAACTGAAAATATGTCCAAACTTCAAGCCGATTACCTAAAATGTTAAGTTGTTGGTTGCATTGACGAACACAAGTGGCTGAACGGGACAGAAAGCACGGTCAACAACCTGGAGGGGGTGGGGCGTAGAGTGGCTCATTTGCATTTAAAGGGCCAGCGCTCAAAACGACCTTTCTGGTGTCATTACTCAGAAATAGGGTTGAAGATGGACCTGCGGAGTTGAATTAATGAAGAATTCAGACCCAAACAGAGCATTTACAGTTTATGTAGACCACACGGAAATGTTTGAAAATGCATAATTCCTTTAAAAAAAGCAAAATATCACTCATTTAAAACAATGAATGAATTTTTATGATTGTGTCTTACATAAGAATATGCCCGGCTCTCACATGGGCTTATAAGATACTAAAAATACAAACCAAAGACCAAATACCAGACAATAGGCACAATCGATATAAACTAGACAATGTACTGACCTATTTAAACAAACACATCTGCTGCTTTTTCCAGGCTTTACAAACAAATAATGCTAATTTATACACATTTGAACTGAACAACTGTTTCATCTTGTCATCATCAGTGCCCCAGATCATATCAGAGTTTCGGATAAACATCTGAGTAACAAAGAGGTTCTAAGTTCATCATATAGAAGACAAACAATTCTTTATCACGTTAAATGAGAATGATCTTAACCAATAAAGACCCAAACAGCCACTGGTGACCAAAACCATCAACGTATGCAAATGTTTAATACCTGTTGAGCCACTAAACCTATCAATACATGTAAATAATTGTTGTAAAATACAGTTTGTCGTCTTTTCATCCATTTGGACGTTCAGAGGCTCTGTAGTTACTGTGGAAACTGTCATCTTCTACAACATTGATTCACCAGTAAAACCCATGGAGTTCGACAAATGACAGTGGATATGAAGTTAGCGATATATTTTAGAGAAAAAGTCACTTTTTTTTTTTAAACAGTTTTCTCTGTTTTTGATATAATGATCCTCAACTATAATCTGAGCTTTTATGAACATCTACATAATTGTCGAATTAAATATAGAAAAGTACATGATTTACACTAAAGATCTTTGCAACAACATTTGGAAGTGAAGCCATGATGATAGATTATAGAAGTAGTACTGATTTAGTTTTAATTGGAAAATTGGTTTCTAGCGTTGAAACCGTCATCAGACTGTCATAGTTGGTGGTCTCTTCCATGCTGACGCCTCTGCAGCCTGAAGCTGTGATGACCTGTGTGGTCTGAAAAGTCCACGCTGGGGTCATAAAGTTTTCAGGAATTACACAGGCCCAGTTAGAGCTCTGTGGGAAGCAGTGAGGGGTCTGGAAAAGACAGAATGGACTCAAGATGTTCGTACGCCACATGCAAAGTCAGACACATGACATCAGTGTCTGAAATGTCGCAGAGAACCATCATTTATAACCAGCTTAACAAGCCTGGTTACTTTTTAATGACAAGTATGTGAGCTTAAATTACCTGGATGTTGGGTGAGGCAGCATGAGCTACCATCTGCTAATGACTTGCAAATTGTCTCATGTAAATGTTTGTACCCTGTTGTTAAGTGTCATAATGTATTGGTGTGTGTCTGTGTGCATGAGTGTATGTACAGTTGTGCTCATAAGTTTACATACCCTAGCAGAATTTGTGTTTTTTTGGCCATTTTTCAGAGAATATGAATGATAATACAAACACTTTTCTTTCACTCATAGCTAGTGGTTTAGTGAATCCATTTATTATCAAACAAATGTGTTTGCTCTTTTTAAATCCTACTGACAACAGAAACTA
>JAPQRP010000003.1:27315944-27344261 GCA_037367295.1 Apogon hyalosoma
ATCAGCTCTGAAATTCAACTACTATGAGCTATTTTTGTTGGTATCATTATATTTGTCCAAACAAATGTACCTTTAGTGGAACCAGGCACTAAAATGAACAAGAAACTGAAGAAAACAAGGGTGGTCTAATCATTTTTTCCTGCGACTGTACCTATACACACACAACACCTTCTGCATCTATCTTGTACTTGTCCATCCTAGGAGAGGGTTCTTTCCTCTGTACCTCTATTAAAAGTTTATTTGGAGCAGTTTTTCCACTCTTTACCTGGATCCCAAAGGGCAGAGGGTGTTGTATGTTATAGAATTTATAAAACCCACTTAGGCGAATCTTTGAATTGTAATATTTGGCCCCTTGTACAGCAGTAGACTACCTTTGTCCTCTGAGCAATGGCAGATATTGACCACTAGGGGTCTCTGTTTGCTTTACTATTGCTTCCCTTGCAGGTTTTCTCCTGCCCTGAGGGAGGAGGTAGGATGGTGGGGTCTGTAGTGTAGATGGATGACTCACCCTCTGAATGGGGTGGAACAAGGAGATTATCGCTGTATAGCCTCTTGAAATGAATGAAGTTTCCTTCATTGAGGTCAGATTATTGTGTCGGTTCTGTCCGTTGAGAGCTCTTTACTGTGACTTAACCGATCAAACAAAGATCAGTTCTTGTCAAATGCTGCTCCTTCAACAGGCAATTGAAGATGTTCATTTATGTTATATCACTGAGCTGGTGAGAAGGTGCTCCTTTAATCTATTGATATGTACATGCTCAACATTTACACTATGAAGAATGTGAGTGATGTGTTGTGACATCTATGACATTGTAAATTACACAAGAAAAAAATGTATGTACACTTATGGTAAAATTCTTTTAGGCACATCCATTTTCTTTTATGTCATTATAATGGACTGTCTGTCTTCTATGTTAATTGCCTTTTTCTCAACATAATGACAGCAACATCCTTCTTCCTGCAGTGCAACATTGTCCAAATAACACTTCAGAGGGTGTTGTTCCCAATGCAGCTTTAAACAGACCAAAGGTTCTGCAAAACTCAGAGATTTGTAGGAATTGTTTGCATCTAATCTGAAAACTTGATTCAGTTGTATTTTTGCAGAACAGCTGTCATTTCTGCATTAATTTCTGTTAATGATTTTAAAAGGAACATAGAGAATGCAGTGAAGGAGGAATGTCACTGTTTTTCTTGATGTCATTATGGTTGAATAACTGTTAGTGTGTTTTGTTGTTCACTGTGTATTATTTATGTGTTTTGTATTGTTTGGACTTTGTATGGCTGCGCCCTTGGCCAGATCTCCTTTGCAAAAGAGATTTCTAATCTCAATGGGACTTCCTGGTTAACCCATAAAGACCCAAACATCCATTGGCGACCAAAATAATTTAGTGATTTAAACTGTTTAATATCTGTTGATCCACTAATCCTATCAATACATGTAAATAATTGGTGTAAAATACAGTTTATTTTTTCATGGTCATCAGATATGACCCATTTGGACGTTCAGAGGCTCCGTAATGACCGTGGAAACACCGTCATCTTCTACAGCACTGATTCACTATTAAAACCTATGGAGTTGGAGCAATGTCAATGGTTGGAGGTGCTTGTTTTATGCTGAAAAAGTCACTTTTTCTTCAGTTTTCTTTGTTTGATCTGTTGAGCTTCCATAAGCATCGAAATTAAAAATAGGGAATTAAATACAGGAAAACACGATTCCCAGTGAAACATGTAAAATACAGAGGATAATATTTTAATACATGCTGATGCATCACTTAAGAAAGGTTAGATATAGAGAAAAATTAATTTGGGAACTAAAGTAGCATTGGGTCTTTAAAGGTTAAGTAAAGGTAAAATAAATACAACTAGAAAAGTACTCAGAGAGTATGGACCTCTGCCAAGGCAGATCAGCCCCCCCACCATAATCTATGTGATGTGCAATGTGGTCACAGTGTAAAATATAACCTGATAAACAAGAGATGAACACAGTCTGCTGCTGGTATATTTGTGTAATACTTTAATACTTACAGTGGATATAAAGGGAAGAAAACTGGATGAAATAGAATAGTACAATTAGAAATGTCACATCATGCAGCAGTGTCCTTTGGGAAGTGTTCGTGGGTGTGTGTTTTCGTTGGTAGTGTGGGAACAGGAGGGTGCTCCCATGAGGCCAACCCTTCTGTTAAAAATAACCAATTCTCTATGGCTCTTTAAACCATTATCCTGGTATTATAAAAGGGCAATTACCAGAGGAAAAGAGCAATGTGACTGGTGTAAAATGTATGTACAAGTGCAGGTCTTTACAACAAATACAGCTTTTGACCCTTAGTGTACGTTTATTGGTGTCGTTCAGTAATAGCTGCATCATATATCATTTGTTTAGGCATCGATAGCATTTATTCAAGAGATATTTCATCAAGTGTTTGCTTATAATGACATATTCTGATTATGGCAGTGGATTAGGAAATGTGTTTTATATCAGTGCTTTAGCAGTAACCTCCTACAAGTCTAAACATAACGTGCCTGCACTTGAAAACCCTCGGCCTTCAGTCAACGTCCTAGTTTTTGCACATATGGACAGACGGATGACAAACTGATGACCAAACCGAGGTGAGGGCTGAGGCTAAAAACTGCCAAATTTAATTTGTAAACTAACGATCCATGTAAAAACCAAAACACTTGTGGATGAATTAACCCATAATCCAAATCGCTTCGATCTAGTCCTTGATGAATAAAACACAGTAACACCACTTTATTTTTATAAACAAATTTTTACTGATACAGTTAAGAATATTCATACAGCAATGTAAAGCTACCATAATGCACATACCTATGGACTTATGAATCATAATGGGCACTAGATGGATTATAATAAATAGTTGAACACAACATCTGCACACAGAAACATTGCCCCATAATCCATAGAAATGTACATATACCAGTACAACATTGATAATTCCATAAATTTACGAATGACAAATCCTCCAAAATAAAACTGATCTCCACCTGTTATGCCTCTCTTTACTTATTGTTTGAAATAAACACAAGCAACTACTGAATTTATAAGTAATTATGTACAGGTTCCTAAACAAGAAACTCCATAAAGGCACAATTGTCTATACAACATGTACAAAAGAAACAAGTTGTTTGGAGCTGACAAGAAGTAAAAATAAAATGATTGGTCATCATTATAATTCTCATATGATTGCACATACAATATGAATGTCAGCATCTGTGCTTTGAAAGGTGATTTGCAAAGAAACAAACCCCTGAAGAAGTGTTTCAGTCTTACAAAGTGACAAGAATTACAAAAAGAGAATAAAGGAGAGCTTTTCTCTTGTGGTCTTCAGGTGGCAATGACCAGTCTGTCTTCATCATCACTGGATGCCTCATTATAGTCATCATTAGTCACCTTCTGCCAGCTGGACGCCGGCGCTGGTCTCAGAAGTGTTGCATCACAAGCTCCCTCAGCTGGTGACCCCTTATAGCTGTCAGATCGACTCTCGGGAGCTGGTGATGGATGCTGCCGTGGGGATTTATCCCTTTCCTCCTTCTCCACATTCTTTGTGAGCTCTGCTCTACCGCTGCCTCCAGAACCAGGTCTGGGGCTTGAGGTCTGCTCTTGAGAGCTGTTGGCCTTCAAAGAAGCTGGGGGTGAAGGTGACATGCAATTCTTTGAAGGACTTAGGGCGTGTTCGATTTGAGGTTGGTGGGCTGCCAGAGTTTCTGGGCTACCCTGCCTCTCAGAGGACCCAGGAAGAGGACTAAGGGCCGAGAGGGGACTAACAGAAGGAATGATGGCAGGCAGAGCGATGTTAACTATCTGCAGGCCTGGCACATGTGGTTGAGGACCTGTGCTGCTTTGGGAAGTGGGGTTAGCAGCTAAAACCTGCAGACCGAGGGTGGCATTGAGGGTGAGCCCTTGCTGGGGCAGCAGCTGGGTGGATGCCAAGCCGGTGTTGGTCAGCCCCATTAGGTTGAGCGCTTCCAGACCTACTGGTTGTATCGTTTGAGCCTGCAGACCGGCGACCTGCCCTAAAGGGAAGCAGGGCACAACACTACTGACTGGTTCCTGAACCACAAGAGGCTGAGCCTGCAAACTGTCTGCTTGTGGTGGAGTGTTGGGTGGTGGTAACGGGCTCGTGTTTCTGTGGATGACACTCACTGCTGGGATGGTGAGCTGGACAGGACCAGCCTGGATTGGTACAAAGGTGGAATAAGCTGCTAGGCCAGCAGGAACCAGCTGGATCCCCCCAACTGGGACCATGCTGTAAGAGGAGCGAGAAGGCTGCTGGGAGTGCAGGGGCAGGTGGCTGAACAGGTGGGTCTGGGTCTCTGCTCCAGGTGTTTGGGACAGTCCCTGTTGAGGAAAGTGCATGGGACTTTGAGAAGCGTAGGAAGAAGTCTGAGTACTCCGGTCCACTGGTATTCCCAGTTCACAGGTCGTTACAGTGGAGGAGGCAGAGCAGACATCCTGTGAAGAGACAGAAAAGCCCATCTTTGGTCTAATTTCTGGATTGTATTATGGTACACCATTTAACAGGGTTTCTGCAGATCCTTAAAAGTTTCAAATTCAACAAACTCAATTCTACATCTTAAACACAAATAGATTTAGTGCTCCGTTTAAGCCTGTTGAAAGTAATGAATTTCAAACAATGCACTGCACAATTCATATACTCCTGGAACAAAGGCTTTAGAATCACATGGGAAGTCACCAAATTATAAAGTAGCCATCAAAAAAAAAAAAAAAAAAAATCAGCATGCTCCCCAGTGGCTCTCTTTTCTCATTAGGAACATCACCAAGGTTGGACTCCATCATGAAGGTTGGATTCCATAACATTCATAATGTTTTGAAAGAAAGGTAAAAACTATAACAAAAGATGTAGAAGAAATAATGAAGTAGTAGGGTGGGATCATGGGAGTTTTGATGAAAATGTACCTAATCTGATGCTTAAAGGAGACATTTTTATAGATGAGGTGATGTAGAAGTTGTATTCACATTACAATATGTCATTTCACTCTAGTTACATACTGGAAAGGAGTATCAGTGCAAATAAAATGGATAGGACTCCATCCACAGGCAACAAACAAACCAAATCAAATGACAGAACCTACTAAATTTGAACATGGTTAGAAACATTTATAATGTATAATGTGACTATAATAAGACATAATATAAAGTAAAGGAATCCCAAAGTATATATATAGGCTTACTTCTTTTATATATTTTTAGAAAGTCTTCATTTAACTTGCAGAAACCCTCATTCAGCAGAGAAGAGATGCAGATGTATTTGCTTTAGCCACCTAAGCCAAATGACTTCCAAAACTATTCACCTTTTTTTCATAGCATTCACAGGAGCTTTGCGGAAGTGCCTCGCATGCAGGACTCAAAGTGAGGGTTGGAAAGCAGGTTAAGGGGTGCAGGCAGGGGTGGGTGGACAGAGACACAATGAGAACACATGGACCTCACCTGGCCAAGCTTGGAGCCTTTGCCTGGCACTGGGGGACTAGGGGGGACATCAAAGTCAGGGTAGTCGATGGACATCTGCCTGCACGGTGACACTGGGCTCATCATGTGCACTGACTCTGTATCTGAGGTGTAGGAGTCGGATGTGGTGGCGACAGCTGGAGGAGAGTTAGGAAGGGGAACTGGGCTGATGCAGGAACCGGAGATGCATATCTGTTTGCTCAGGGACACAGGGCTCATCATGGGAACAGATTCGGAGTCTGATGTGTGGGATTCAGGAGCTGGAGGCTGGGAGAAAGGGAGGGGGGCTGAGCTGATTGACATCTGGGCTAGTAGGGCACTAGGGGGGACTTCAGCCTCTTTGGATGGGATGTGCTGCGGGCTGGCAGAAACAGACGGGTTGGTGGAAAGGCCAGACTCTGCCTGGCTGTCCTCCTCTTCTTCTTCGTTGTCATCGTTCTCCTCATCGTCAGGGCCATCGGAGTCATCGCCGTCAGAATCTTGGCGGTCGGCGCTGCTCACCTGGCTGCGGTCTCCTGCAGATACGAGTAGGAAACAGGATTAGAATTAAAGAATTAATGAAAACTCAGACTAATGCTAGCAATGAAAAAAAGCTTTTAGCTAAATGCCACGTGGTCTTAGATCCTACTTTTTTCATCCACTTTCCTGAGAAACTCAAGTAAAACTAGGCATTTCTTCAAAATAAAACTAAAACTACTTGTGCATTTGTAAAACTAACCTGGCATCAAATAACTCAGATGAGAAGTCAAATCTTAAGTTTTCTGCAGAGCATGACTCATCACATGAAGACATGCTCATAGGAAGCACCTCTTTCATTCATTAAAAACCTTTTCCTCTCACCTAGGCTTTTTTCAAAATCCCACTACTATGAATACCACTCAGCGATATTTTATGGCGCTGTAGCGGAGTGTTTCACACCCTAGACCCCGAAATGCCCCTGAGCTCCATCACAGGCAGCGAAGGAAAAACAAATATGTTCTTAGAGACTGGGACGACAGAATGCTTTCAGGCAGCTTTTCTCTGTCTCTTTTTTTTTTCTAAAATTAGATGCAGCAATTTCCTCTTTCTAAATGCTGTGCATGCCGCCCACATGCACTTTGAGTTAACAGAGGAAGAAGCTGCATTTAGAATTTCTAATTAGACCATGGCAAAGCTATTGATCGACATAGCAACAGAGCACAAGCAGGCACTGTCCGTGTTTTATATCTCATGCCATTAAAAGAGCTATTTAAAGAAGGGCTATCCTTTCTGAAACCAAAAGAAATGAGCTAAACAAGGTTTCTCTGTATTCACTTACTAATACTTACATACTAATATACCTGCAAACAAACCACTAAATTAATAAAAATGAGAGCTTATTTTTGTCTGATAAGCTATGGTTCTAGGGCACACAATGCTCCTACTGTGTTCCTTTCTAGTCTTAGCCTGAGCAGTGAAGCACTGTACCAGAGTCCTCGGCATCCTGATCGTCAATGAGACCCTCAGGCACCCCCATCTCCATGCATTTCTTACTGTGGGCCTTGGATTTCATGTGCTTGGTCAGATTACCTGCAAAAGGAGATGCAATAAGGTTTTATGGGTGGGTAGGTCTTGAACAATAGCACAGAAGGAGTTTATGTAAGAGAATGCGGTCTTTGGGCAAGCTGTATGTAAAGGGTGAGTAACTGATAAAGACATTTTTAAATGAACGTGGGTAGCTCTGACACCAAGTACTGTTCTGCAGTGTCGCGTGGGTAGGCAAGTTCGATAAAGAATGATGAATCATACTGTCTTGGTTTAAGAGATGGTAGAACAGTATCTTTAATTCCATTGCATTTTGAAAAGACAGTAGCAATTCTAGCCTATACAAACATAGATTACATTTCCAAATAAAGGATCAGTATATCAATTTGTAGTTGAATTGTTGCACTAAAACCCAAGAAATTTGTCATGAAAAAGCAGAAAATTAATCTCCTTCGCTATTCACATCTTAATGTACCCAAGAATATCTTTTAAATGTTTTTTGATTAAGCAAAACTACAAGTACTGACACTGACATACATACACATGGCAGAAAAAAATAAAACTTTTATTAATGCTTTTTATATTTAGCTATAAACACTGAGTTCTAACCTTTTGTCTTGAAAGAGAAGTTGCAGTGGACACAGTGGTAAGGCCGTACGTCAGAATGTGTACGGATGTGTTTGCGCAGCATGCTGGGCTTCTTACAGCGAATCCCACATTCTTCACAAATGTATTTGCCACGCCCACGCCCACGTACATACACATACTCTTCATTAGATTTATATCTGTAGAGTAGAAAGAATTGATTAAAATTGGCTGAATATATATAGTTACAATATATCAGGTTGATCAATAAATTAATAAAATGAACTTTTAAGAAACACACCCGCCATCAAATATTTTAACCCGTCTTGGTTCCGTTTTAGATGCTAAGTCCTTGTCTGCTTCGGTGCTTGCCTGAATTTCTGGTTGCACTTTACTTCTAACTTCAATTGACTTAGACTTCTGGATTGGTGGCACCTGTGGAGACACGAAATAATCACGCCTTATTATTGATCAGCAGCAAAAAAAGAAACGTGAAGAATATAAGAATTTCTGACTTCTTGGTTCTTACCCGTGGCATGACATCCTTCAACTTTCCCGAGTAAGACAAGATGTCTTTTATTCCACCAGTTCTTATGGCTGAGGTGTAGTGTATTTTCTTAGAGCTCTGCTTGGAGTCAAACAGAGACATGACCACTTTAGTTGGCAGCCCAAGTGGGTTGGGGTTATTGGGGCAGACAGTCCAGGAAGCATATGCTGAAGTCTTCAGATCAGTTTGAGGAATGTGAAGAGGTTTTCTCTTCATCAGGAAACACCATGTAAAAGTTGTGGCAGTCTTCAGGCTTGGAAAAGACAGACGGTGGCTGTCTTTTGTGTTGACCACAGAAACAGATGTTGTCAGTTTTACCTGACCACCATGGAAACTGGAAGGCCTAATAGGAGATTTGGCAGGAGTCCACCTGTGTTCCTCAGCTTTCTCTTGAGGCTTTAAAGTGGAATTAACTGGCATGGAGGTTCCCTGGCTGCCAGGTGTAGTATTTAATACAGAGCGTGCCTCCTCAGGAATAATAGTGCTTCTGCCTTTTTCTAGACCAGCGCTGTCAGGTGACATGGGCTTGACATCATCAGTAGCCTCCGAGTCCTTCTCAGCATCTGTTTTAACCTGGGGCAGAGGAGGGGCCTCAGTTTCAATTGGACTGTCCACTGGTTCAGTTGTACAGACTTGTCGCACAAGGGTTAGCTTTCGCTGTCTGGTCACCTCTGACATCTTAGAATTAAGATAGTTGACTGACCTGCCATCAGTTAGGCAGGCCACACCATGCTCATCCTTAGCTCGCTTTTGGTGCTTTTCCATGTAGATGTCTAAACTGTTGGCAGGTGACAACATTCGTTTACTTGAAGCAGTGGGTTCTTGCTGTGGACACAAAGTTACCGATGCCAGTTTCTGTGTGCAGTGCAAAGACCCAAGAGAAGGTACATGTTCTCCAGTATGGTTTTGACTGCTAACGCTTTGAATATTGTCCTTCTTTATCATTGGTGAAGCATGAGTATCACTATCTACAGAATGAGCTGATAAAAAGCTGTTTTTACTGGGTACAGAGGGAGTAGAGTGCATTTGTTCATGAGTTATCAGAATCTGTGGCAATGGTATAGAACCTGCTGGGTTCTGGTTGAAATTATCCCTTGGAGGTTCAACTGACAAAACAGCACCTTGTGTCTTAATCTCAGTGGTCTGTTGAGTTGGTTGAGCAACATACACATTTTGAAGTACTTCAGAAGGTTTTGAAATGCTCAAAATTGGATTGGCAATAGGTATTGTTAAAACTGGCAAAGCGATTTGAGTTCCCTGTGTGTTGGAGAATGAAAATGTTTGGCTTGCTCTCTGTGTAGGACACGGAAGTTGATATTTGGGCACAAAACATTTCTTTCCTTCAGAGTCAGCTGACTTGTTCTGAACATTGTCCCGACAAACTAAGATCTGGTTCAGAGGCTGTTGCATCTTTTGGCATATTTGAACCCTTGATGTCTGATGCCAAGGGTGTGGAAGGCCATGGACTTGGGGCTGTTGAGTTGGACTACCCAAGTTAATGCTCTGCACTATTTGCTCATTCTTTTGCAAAGGTGGTTCTCCAGTATGAAGGACAAAAGGCTGAGCCATGGTGATCCTGTTGGCAATATGAATCTGCTGGGGTTTATTCTGAGTTAAAGAGCAAACATTTGTAATGGGAGGTTTTTCAAGAGGTATGACAGTTTTGCGAACAGGCTGCTGACTCTCCGGACCTATTTTCAAAGACATTTGGCGAACTAATGGTCCTCTCCTTCTTTCAATAAGTGGCACCGGAGCAACTTGGGAGACTTGCCCACTTTTTGGATGGCCAACAGGGGACAGAGATCTGCTGGGAGACACATTGCCACAATCAAAAGACTTGCTCCGATAGTCACATGAAATCTCCACGGAGGGCTGAGTACAGGTGATCTGTTCAGATGCAGCACGCCTCATCATTCCAGGTACACCAAGAGTATTGAAGGCTGCTGGCAAGCTTTGTGGCTCAGAGATTTTGCTGACACACTCTGCTCTAGAAGGACTCTCTGACCTGGATGGCTCCTCTCTGTCAAAAGAGGCAGAAATACTAGAACAGCGAGAGAGACTACTGTCCCTACTGAGGCTTCGTGAGAGGCTGGATTCAAAACTGGATTCACCTGATGAGTGTTCCATTTGGGCAAGACGGATTCTCTTCTTTTTAGGTGGAAGTTTTTCTGCCGGTAACTTTGACAAGCTTTCACTTCTCTGAGGCCAGTTGAACTGATCTGCAGGTTTATCTGCTGATTCAGTGGTTTGTGTTTCATGCTCTCTGTCTGGCTCTTCTGTGACAAGAATTTCAGGAACTTGGATGTTGTTTTGACGAACCAGACGAGATTGATGGACAGGAGTAGAGTTTTCACCAGCTTCTCCTACTGTGCCATCAGTGCATTGTTCCATCCTTTGTTTTCCATAGTCAACACTCTTGGGTTTGGATATCTTTTCATGGTAGCTGTCAATTGAAATACTTGATATTGCATCCGTTTTGGGCTTATTCAGAGGATCTTTTTCCATACTATCAACTGGGGACACCCTGTCAATAGATTCTGTCTCAAATGAATTGGGTCTGCTGAGAGAATTGGTGTGTCTAATGACTGAAGTACCACTGCCTTGTCTCTGCATTTCCCCTTTACTGGAAATACTGATCTGGGTTTCTCGTATCGGTGACAGTCTAGAATCTGACACATTTATACCTCTTGCTACAAGTTGAATCTGAGGTAGTTTTGTCTGGTTGTTTTTAGGCTGTATGTCTACTATTACAGCATGCTGGGAAAATGTACGACCTGCAAGAGCTGTTGGTAACTGGCACGCATCAAAACTCACTGAACATGGTGGTACGGTGTCCGTTGGAGATTGATCATCTTCATCTCCAACACTCTTCATTTTCCTTCTCTTTCTAATTGATGTCTGCTGATCAAGTATACTTGATCTTGGGACAATGGACTGCTGCATATTGACGTGAAAAACATCTTGATCAGTTTCTTTTACAGCAACTGGCTTGTTTTTTGGACCATGAAGCTCAGAGCAATAGAACTTCTTGTGAGTTTCAAAATTTTCTAGCTTTCTGTACCGGTTACGACAGGTTTCACACTCATACATGGTGCCTTTATTTTGCAGAGGCTTTCGGTTTCTGTCCTGGTTGTGCTCAAAAGATCTGCTCCTTTGCATGAGTTCTGTGAAATTGCTTGGACCATGATATCCCTCATCCATTGAGCGGACAGTAGGGAGTCCATGCCCCTCGTTTGTGGAAAAGTCTTCCACTGCTGCTTGTCTGACTAAGGTGCGAGAATGTATTGCTGGATTAGGGGTTGATGGAGCTGATGAAAATACATCATCATTTAGTGAACTAATTTTATCATCAAATGACTGGCAAATTCGCAAAGGGTGTGGGAGAGGAGCAACATTTACAGGGAGAGCCGAGTGTCCTGGTGTGGTAGGCATAGAGTTACTCCGTGTTATTGGCAAACAATCCATTGGCGGGTATTGAGAGGGTACAGAGAGGAGAAATACTGGCTTAGATTTGTCAGTGGGAGTGAATGGGGACTTGGGGATATCAGAACTGGAACTTGATCTTCTTCCTATTGGTTTAAGATCAAACTGAAAAGAGTCTTTGAATATGTATGATTTTGGAGAGTCTATACTGCCTCTCCTTGAGAGAGAAGTCCTTCTTGGTTTAACACTGTCCAGCTGCTTGTTATCAACCACTGCCTCATTGTCAGATATCAGCTTTGAAATTCGTTCTTCCAAAGACAGTGCTTTTGCCTCTAATGGTGGACGCATTTGTCCTTCTGCAGCTCGGTGCTTTTGCTCAGTTGCTACATGCATTACTGTGGCAACTGTGGGAGGGAGGTTTGAAAGAACATTCTTGGTGATGTCAATGTCTACTGGTGGAATTATCTTTACAAATGGACTTGGTGGACTCATGGCTTGGTCAGCACTTTCAGAGCGTGAGAAATAGCCAGAGTCTGTGCTTCCCAAACTGCGTGGACTTAGTAGACACTTAACTTGTTGCTGTTGAGAAAAATCAGTTGCTTGTTGTCTCTGAAGTTGAGCATGTCCACCTAACAGGGGAGATTTGCACTGTTGGTCTTCATCTTCACTTACTGTGTCTAGTGAAGGATTTGTACCATCCACCTCCTTCAGAGATGATAGAACTGTGATACTGGATCTCAAGCTGGCGGTCTGGAACTCACGTTGACGTGCAGCTGCTTGCTCAGGTGCTGCCCCAGTCACTCTTGGGCTGTCTGCTCTCAAAGGGGAGACATTAACTGGGTATACAACAACTTTTGGAAGTGCAGCTGTCACTTTGGGCTCATGAGACCTCTGACCAGTTACTGGTTTGCCAGACTCAAACACAGCTGATGAGTCTGCTTCTACATGGTTTGCTTGGGTTGTACCTGTACTCTGTAAACTGTTTTCAGATAAAGCTGCCACACTGCTCTGTGACGAGTCAGGATCCAAGTCTGCAGTGCTACCTTCCTCATCACTGTCCCCACTGTCCTCTGCTTCTGAATGTGTCCCAAGGGCTTTATCAGACTCTTGAGATAGCGATCCACCTCCTGATTCAGAGCGTGCAATGAGACCAAGTTTTATAGCATGGGCATGTGATTTCTTGTGCTTGTACAAGTTGCTCTTGGTTTTGAATGAGAAGCCACAGGTAACACATGGGTATGGTCTTTCTCCTGTGTGAGACCTGATGTGTTTGAGCAGCACACTGGGTTTTGCACATGCCCGGTTGCAGTATTCACAAACATATTTTCCTGGCTTCTTAGGCTTTTGGTCTTTGGAGATTTGTTCAGCACCAAAGTTCATTACGGTTGTCATCTGAACTTGGTTGCTGCCAGGTGTAACTGGGACCTGAATGCTGCTAGGAACACTCGCTGAGACAGACTGGCATGTTTGCACAACTGGGGGTTGGCTTTGTGGCAAAGAAGTAGAGCCTGAGGGAACAGGTGCGTGAGTTAAAGTTGATGGTCCAGTATTGAAGCTCATTTGCAATCTTGGCTTTTCTGGATTTGAAGGAACAGGCATAAAATGTGGTGTAGCAAGTGGGGGAGATTGCAAAGACGTACCCTGTGTTGATGTCTGCACATTTCCCTGTAGTGGCGCTGCAATGCCAATGAAGTTGCCTTGTTTGTCAATGTAATAAGTTTGCATATGAGAATGTTGGGTCTGAAGCCCTACATTAAGTGATGGCATTGTTGTTACTTCACCACAGGATTGAGGGTTAAGTGTGGGACCTGGTTTCCCAATGGCTGTGGCTTGTAAGGATTTTTTCCTCTCAGCCAGTGTACTGAAGTCAGGCTCCATGGCCTTAAGTAGAACATCAAGTGGAGCACTGGTGTGGTAGGGATCTCCCTCAAAGCTTGGCTCTTGGCTCTTGCTGTGTTTGGGCTGAGATACTTTAGTTGTAATCAAAGACCCCTCCTCACCATCAGTGGGCCCTAGTGACGGTGGCCTCGAAGATGTTTCTTTCTGCTTCAGCCTTTCATGATCAGTGGAAGATGCCCCTTCATCAGGGGACACAGCATCTGGTTGGACATACTGAGGGACCCTTTTCCCACTGGGTGACGTTGAAGGATTGGTGGAAGGACTGTTGGAAGAGGAGCATGAAGGTGTAGTTTTCTTGGAAGGTGCTCCGTGGAGGGCAGTTTCAGATGGTTTGGACTGCAGGGGCTTTTTCACTGGAGACTTAGGAATTTTCCTCAGCTGATTTCCTGCAACCACTTTTTTCCTCTTCAGTCCTTTAATGTTATCTGCATTTCTTCGACTGCTTTCAGATATCCCTGCAGAAAGAGATATAGAGACAGTGAATAGCAGATTTGGCACCAAATGAAATCACTGAATTGTCTCACTGCAGAATAATTAAAAGAAAATGTACTTATTTGCTCTGTGTTGAAATGTATGTATTTTCTTGAAGCCTCTTAAAAAGCAACTGACTAGAGACTATTAGATTTCTATGATTATACCCTTTTAAATTATTGTGTTTTACTTTCAAGTTCCACTACTTTGAAATTTACATTAACCACTGAAATGAGTGACAGTCTGTGTAAAAAAAAAAAAAAAATCAAACATTGGTTACTATGATGATTTTATGCAACTAAAAACAGGTTTTAAATCAGAACTAACATTCTGTTTTAAACAGCAGTGTTACATAATGTACTGCATGTAAAATTTACGCTATAATTAAAATAACTGAAAGTACTGAAATCATCCTCCTGTTATTTGTTATATGACTGCAGCCACAAAATACTTACCTATTATTACATAATATATAAAGGATCTCTTAATTCATATTCAAAAATGTAAACCCATGTAAGTGTGGCTGTTCAAAATACTAACAAACTTAAAGACTAACAAAGTGTGCATACTTTCTCTGCAGCATTCCAGCAATAAGGCAGTACTGTTTGGAAAGGGCACACCCATACCATGGTGTCCCATCATTTGTCCTGCTGGCCTGCAATAGAGTGAGCCATGGGGTTTTAAGGACATGTTGCATAAGTGCAGCATTGCCATGTCACAGTTTCCTGGCCTGTTTAGGTATTTCCCAAGATGAGGTCAGGGTTCCTTCAGAGCCACTGGCATAATTAGATTTAGGAACGCCTTGTCTTTACATAAGTAAATCCCTTCTCCACACAAACATGTAACCAGAGCATTCAAGAAGTACATAGCAAATATAGCTCTCAAAGCTAACCCTGTGATTTTTTTCTACAATAACCCTTTCTAAAAATGCACATCCAGCAGCTGCTAAAAGACATGGGAAACGGATTACTTATTCCTAGAAACCACAAGTCTGCAAATAAAATTCAATGACTTCACTATGTTTCCATCATAAAAGAAGCTAAACAATCATTTGATCGTTGTCAGCCATGACGTTTATTGTTATAAAAATCTGTCACGGCTATTGTGAAATAAAAATGTGTAATGTAATCAGCATCTTTGTCATCCCACAAAACTAAATCCTTTCGTTTCATGACTGTCTAGTTTGAAAACCATGCATTAGACTTCCACTGTGAGAGAACCACTGATGCCTTCAAGAGGATTAACCTTTGACTTGCAGGCAGGGACATCGGTACCTGCTGTGCTGAGACAGGGATTGAGATATTCTTATTTGTATCCTTTCTCTAGTGTGCCCGCCAAATCTCATTTAGAGTGGATGATTCAATCACAGCTAGCATGTCCTGCAAATAAGATGAGGTTTTTTTTAAAAGGACAATGCAGCAGTGATGAGGTAGGCTCAGCTGGCTAATTCTCAAGCTTAAACTGACAACATGATACTGCTTTGGCTTAACTAAACTGGCTTTATATATTGTTGTGTAACAACTGACAGTAAAAAAGAAAGTGGTCTTTGTGTGTAATAACTAGTTTGTGTTATTGCACTATGCAAAGATACAATGACTTACCATTTTCTGGTTTATTCATTATTGCATGGCATTATATTTAACTGCCTTGTATTCATTAAAATTGGTCTTCAAATTTTATTCGGATACACAGAAAAAAAACTGAAATACTAATGTGTGTTTTCTGGAATATTTTGACATGTCTTTTATTAACCACAAGGAGCATATTCAGGCCAAGGATATGAAAAATAACTGTGTGTGACCACATTTGCATGTCAGAAAAACACAGCTACAAAGTCCCCGTAAAACAGTCAGCTAACAAAACAGCATTATATCTTGTACTAATACTGAAAAATTATTAATCTTACACTCTTTGAGAACAGTCTTCTTGTTTAGAAATTTTTTTAACTGTCAATTTTAAAAGGCTCTTACCTTTCTGTGAACTTTTGGGGTCTTTCAGTTCTTTCTGTGCTTCCTCGATTTTATCTGCAAAAGGAGAAGAGATACCATTTTCAGTACACGGAGCAGAAGCACACATCGGCGCACACACTCGTGCTCCACGGTGAAGTGCAGCACAGAATGGAACTAAAGATACTGGGGATGCTTCCCACACGGCTGCAGCAAAATGAAGATCTTTCAAATGAGAAACAGATATTCTTCCATAGCTGAGAGAGTGCACTCTTTCAGTATGGAAACTCCTGCAACCGTGAAGGGGGCAAGTATGTGTGCGCAGAATAATACTACCCTAGAAGCACGCCTACTTATAGAAATAGCAGCATGAATATGCATGATATACAGGTTAAGTTTGCAAACAAGTCAATATGGCAGGTTCACTCTCATTATCACAGAGCGAGCACTAACCCACAGTTCACTTTGCATATTCAAATGTTGTTTACACCCCTCAGGGAAGACAAATTAATTCCCCTCTATATGTCACAATCATCACCCACGATCCAGCAGGTGATAAACCTGTTACTGCAAGAACTGTAAAGATGTGTGGGAAGTGACGCAGTACTGACGGTGAGGAACTGTAATTAATATTAATTACATATGCTGGCTTAATGTAGCATGAATGCGTGACAGAGGCAGAGAAAGGGGGTAAATCACATTTTCTTCTTGCTGTAGAATGACTTCAACATAAGCTATTAATGTGACAAATATAAATGCATATGTGTCATTATTTTCCTAACTCTGAAAAATCTGTACAACTGCAGCACATGAACACCGGTTTAGAAAATAAACTGAAGACAAAACACTAAACTCTGAAATTTGAAAATAACATTCACAACATGTCTTCATATGTTGTAAATTATTGATACATATAACTTCACATAATTGTCCATCACTGTATTTCATTTTATTCACTCTACTTTAGTATTTTATATTTATTTACGTATGCATTTCCTTTAATACAAATTAAATTCCATTATGCTCTGTACAATGACACATAAAGGTAATTCAATTCAGTGCAGTTCTCCTATTTTCATTTTATATTTTGAGTAAAACATATTTGGGGCTGTTGTTGCAAACTACGCTGGCTAGTGTCTGCTATTTAGTCATAAATGTGCAGAGACACAAAGATGGAAATTCCTGTTTTTTCATTGTTTGTTTTAGTGAAAAAAAATTAAAAAAAAAAAAAAAAAAACAATACAACAAGTCTTCTACATGTGTAAGTACTAGTGTAACACGCATTACGCACAGATGGAAAACTGGTCATTTCCAGAAAAGCAAAGCACTACAGCATGTTTTTGTCTCCTATGACCATGGAAACTAGATGGAAAATTAAACCTGCCATGGCCTCTGTGCCCTGCTCATGACATTGGAGTCCTTGAGGAGCAGTGGTAACAATTTTGTCCTAGATTGCACAAATGTTAATGGAGGGTGAAAGAGGATGTTTCATCTGCGGTTCCCAAAATCAAAGTGCAATGCCGGGAACACTCTGAGGAGGGGTGGACAGAAGAAAACCACAGAGGAGGTCAGTGGATTATGTCATCCTGTGTGTGTTACTACAGTCACACCCTTCTGCATGTCTTTCCTTCTTTTCCTCTATATCCCAGGCACACGCCACAGATTACATAATGCGTCCCCACCCCTGTGCTGCCGTGGAGCAAAACAAAGGCACCCTGCCAGCAGAAACACAGCAACCCAGGCACATGAGGAGGGGGCAGAGCTTATGTTTACGTGAATCTCTGACTAAAAAGGTGGACAGAAAGAGCCTGGGAGAGGTACGTGTTTGTGCATCTAGTCTTTTTGCATATAAGCGATCATGTGAACGCCTTCGCCTGCTGACAAAGGAATCAGGTAGGCTGTGTTTTCCTGGCAACAAAGCTGGCATGGTATTCCTCCAAACACAGAGGATCCTGAAGCTTCCCTCAGCTCAGCAGAGTCACGGAAACCACGCTGTACAGCTCAAACTCGCAGCTTCCGCAACTCAATGGCTATGTTATTGCAGACCAATTTGACATAATAAATGCTTATTTTAGTGGTGAAATGATTTGGAGGTAGATTTTCACTAGCTATGCTTCATTGTTTGCACAGCTTGATGCATATGTCTTGTTTTAGACCGCACTGGCAAACCAAGGCGTAAGTGATTACTGCCCAACAAAAATCTTATTAGTGGTTGTGTATGGTAGAAGATGAGAGTATAAGCTATTAAATATCAAATTGCACTTCTTACATAATAAACCACAAACAAGACCCCTCATGCTGAATGACACCCATGAAGTCAAGCTCTGAAGCATGAAAAAGAACAGGAAACACCAGCCCAAATGAGTGGAAAGGGACAAGGCAACGCTGCCTTCATCTGTTGGCCTCAAGAGGACAAAAAAAAAAAAAAATTCCATCCACAGTGCCCAAGTTATTAAGACAGCAGGGAATGATTATAGGGTTGTTCATATTTTCCTCATTATGGCTGTTGGGGTTGCTGAGGCGGTCGGGGTGATGGTTACATATTTCACTACGGGGCTTTAAGACATTCATCATGCCCTCTGAAATCTGTAATTGTCCCGTATCCACAAGAAAACAATAAAAGGAATGTACACAAACGTTGTGTGCTGTCCATGATGAAAACCAGAGCACACTGTGGAACATGACCACTAAATTTGAAGGAAGAGAGAGAAAACACAATCTTGTGGGTGGGGGGTGTGGGGGGGACTCATAATGTGGCCCCACTTTAACTGCTGCCAATAACTCAGCTATTTACATCGGAGGTCTCCAACAAAACAAAAAGATGCCCAAAAAGATTCGACTTAAGAAAACTGAAGCGCACACACAGGGATTAAAATGAGCTGGAATGTTCCGACTCCTTCGAATGATTACATTTGGAGGCGCTTCAGGACTGTGATCTGTGACTTTGTTCCCGACAAGAGAGAGTGAAATATGGAAAACATAAACACATCATGCCTGAACATGTGACTGTATGCAGATGATCAAAGTCAAAGTAATACTTTCCAGTAGCAACTAATCCACCCAATATACAGGCATGATGGCACTCTTACGTTATTTAAATATGACAATGATTATCTCCTCTATAAGGTACAACTCTGGAATAAAGAAAAATTGACTTGATCAATAAAAAGATAAATAAATAAATACTGTGTCTCTGGTAAATACTCAACCAAGCCATGGAATAAATAATATTCAATGTTTGGAGGAGAAAGTGTAATTATTGGGTCTGGTGATAGTGAGAGTGTTCCTTTTATATTATTCCTAGCATTGTGGAATACATCTCATGTTATGGCATTATGCAGTTTCATTACAATATAAATGTATGTGATCCATTACAGTTACTATGAAAAACACAATACAACAAAGTCCCTTAAATCCAAACACAATAACTCAGCTTATGTCTAGAATATAACAGCCATATAGTCAGACAAGAACAGTTTCAGTAATGGAAATTCAACATTTTAGTACTTTTCAGCCTTATTACCCACTAAAAAAAATATTTGTTTGAAAAGTACAGTCACGTGGAACTTTTACATGACTTTGAAATAATCAAAATAGTTCCTAGGGATGCAAAGATGACAAAATTATTGCCGATACTAATTCTGATATTTAAAATTACATTTTAGCCAATAGCTGATGCTGATATAGATGTTACTCTGACTTTTTCTTTTATTACTTCTGCCAAGGAACAGTGGAGGTTATCAAAAAGTTATAAATGGATTTGGATGAAATTTTCAGGAAATGTTGATACTGGCACAAGGAACAAATGATTCAATTTTGGTGGTGATCGGGGGGGAGGGTCTGCCTTGGCGGAGGTCTGCGCTCTCCGAATGCTTTTCTGGTTTCTATAATTATTTATCCCCCATTTAACAAAGACATAATTTTATTATCATTATTATTATCATTCCATAAATATAAGAGTTACATTTTAAAGTCTTTCATTCCTTCATGACACTGCTTTGGATACATTACAGCACAACAGATAAATATATAATATTTTATGGAGAAGGGGTAGGATTAAGTAAGTTGCATTTCTTCCCACCCTTTTTCAGCCATGTAAATTAAACTATTGTGCTGTTCTTCTGTCTAAGATTGTCTTCATTGTTGATTTTTGTATTATTATTATTTATTTTTTTTACTTGTTCATATATATGATAAATTTCATTGCATGTTTGGAATAAATCACTAAAATAAAAACAGATAAATATGTCACTTTTGAAAAGACATCTCATATGTGATACTGATATCAGCAAATATCAGCTGATATACTGGTGCATCCCCAATAGTTACCACTATCAGATTTTTAACAGGGTAAGAGGTAATATGTACTTTGTCACATGTGAAAAGTGATGGTTCCATCAGTATTATTATCTACCATTCACAGGTGCAATGCTTTTGTCAGTAAAGGAGATGCTGGATCATCAGAAAATACAGGCAGACTCGGTCAATAATCACCCAACCTCACCCTCTAATGGTAACTTCAGGCAAGTATTTCTTCCCTTCTGCATTGCTACACCAACCCTAGGGTTCCCCCACCTGCCAAAAGCCACTTTAATCCCAGCATGCATGCTCTACAGCTTTAAAAAGGCACAGAAAATTACCAAGGCTCTGAAAAGCATGCTGAATGACTTGTCTAAGAGAGGCTTTATTGTAAGCAAAAAGCATCTGAACAGCTTTAATAATTTAGTAGACTGAGAATCAATACACTCCACTAACTTAACATGTGATGGTGCTATTCAATCTCACTCAAATCATGAAGAGACTGATCTACAGCTGGCACTTTTGTACACCATTCAGACTAGACCTGCAGTAGATCATAAATTCTTGCTTAGTAATCTCCCCCTCCTCTCTTTGCCTGCACTGCTTGACAATACACCTACAAATGCAGGTTTTTGAGCAGACAAAGCCGACAGGACTGATGTGAAATGCAGATCAACGTTCGCCCTGAGTCTCGAGGTGGGGGATCTTTGATCTGAGCAATGTGATACCAGAGCATATGTGAGGATGGGGCTGGGAGGGGCCAGAGTGGGTGGGTGCATGCCAATTAGGCATGAGTTTGTAGGCGAGGGAGTCAGTCTCCTCGCTGGTCGCTGTCATGACAACCACGAATCTTTAATGTACCCCCCCTTTCCCTGCATCTTCCAGCCCACTCCTCTCTCTGCACAGTCTAGGAGTGAGTGGGAAATGTGATTACTAGCGCCCCGAGGACCAAAGTGACGTCATCACACAGTGCACGAATCCCACTGCCCACCTGATGTGAATTTACTAGCCATCAGCTATGGTGGGGATGTAAGGGGGGGGCATGCTCAGTGGGAGGCGAGGCCTGTCCAAACTCCATTAAGACGTTTGACAGACAATAATTGGTGAAGACGTGGCTGTAATAGCCACAGATATAAATGCGTTCTAATGAGCTGGGGTGACAACTCACCTCTGGAAGATGGGCCTAATAAACTCAACTTAAGTATGAAAGTCAACCTCTGCCTGTCTAATAAAAAACAATATGAATCTGCAGCAGAGTGCAGCTGAATGTCCCTGGCACCATATTCCCCCTCAGAGCTACTGCCTTTCTACACCAACACACATCGCAAATAAATAAGAAAATAAATACGTCAAACTCAAGCCTTTAAATGTCCTGAAATATGCAGAATAAATTGATGAATTGGTGGTCAAGGATGTTTTACAATAGTGGCTGATGGCCAGTACTAGGATACTCAAATGGAACGAAGGATTCAGAGGGAATCCCACCCGTCAGGCTGATGTTCTGGTCCAGATTTATTGGTTTACTTTGACACTCCAGATCCAGATTTACTTGCTCATTTATTTGGTATTTGTCCCTGATTGGGTTTAACAATCTGCCTTTATTTATAATCCATTTGTATTGGCCTTGAAAATACACAGACGTCAACCCATAATATGTTTTATTATCAGTCAAGTGATTGCTGAACAGTGTTTGATTTGTAAGACTATTAGAACAGGATTTCTTTAAGCTCATACTGTTTTATGTGCATGAGTCAACTAATAAATTCTGCCTTTTAGATTAATCTCTTGTTTATTTATAAAACTCAAATATCACCTCAGATAAATGTACTAAAAGGGAATGAATGCATCCACTAGGACCAAAAGGAAAAAAAAAAGGTCCTCAAAATTGCACTCAGGTAAAATACCTGATTAAGTTACTGTATTGTTATTTTGCACCTCCTCTCCCTGCTGGACGACTGACAACCAACCACCAGACTCATACCCCTCACACACCCCTCTACCCTCACTGCCAGCCTGTAACACATTCACATTTTGCTCAACCGTCTGCCCCACTGGGCCTCGCCATGCCAAATGGCGACCATCAACAGCATAGTGACAGCTTTTCGTGGCTGTCCATATGCACAACGTCATGTGTTTCCGATGGACTCGGCGCCTTGGCTACAGCCTGGTGCTGCTTCTCCTGCTAGCATCAGAGATGTGTGTGTGTGTTAAGGGGGAAACTGGTTGTTTTGCAAAAACAGCATCTGCGAGGGTTGAGGTGTCATCAGTATGCATGACACTAGAGCAGTGTACTAGCAACAAGCCTGAACAATGCCAGCGCAGATGGGCGTCCACCAGCAATAAGGAAGCAGGAGACGAAGTAAATAATTTTACACCAAAAGGCTTTTGTTACAGGTTACAAGTGTGTGGTGAGTTCACAGTCTGCTGGATTCAGATTCTTGCTAAATCTGTTGGTATAACAGGTCAGATGGAGGAAAGGAAAGGAAAGGAAAGGAAAGGAAAGGAAAGGAAAGGAAAGGAAAGGAAAGGAAAGGAAAAAGGAAAGGAGATGATGGGATTGGAGTCGGCAGCTGCTCCCTTCTTCCCTGTCATTGTGCAGGAGGGAGATTATGTAACTTGAGCACCTCCACCAGGCTGCTGTACAGGACAGGCTCTGTAAACTCACCACACAATGACTGATGCATTTTAAAACTACAACAAAGACGTTCCACCTAAACAAAACCGACTCAGACCACCTGAAAATTCAACTGGAACAATCTGACATGTTCAAGGTCGATGTTCGAAGTCAGTCATTCAAACACTACCTTTGGAAAAACTGACTTTGGTAATATGCAACAACACAGAGACAGTTTAAACAATCAAAAGTAAAGGAAATAAACAATGACACAAAATCAATAATGAAAATGAACTCTTGGTCCTCTTAATCTAAAGCTTTGGACACTAATAATTTTTTCCTTGTTGAGACATTTTAAGTAAAGTCAAGTGTTGTGTAAAAATGTTTTAAGCCCACAACTAACACCAAAAAGGGCTTTTCTGTCAACCTAATCCAGTGTATAAAAATAGACACTATTTATTTGAAATTCTTTTAAGACTTATTTATTGCTGTTGTGGCCTTTGACCCATGACTACCTAACAGAAACTGGAAAAGCAGCTGTGAATGCATCTGAATCCAAAACAGTAGTGAAATGATGCCAGATGAAACAGACATAGCAAATCAAAGGCATGAGGAGCCAAACACTGAGCTGATTAACAGCCAAACTGTTCTCTTACAATTGCAGTTTTTAAACCACAGATGTAAAATAATAGGCTAATACTTTTTTTTTTTTTTTTTGGACTGTGTCAGATGATAATAATAATAATGCTATTATTAAATCAAAACAGCTCCTGCGGTAGTCATAACAACTGGTACATACATAGTTGAAGCTTTGCAGAAATTCCTTGTCACCATTAAGGGAAGTCTGTTGATCTTATCTCAGCTTTTCTTCCTGTGGTCTGTGGAGAATTTTTGCAGCTCTCAGCAGCTGACCCATGCAATAAGTGACCATAAGGCTAACTGTCAGCATCTGACACATTCTTTCTTTTCGCAGACACGCCCACACGCACAAACACCCGGTGGCCTTGAGCAAGATGAACCTGCCACCACAGGAAGTACACTGTGTTTTCCCTCCATCATCATAGTCAGAGGATGATGCAGAGGAGTGGAGGGATCCCCCACCGTAGACGAAGTCCATCATCATCAGCCCGTTTAGAGGGGAGTGCAAAGTCACATCCTTCCCTTTCCTCTCACGCACTGACCGGTCTGGGAACTGGAGCAGCTCACTTTATCAAATCTAATCGACATAAAAGAGCAATACTTTAAAGATAAGGCCAGGAAGTGAAGAGACCCAGATAACACAGGGCTCGGTATCACTTTTCACATCACATTGTACTTTACTACCAGCTGGAATGTGCCAAAAAGTTACGAGGAAACAATTCAGTGATTAACCAAACAAGGACAGAGTGAAAAGGGAAACGGTATCAAAATAGGGGAGGTTGCATTCAGGAAAATCCTAATATTTGCTGGTGCTATTTTCTAGATGTGACTTTTGCTGCTGCTCTCTGTTGGAAACAGAGATCGTTACAGTTTTGGACAGTTCATTACACAGACCAAGAACTGTACATGTAAGCTTTTCTACCTACATGTCTACAAAATTCCAACCATTATGTATTGAAATGTAATATGATATTTAAGATGACACTAAACTATGTACGTAAAGTCCTCACTACATTCCTTCCTATTGCAGGTCTTTCCTCTGTCTAAATCCTAAAACTAAATATAAGCATAGATACATAGATGATCGGATCTGCTGTTTTATGCCGTTATGGAAAAATAACACTTTTACAAGATTCCATGTTGAGTATAGCAGTAGCGTTAAGTCCATGTCACATCTGATGGAATAGGATTGGTTATTACAGCTGTCAATCACATATTTAACTCCCTGCCCGTCTGAAATTCCTGTAATTATACAAAAACACTGTGTAGAGTTCTACCGCTAGGATGGAATATATAGCAAAGTTTTGTACCCCTGAGACTTCATACAATATGCTGAATAGGTAATTTTGGAATTTTTGACAAATGATGCTAAAAACTAAAACTAAAAAAATCCTCTAAATTACAACTTGTGATTTAAGAATTATCCTGTTCAGCCAGAGGCTCCCTGCCAGAGGGGACCTTAGCCTGCTAACCCATGATTTCTAAGTGGTTTTCATCCTAAGTACTGCGTTGTTTTTTGGGGTTGAGCTGAAAATTATATATATATTTTTTTTCTGTATTGTAGCTGCATGTACTCTAAAACAGTATATGTGGTAATGATTCTGTCACTTCTACATCAATCTCACAAGTGTTACCTTTGTTTCGAACCCAATTTTTTTTTTTTGAGTAAAACAGTTATTCATACTCTAATCATTTGGGGAATGTCATTTTCAGATGTTAGGCTGAGAAATGGGTGCCATTTTCATGTTGTTCTATTGTTGTTTTTAAAAAGATTCTATTGATCTTGAATTTTCTTGGTAGTTTTTCTTGGTCCAACTGGACTAGTTTGGCTCTTGGAAACATTTCGTCTCTCATCCAAGAGACCTCTTCAGTTCTAATTGCTGATGGAGGAAAGCGGACTTATAAAACTATATTGGGGGTGGTGTGGAGGTTGATCTTGAAGTAAAACATACATTAAATACATAACATTTTCTACATCACGAAGCTTTATTTTACAAGTGTTGTCCTGCATGTTGATATCTCTGGAAACAGCATAAGCTTTAGTCCATGGGCTGGGACTAAATACGTTTAAGAGTCTGAAAGTCAGTATAAATTATTTTCTGGGTGTTACTGCTGAAAATGTAGTGAGTACTACAGTATGAATGTACAGGTATTTAGGGCTATGTGGATTAGCACACTCAGAATTATCTGTAAAATGTTACTCTGAAATATAGTCACCATGCAGCTATCTCAAGAATTATTTTAGGTTTCAGTAGGTAATAGAAAAATCAAAGATTTGCATATTTAATATTATTTGTTTTTAGATGATGGCCCAGTAGACTGGACTTGAAGAATATGTTGCTGTGTCTGACTGCTGTTATTTTAGTATAAGCACAGGAACAGATATGCCTGAAGAATAGGTAGAAAAAAAAGGGAGCTTGGAGGATTTGTGTTTTTCTAAAAACACTTGGGGCATTCAAGCAAGTCCTGCTCTCCCTGCAGCCTGGGGATCAGCTGCTGACTGCTAAGCATCTCACTACCAGGGAAGAGAAGGTAGAAGGAGGAATGTGGAGGCAGCCAGTGTAGCTGTTTACCCTCTGATGGGAAAGACAAGGAGGAAAGACTGTTTATATGCGAATGAAACAGCATGCTGCGTGATAATGACGCTGTTAGGTATGAGTTAAAAAGTGTGGCATTAGAGCAGCTCTGGGCAACGGATTTTAATAATGTACAGCTGTAAATGGGGGAGACGTGCAGATCCTGCAGACAGAGCTGCAAGATGAACAATGCAGTTATGAGGATTAACTTGTCGGAGTTACCCTCCTCATTTTTCTCATTATAAGAGTAATTAGAAGGCATGTTTGGAGGCATAGGTATCACTCCATCCTCCCAATAATTCGTGCTGCAAACACCCAGTCAACAAATGAAATATTGATCACATCTCTTTCTCCAGCGCACACACAGACAAAGACAGTGGTTTGGTGTGTACTGTACTGCTGCCCCCGCAGGAAACTGTAGGTGGAAGAAGCAGCAGACTGGAGGCCACTGATTATTGGGACTGCGTGGGCACCCTTGTGAAAAATTGATATAACGAGAAATGTACTGGGTGGGTAGAAAACTCTGTGTGCGCGCAGGATTAATGGTGCAGGCGTGGTTGAACGTGCATGCAAGTATAACCTCTTCTATCTTTTTCAGACCACACATGCACGTTTAATCCCCCCACCACCCACCCACCCAAAAAAATAAAAAAAATAAATAAAAAGTCAGCCTGCACCAAAATAGACGAAAAAGAGCCAGACTCCCAAACTGGTGCAGAAACACAGAGCCAAGGAACACTAAATAATGATTTCCTTTTCTCGCAGTCACAAATCATTGAAGGTGTGAAGCCTCTAAAGCATGTATTAGACTCTAGTAAGATAATCCACAAGCTGCTTGGAGAAATTAAGAATATAATCAGTTCTGGCCAATCAGAGTGAACATTTTCAACATCAGTACAAAGGGATATTATTCTCAATACTGACCTCTTTCAACGGCAATTATCAAGTCTGTCAGAGGACAAGCCAGCAGTAGAAATAAGTATTCACAGAGCTCAAACTGGTTCCCTAATTTAGCTTATTTTGTCCAGTCCAGTCCAAAAATTGGAAATGCGCTGACCATTTACATGTAAAACTAATATTGTAATACTCTCATGCAAACTCTGACCTTTTACTCATGCATTAAAAATTATAAATACTGTTAGCAAAAATTGAAAGAATGTCACGTAATCATCATATTTATGTAAATCGTGGTGGAGTTGCAGACAATTCTAGGTAATGCACATTATTTTATGTGTATTTTGCATGAAAACATATTTTACAAGGTCAGCAGTTGCTTCATTGTGTACAATCTTAAAACTAGGGCAACAACTTTCATTATCAATTCACCTACTAATTACTTCCTTAAATAAACTGTTTTGCTTAACAGTGAAAAATGTAGGGGACAATTTTCCAGGATATAATTATGTATAACATTATTATGTGGTCCTAAACCCAACTGTATTCACTTACATATGATTAAGAAAAGGTGCAAATCATTATAAGTTACACTATGGACTGTGTAAAGAACAGCATATTTGCCACATATTTTTGTTCATCACTCAACTCCAGTGTCCAAAACCAAGGCATAATTGTTAAAAATCATGTCAAAACTCCTGAGAAACTGAAACCAGTAAGAATTTATCGTTTCTGTTCAACTCACTTCATAATCGACTAATTGTTTCAGTTCCATTAAATGGCTGTTGTTGCGTGAAAAGGAAAAAAAAAAAAAAAAAAAAACCAGCTCGAACTGAACTCTAGACGACTGTTTAGTTTTGATTTATGTCTCCATTTGATCCTAACCATTTCAGATCAGATGTGAAACAGTCATTGAGATCCAGGAGCGACTCCGCGACCGTACACAAACACCCACTTCTTTCTTTGCCGAGCCTAAAAAACTGGAAGTAAAACAAGCTGCGCGTCAAACTCCATCCAGTCAGCATCTCGAGCTGTGACACAGAAATAACAGTGCCGCTGTGGTTTCCCTATCTGCGCTGAGCGAACGATGGCTGCTGTGTCGTCACATGATGCCTGGGCCTCACAGAACAGGAAGTATGTTTCATTTCAGTAAAAACAAATTCTGCACATATGATGAACTTTGTGCGTCAATGAAGAAGAAAAAGGAAGGGTCTGTGAGCATAATGCAATACTGTCTTTCGTGTTAATTAGCATTTTGTGCAGCACGTTATGATTAGAATGAACATTTTTGAAGCTTTGATTGACTGCATTGTTTAACTGAGTATTATCTGGTCATATGTTCATTAAAGGAGTGACATTTAGCTTTTTTAAATGGAATTATGCATTTTAAAACATTTCCCTGTGGTCTACATAAACTGTAAATGCTATACTTGGGT
>JAPQRP010000003.1:27351947-27395022 GCA_037367295.1 Apogon hyalosoma
GAATAGATCCCATTAAATGTTGGTGAATGTAGGTCAAAGGTCAAGGTCACCAAAAATGTGTTTTTGCAATGATAAGAAATAGGGCAAATCAGTTAAAACATTTGAGAGGGGCGGGGTTTGTTGTGCCTGGCACCAATTGTTATTTGTGTCTTTTTATTTACATGGAGAAGAGGTAACTGCAGAAGGAAGGTGTTCATCCTCGACTTCCTGTATTTTTTGCCAGTGATTTTGGCTCCTGCAGTTTTAATGACTAATAACACGTGAGTTTTAATTCTTATTTCTGCTGGAGGAGTAAATAAGGGCATCAAACTGACTGAAATCTGGTTTAAAGAAAAATCTCAGCATGACCTACTTGCAAAAACATACAATACAGAACAGGAAGAGATGACAGGTAACACATTTTTGAGTATTTTCGGTGAATAAATCTTACATGGATGCAGAGAGCTTTCCTTACAAGTATCAGTGTGTCCTCTGTACCACAGTGTAATGTGTTGTTACTGCCTCTGTGTGTTGTTACTGTGCTGTCGTTCAGAGACCGGTGGCCAGCTCTGCAGACTCCCACAGGGCTTTTCCTGCAGCTGCTCTGAAGCTCTCTCTGGTTTCTCGCTCTGCGGATGCCGCCAGACAACCATCTGCTTTTATAGCTCATTTAGCACATACACACTTTCACATATACATGGCTGGTCTTGTATGTAAACACGGAGGGACATGTCTTGACACTGGCAAAAACCAGTGAAGCAGAGAACCAGAGGTAGAGATTAAGCTTTTAAGGGTTGGAACGTGTAAAGACACGATCAAAACAGTCATTTTCACAAACATAACATCAGTTTCAGTACTAATTTGTTTTACAGAAACAGCTCAGAGAGGGAAAAAAATACAGTAATGTCTAAGAATGAGGAAAATGATGTTAGTGATACTGTGTATTTTCTGTTTGTTATATTTCTGTTTTTCTTGGGACACATTTCCATTGTCTTGCAAAGCACAATAAAGCCTTGCAGATTCTGAAGTATATTTTTTCCTATATTTTTGCTTTATTTTGTGTTATGCCAACATGAAGCTGGGAAACATGTCCAACAATTATTCATTTATTTATTCATTTATTTTTTTTAATTTAGTTGTTTCTGAGCTGCATGATTGAAAAATTACACACAACTATATATAACATACAACTGGAGGAAAAAAAAAAACATTCACAATTAGTGTTTCACAAAAAATAAACAAGTTGTATTTTGATATCTCCAGAGGAAAAACATTGATTTTGTGATTTTTCACAATTTTCAGAGACCTCGATGAATCAAATGAGACTTTACATTCTGAAATCAAGCAAAGATTTTTCCTCCTGTAGGTAAAGGCAGAAATGTCGAAGTAAATGATGTGTAAATGATTGTACAACGTATCTGCCTCACTGCTGAATTTCACTTCCACCTGAAAAAACCCCTAAAAAACTCAATCTGAGCTGAAGCGGAGTTGCAGGTTTGTGCTGAACACCACTTATCTGTGGCAGGTTGGGTTCTGGGAATTACAGGAAAGTAAAAAGCAGCTTTCGACCTTTGATATGGTGCTGATGGATGCTTCTCCATCTATGATGCGCTACTGCCACCCACCTCCACCCCATTCACTGCTGTTACTCCGAGCGCTCCTCTGCCATAACCAGTAGGCAGGAGGTAACGTTACATAACCACCCTGAACACACCACCACCACCACCAAGCAGGGGGGTGGAGGGACACGCCATTCCCTCACTATCTTTTCATGTTCCTCCTCTCATTTTCTCCAGCCTCCTTTTACTCCCCCATCCCATATTCTCTCCCTCACCCAGATCTTCTCCCACTCCTCCGTCCTCCATTTCTCACACATCGGAGGCTAAAAACATCACATGATAACTGACTTTTCACCCATTTCTTCCAAAGTCTGATCATGAAAATACCTGCACCACAACAAACTAGTGTTACAACCAATGATTTCTTCTGTTATATTCAATTTAATATAATGTAAGATGAGCAAAAAAAAAAGTCATGCAACAGGTTATAGTTTGTAATGATCTCATTTGCAGGAAATGACTTTATGCTAATACGCTGTGCTGCCCTTTTTTCCTTCATGTTTAATTAATTGTCCTTCTTACTAGAAACCATAGTTAGATCTTAATATCCACTCGACATATGCAGGATCCTGTCTCTTTAGAGTCAGATGAAGGTCATTCCAAGACATAAATTTTCTGATCTAAATAATTTTTCCCACTGCTTCATTTTATGCTTTTAATATGCATTCATTTTAAGATTATTTTTAGCACAAGTAAATTAAGACAGACTGATTCATTTGCTCTTTGTGCTGATGTAATTGATGTGTTATCTGTGTATTCGTAACTCATTTTTCTTGTACAGTAGCTGTGGTCTGGGGGTGGGAGTATTGGAAGGTCAGCGAACCATCTACATTAGTGTAATTGCAGCGTATGTTATGTAATGCTGTTTTGGTTGTGTGTGTTATATAGTTTTGTATTTGTGTCTCTAGGACCCTCTTGCAGATGACGCAAGAGCTCAAGGGGGTGTCCTATCAATAAAGCCACATTAAATACTTTATTTTCCTTATTTAGAACATCATGTGTCTCAATTAGATGAATAGTAACAGCATTTTGACATTTTATTGCTTTTTATTGTGTTGTATGTGTTGTTATTTTCCTGTTGTGATCCAAGTCAGATCGGCGCCAAAAAAAAAAAAAAAAAGACTATGAAACTACATATGTGATCCAATAATTGTTGATTATAAGAGCTCATTAATTATACTGTCATTGTCTTATTGTTGCAGCTCTGACAGACTTTCCTTTCCAATTAATCTATGTGTCACTGGTCCAAACAGGAACTCTTGCAACACCGGAGGATTAAAGGAGGTGGATGCTTCCTGGAGAGCTAATAAGATGATGCATTTAAAAGTGTGTAATGAAATTACAGCAGAAAAGACAAAGGGGAAGAAATTAGGAAAGGATATTACAAATAAATAGACAGCTCAGAGTGTATGCATCAGCACAGTTGACTTCATGGTATCTGTCCTTTTTAATAGGTACAGCTATTCTTACATGAAGCTGCTCAGTGGGAGGGAGGGCGACCGAGCGAGCCTGATGATCTCATGGTGTTTGGAAGAAGTCAGAAGTGTCTAAGTTCAGCTCTGCTCTATCTCTGGACCGAACTGTTGCATAACGCCCACAAGCTCATCCAGACTGCAGCACATAGGCTCATCCTGTCCTCACGTCGTGTACGTCAGCCGTGTTGAAGGAGACGACGCAACGAAGCCTGAGCCAGTGACTGGAGCCACTGAGCTGCAGGAGCCTTCAACCCCCTGAACAACACTGTCTGAGAATAGACGCAGTGGATGGACACACAGTGAGAACCTCACGGGCTGGTGGGGGAGTCAAAAACCCAATTTAATGAGGGGAAAACGCACAAATTTTGGACTGCTTGTTCTGTCTTAAAGCACGAATGCAAACTAAGTAGAGCAGAAACATTCAATTTATTAGTCCATCCACAAAAGTTAGCAGTTTTCCATTGTTTTTCGTTGATTAGTCAGTTTATAAGCAAAAATGCAGACTATGTTCTGGATTTAGCTGCTCAGATGAAGATTTGCAGCTTTGTAGCTTACCATACATTACAGTCCTGCTATTATATGAATATTTTTGAGGTTTGGATTGCGAGACAGACAAAAAAGTAAAAGGAATATTTCTGTTTTCATTCAAGATAATATGACTTCTTCAAAACAGGTGTGAAACCCATTAGATTTCACCGACTTTTCCCCATTACAGAAGAATCAGGAACCAATGAAACTTAAAACAGAAGACTCTAAAAACAGGAAAGAAGACACTAAAAACAGGACAGAAACCAGAAGAACAATAAAAAAAAAAAAATCTACAAGTGATGTAATGGCACTAGAGAAAGAGAAAATAGGAGGAAAACAGAAGATGGGAAAAAAACTGAGTCAGACAGAGCTCTGAGTGAAACAAAAGCCTGCAGTGAGGGTGAAAACACAAACAGAAGAGAAGCGTTCGCAGCGCAAATACCTGTTATAGAAGAACTGGAGTGTGTTGGAGTCGACACTTTCTGTGACTGTGGCTGCTGGTTTCCCCCTCTCGCAGTCAGACACACTTATAGGGGGAACACCTGACGTTCCCGACCCAGACAGACACTTTCCCGACCAATAACTGCTGACATTCCTGCGCTCCCAAAAGGGAAAAAAAAAAAAAAAAAAAAAAAACATAAAAAAGAAAAAACGGCAGAACGGAAAGCGGAGCAGCTGTGTCTGTCCACTCCGAGCTTTCACTTCTCACTTCTGCCTGGTCTCCACTGTCTGTGTAGCAACCACGCTTCTATCTCCTCCCTCTTCTTTCTCCTCCCTCCTTGTCCTCCTTTTTTTTTTTTTTTAAATCCCTTCTTTAAATCAGGGAAAGCCCTGCTTGTCTGCCTGTTCGCGCGTTCACTCTCCTGGGCTCTGTAGCACTGCGCGCTCTTTCTATAAAAAAGCAAAACAGAGCAGGATGGAGCTTCTAAAGACGGAGCAGGACCCTAATTCCTCCATACATTCAAGGAGCCACGCATGCACGCTGTCAACATCAGATTAGCAGCTAACCTACTTGTGGCGCACAACCTCCCACGCCCCCACAGAGGCTATAAATACCCATCTATCCTGTGTGTGCATTGATCCCATCTGTGTACGGCATGCGCGTGAATGCCAGGACAATCGCTACGCACACCGCGAGACTAATGAAGGCTCTAACCGAGAATGCACTGAAAGACAAATAATGTGTCAAGTCAGACAGAGAGGTAGGTGGTACACAGGTTTAACATGGACATACCCACAGCCAAGAAACTGCTTCAAATAGCCTGTTTTTCATTTACAGGAGTGGGCCGGCTATCGCATATGCTTGTATTGTGATATCTTCTGGAATTTCCACAGATTGACTAAGATTGTCTGCTCTGCCTTGGCTAGTTCAAGTCGAGTAACACCATCATATTGATGCAAAAATCCTTTAAATCCATTATTCCCACTAAGCAGTCCCGCTCATTGATTTCCAGCACTGCCAACAGCAGCCAATTACAAACTAAAACATTAATAGGATGGAAACATTGGTGTACAGATCAGCTTGTTGAACATTTCTCCACATTATACCGTGCAACTGTTTTTTCCACTAGAACATCAACTTCCTCTGAAAAAAACAGGTATTAGTCATGGTCAACTGAAGCTGAACGCATTAAACTGCTTGTTTTGGCCCAAAAAAAGAGTGAAAAAGCCAAAGATATTCAGTTAATGCAGACAAAAAAACAAAAAAGAAGCTTCGTTGGGACCGTGCCTTTTCTGTTGTTGCCCCAAAGCTGTGGAACCACTTGCCTTTAAATGTTAGACAGGCTCAGTCTTTGCCAGTTTTTAAATCACGACTAAAAACACACTTTTTCTCGTTGGCTTTTAATCAATGAGTGAGATGTTTTAGATTTCCTGTGTTGTTTTTACCAGATTTGAATTTGTCTTTGTTTTTATGATGGTTATATTTTGTTGTCTTAGCCTGCTTTGCACCCTGTGTTATCACTGTTTTACTCTTTTATTCCCTTGTTTTATGATTTGTGTACGGCACTTTGGCCGACTGTAAAGTTCTTAAAGTGCTTTATAAATAAAGTTGGTGTGGTATGGTTTGGTAATGAAGACATTTATTGTAGAAAAAAAAATTCTGGAAACGGCAAATATTTCTCTTTTTCCATCTGCAACTATTTTCTCCACTTTAACTTCACGTTCCTGTGGAAAAAAAAAGGTATTGGTCACGGTTAACTGAAGCTGATCACATTAAACTGTTTGAAAAAGAGTGGAAAAACCAAAGATATTCAGTTAATGATGACATTTAATTGTAGAAAAAACATGCTGGAAACAGCAAATATTTCGCTTTTTCCATCTGCAACTATTTTCTCCGCTTTAACATCACCTTCCTCTTAAAAAACAGGTATTAGTCATGGTCAACTGAAGATGATTGCATTAAACTGCTTGTTTTGGCAAAAAGAAAAAAAAAGTGAAAAAACTAAAGTCTGTAGATGAGATTATTTCAAAGTGAGGCTGTAACCAGATTGATTTCCAGCACTGGCAACAGCAGCCAATTACAAACTAAAACATTAATAGGATGGAAACACTAGTGTAGAGATCAGCTTGTTGCAGCTTGTTGAACATGTGTCCACATTATACTGCGCAACTGTTTTTTCCACTTTAACATCACCTTCCTCTGAAAAAACAGGTATTGGTCACGGTTAACTGAAGCTGATCACATTAAACTGCTTGAAAAAGAGTGGAAAACCAAAGATATTCAGTTAATGAAGACATTAATTGCAGAAAAAAATATAACAGAAACAGCAAATATTTAGCTTTTTCCGTCTGTAGGTGAGAGGATTTCCAAGTGATCCGTAACAAGAGTTAAGGAAGTACATCCAGCTGTTAAAAAACAAAGAATCTGGCACTTTTTTAATATGTCTGCTCACAGCTTTACAGGTGCTGGTAACATTGAAGTCAGCTAGGCTACCCACAGCTCAACAGAATAACAGAGAATAATGTCTATCTTCCAAAATGTCAAACTATTTTCATGATAATAAAAGCTGCTGACTATCAGTCTTACATGGAATCTACACCTGGAGGCTTCCAGACAAAACTCTTTCCATGGAATTTCAACAGTGGAAATGTCATCACCACTCCACCTCCTTATGTGACATACAAGCTATGAGGAAATACTAAAGAGTGATGAATGTGTTTTAGGCGTGTTTTACTTCATGTGTTTTTTATGTGTTTTTTTTTTTTAGATATTTTTACCATTAAAAAAAAAAAAATCGTATCATCTTATTAATGGGACTTGAGTACACATTTCGTTCTTCTTGAATGAAAGACAATAAATGAACCTTGAAAGAGGTGAAAGGAGCTGTGAGCTCATAAATAAAGAACTCTTGGCAGTAAGAGTTTCATATTTTCAGCAAACAGCCACTGTAATATTCCCAGATTCAACCCGGATCACCAAAATCTCAAAAAATAATCTGCCATTTTCTTCACCCTCACTGCTGTAACTTTTTCCCTGCTGTGATATAACACGCACCATGAGACACATGATGACTGGACGACAGAAACACCTGTACACCTGTGAGACTCCCGGTTAGTCATGCCATGTTGCACTTGGAAAACAAAATCGCGGTTATAAACAATGCCTGGATTTCATTTTACAAGGCACACCTGAACCAGGGTTTGAGTCACACTTCAATGCCCTGCAGGTTCCCACTAAACACAACTTTGATTTTCACGTTCCTCTCTTACAACAGCTCCTTTGTGCTTTATGCGAGGGTGGCCAAGAGTCTAACTTTGCCCCAACATAAGGTCAAACTATATCATCACAGCATCATGAAGTCATCTTTTTCCCTCTAGATCTTCCATACAGAGTGTGGTGTTGTTAAGCGAAAGGAAGTCGGGGATTGTCGCAGCCTCAAATTCTCCAGAGACTCCCCTACCCATGAGGCACAGGGAGCTCAGAACCCCCTCCCTTACCATCTCTCCCCATGGCAACAGCAGCTAAAGGAGGAGATGTCCCATGTTATGCAAGAGGATGAAGCTTTGCCAGCAGGCAGTCACCCTCCTCATCTTCCTTCGCTCCACTCCCTCTTACACATATTTTCACAGCCTCCCTATTAACCATCTTTACATTTGTACCCATCGTTCTCTCAACCTGACATCATTCTCCCTCTGTTTCACGCTCTCTTTCACACCCTCAGCCCAGCTCCCCGCCACCCACTCCCTCTATCCTCGACTACCGCTTCAGTTTGCCCCATTTTCACTCCTCCTCACCTTCTTTGTGAGTCTTTTTTGAGTAGAATTCAACAAAATGTGGGTGACATTTAGGTTCGTGCAAAAAGCATGGACTGTATTAAAAGAAGCGGACGTTAAGCGCTATGGCATCATTCACTGACATTTGACATTTATTTACCGCACATCTCTCTACATAAACGCATCACATTCCAGCAAATGCATCTCGGTACTGCCTTGTGTGCAACATCTACGGAAAGGTTTGAGTGATTTTTTTTTTTTTTTCTTACAAATTTGGTAAGATATTCACTTGGACTGAAAAATCAACTGACTCGATATTTGGTTGCCGGGGTCAAGGTCATTGTGACCTTGTACATAACAGCTCATTAACATTGTCAAGGATGGTAGATGCTTCCGACTGGCTTTAAGGCTCTTGTTTAGACCACGGTTTCAATACATGAAGTTTGTAATTTGGCTTTTTTTTTTTCTTTTTTTTTTTGTGTAAAGTGACCATACTTGGACAAGAAGTTAGAACAAGGGAATAAAACATGTCAAGCTAATGCTAACACTAGTCTTATGATAAGAAAAACCACACCAGCGGACACTCATATGTTAAAACCATCAGGTCATTTCAGTTACTTGATAAATGTTAACACATACAGTTGTTTTTAAAAGCAGAACTATCAACTTCACATAGGCTACTTGAAAAATTACATAATTCAATACAAACTTAACTTAATTAGCATGAGTTATAAGCTATGTTAATGGGCTATTCTACTTAAGCAACAGCAGTATTCATTGTAAATCTGCATGGGAGAATTATTTGACCTTCTTGTTGGTGTAAGTTACCGAGGGTGAGTATGGTCAAGCTGACTGTCTGGAAAAAATGTATTTTATTCAATAAAGAAAAAGTCCTACATATCCAAGTTGGCAGGAAAGATAACCATCAGACACAAACCTTATGAAGTCCCACGTCTTCCAGCTGTGACTCATCTGACCTTGAAATATATTACAGTTAACAGCAGGAGACAGGTTTTTTCTTTTTTTTTTAATCCCTTGTGAATCGTGCCATATTTTACACAAATGATGTACTGTCTGTCAGTCTAAAGTATAAATGTACTAGTCGAGAACATTGCAGTTTGTTGTAAAACTGCATGTGTAAAATAAGTAAATTGAAAGATTATCATTACCCCTTCGTGATCTGCGATGTGAAGCATCTGTGACGATGTTTCAGCAGTTTCAATATGATAAAAACTGTAGTGATGTTCACCTCTTTTAGGTTTTTTATCCCCAAGTCTCGAAGATTGCGATGAATTATGCCAAGGTAACGACCCTTTAGGTGTTTGTGCGGGATGTACAAGAAACCAATGCAGACAAAATTACATGTTTCATTACTTTTTTTTTTTTTAAACCACAAACTGTAACTTTCTTAAACTGTAAAATTACCTTTTAAATTGAGAAACATTATTATGTGTAAATGACGGCACAATTGAACGGCATCAAAAAACTGCCATTCATAATTTTTTGCAACGTCCCAAGGGGCACAGCTGAAGGGGCAAGACTTCACCTTTTCACCAGCTCACTTAGTATTTGTAGAAAGAAGCTTTTTTTAATGGAAGTCAATTGAAGCTCAGATATTCTGGAGGCAGCGTCTACTAGTCGTCAGGAGAATTACACAATTTCAGTTAAATTTCAGGCCATGATCGTTCCTTCTTGGCAGAAACACCACACCACTGCATGACTGGGCTTTGTATTTGAAAATGAGCTAATAGGCTGCTTTAAATAACGTTTAATGCCATCTTTACGTGACCGCTGGACACGCTGGGGGGGGTGGAGCAAAAGTTTCCCATCATAAAGCCTTCGACAGACAATGCATCAAGTTCTCACACCTGACTGCCAGCTGTCACTGCTGTCTCCACTCCTGCGCCGAGCCGACCCCTCTGACCCTGTGTGCTTACAGTGTTCGCCCGCATGTATGTCTTTAAAATATTGACCTGACCTCACTGACCTCGCAAAACCTTCCTGATGACTCACATGTTGTTGGAGGCTTTCAATCTTTCACCATCGACCCACTGGAATCCGTTGGGTCTGGGCAACCAAGGACGAACGACCCCCCCTCGCTCCTCCACCTTTCCCCTGACACTGACAGACACTCGAGGGCACACACACACACACACACACACACACAAACACACCGACTTCCTCCCACTCCTCCATCTTCTCGCTAAGTCAGTACCTCACAAACAAACAAACCACAAAGACAAAACAAAATGTTTCCTGCTCATGGCATTTAGCCTACACAAGCAACGAGGAAATGATGAAAACAAAAGGCTGAGTTTATGAATGAACGGCTAGTACTCGATATGAGGCGGGGCCCCTGGTTTTTAAGAGGCCTCACAGGAGGTGGCTGTTTGCTGACATGCGAAGGGTCCACTGATGCCTGTAAAACACCCACAGTCTGGAGTTATATAGCTTTCAGCTTCATTATTCAGCATCTTGCTTTCTGCTGACTGACTGGTGTGTCCCTAGACTTTGAGTGAACACCTATGAGTGCATTAACAACACAACAATATACAAAGTCAGGCCACGTTGCATGAACAGCAGGCTTCAGGCTTCTTTTGTGTTCATCAAAAATCTGTGGCGCAACGAAAAAAACAAGGGGAAAAGGTTTTTGCTATTTATTAATCATTTGGCTCCAGAATTAACTGTGTTGTATTTTATTGATAACATTCAATGCAACTTGAATGAAATTAGTGAAAAAGGTGTTTTGTAGAAGATGTTTCTCCCCTTTATATGCCCTCAATATCCAATATGCCATTGTTTTTCTGTTGTCAGTGTTTCAAGTATTTTAATATAAAATGGAGCCAATGTGGGAAAAGATACATTTATGTTGCGCTCAAAATATCCCTGAAATTATTTTATTCAGTAAAAGAACAGAAAAAAATAAACAACAATATTGGTTATAGTTAGTTCAGAAGCCATGGTTCTCAGGTAGAAAAGGATGGAGTGCCCCTTCCAGGTTGGAGATAAGTTGCTGCCTCAAGCAAGGAGTTTAAGTATCTCGGGGTCTTTTTCATGAATGAGGTAAGGATGAAGCAGGAACTCCACAGATGGATCAGTGCAGCATTGGCAGTGACATGGACACTGTATCTCATCTGTTGTGGTGAAGAGGTGACTGAGCAAAAAAGCGAAGCTCTCAATTTACAGATCGATCTATGTTCCTGCTCTCACCTATGGTCATGACCTGTGGGTAGTGACGAAAAGAACACGATCACAGATACAAGTGGTAGAAACAAGTTTCCTCAGCAAGATGATTGAGTTGAGATGGGGTGAAGAGTTCAGAGTAGCTTTGCTGTTCCTCCACAACAAGAGGAACCAGTTGAGGTAGTTCTTCTGGTCAGAATGCCCCCTAGATGCCTCACTGGCGTGATGTTTTGGGCTATTCTAACCGGAGGGAGACCACAGGGCAGACCCAGGATACGCTGGAGGGTTTAGATCTCTCGAGTGGCCTTGGAAACACCTTGTTGTCTCCCTGGAGGAGGTAGAGGAGGTGGCTGGGGAGAGGGAGGTCTGGGCTTCTCTGGTTAGGCTGTTACCCCTGCAACCCATGGATGGATGCTTGTATTAAACATCATCAAAGTGTCAAAATGCTGCTAGCATTAAGCTAAACTCTGTGGATAAAAGCTCAGGCCAGTAAGTGTGTGAAAGCACATACATGACAGTCTAAAACAACCCACTCTAGAAACAGACTGAACAACTGTATTTTTAGATGCCAGTTTAAGATAACTAACAAGTTTTGTTTTTTTCCCCACTGTAAAGAGTGCCAGAATAAAAACACCAACATGGAAATACACATAAATCCTCCTTAATTAAAAGCAGACAAGATGTTTTAGTCTCTCCACCATAAACAACTATTGTCTCAGCGATGTGCTTCAACAAACACATAGCAGAATGTCTTTCACAACACATTAAAAAGGACTTGTTGCAATTTTCCCAAATCATTAGAATTACTTGTGCTGCAAAATGCACAGCCGTCTCCAATCCCCTCTCCGAGCATCTTCAGTTTCCACAGCAGGTGTTTAGGGGGAGGGACTGATCTGACGGGACCACTGAGATGAGGAGCTGGGATAGTGTCTGATGGAGCGGACAACTGTTGAGATTTTTAAACAAGAAATGTGACATGCCTTCTGATAGGGTTTTTACTGCGGTGGGGGTCTCTTCGGGGGAGGCTTTCATCGCCTGTTAGCAAAGAAACATCTTCTGTTCCCATGGGGTTACACGGTTAGTCATTCCCTGCCTGATACATGTGACTTTTGAGAAACAGAATCACACAGCCGTGCTCTGATTGGCTGGTTTGCAGCAGCGATGATGGCAGACGTCCCACGCAGCAGAGAAACAGCGAGTGTCAGTGTTGATAAATACAGCCCACGGCCTGACCTTAAGGAAACCACACAACCACCTCTGCCTTCTCACCCATCTGCCCACCTGCCCTCTCCTCCACCTCAACATCTGCTGGGCTCGGCAGCAGAAGACCTGCCACTTTGAGTCAAGGACAAGGTCTCATAAAGACCTGTCTGAGTCAACATCAGAAACTTTAATGCAGAGTTAGAGGACATTTTCTCTACATTACATGTCATATCTTGGTTAATGTCCCAGATGTATGCATGTGTAATGTGTGCAGAAGAACAAACTGACATTGAATTAATTATGCAGTGAGCTATTAGGTAACGCTTCTGTACCAGATCTATGGTACGTGTTTTGTTGACTTGTGTACGTTATATCAAATATTTCTCACAATGTTAGAAATAAGAGATGATGCCAAAGTTGTCGTCACCATAGTAGGGTACAGCTACTCTGACACACTTCACAGCTGTCAGACTGTTATTTAATAGGATGATTACGAAACTATAAACAGCTCTGACAAATTAAATGGAGACTGATGTACGTATAAAAAACATCTGATGCAAACATTCATTCCCATTTTTTTTTTTTTTAATTTTTGTTCTTTGTCACAGTTGGCATTAGTGGTTAACAGCAACTCCCATGATGCCATGTTGTTTCAAGATCCCATAAAACTGTCTTTTTTCATTCATTCATTCATTTTCTGACTCCGCTTTATCCTCACTTGGGTCACAGGGGTCGCTGGAGCCTATCCCAGCTACTGTTTTTTTTATTTTTTATTTGAGAGACCTTAGTAGAAACAGCTACTGCACGTCTTAAGCTTATAAACTGTAAAAATACATGTAAAAACTGAAATAATACATAAGTGTTATCAGTATGTATCATTATTGCAAACTGGCTGCTCTAGAAGAATTAATAAACTGTGTATATTTTTTTCTAAATCAGTAACATTTTAATGTTGTTGCTGGAGAGGTGGGGTTGCATAATCTTTGATAACACATTACACTGTATTTTGTGCTTCATATTTTACACATAAAAAAAAAATCCAAAGTCTAGGAAAGATCATTATCATTATTGCTAAAGCTGCTATCCTTTTCAATGTGGTGTTAATAATAAATTAACTGACACCCTCCAAAGTCTTGTTTTGTTGACCATCTGATCTGAATGAGAGAAGCCGTAAATCATCGCTAACACTGGGGTAAATTTCAGAGAATTCACATTTTCAATAATAATAATATTGTTTTATGCTGTATTTTTAGTCCATCAGCGACTCAGTTTATCAAATGTTACTGCAGCTCCTCTGGTAAGTGTAACTGTCACATAAATGTAGTGGCGCAAAAATCAAATATTTGTATATAATGGAAATACTCAAGTAAAGTCCCTCTTCAGTACATGTATTTATTTACCTTTCACAACTGGCTGTGACAGTAAACACAACATTTATGGGAAAGTAGCATCAGCAGCCTTCAAAAGCACCTTCTGAAACGCATGATCAGAGTTCAATGTATATTTACTGGAAAAGGAATGACGCGGACAGAGGAGGAGGGAAGGAGGGGAGGGTGTCACAGTGAAATCATGAAGCGTATTTTCGAAGCAGCAGAATGAATGTTTTCCTGGGCTTGTCACTCATATGCCTGAGAGACAACATAAGGGGAAACCGAGGCTTTCCCTGCCGAGCTAAAGTGACATCCACACATTCAGAGATTGTTACGCGGCCACCTCCGCCCTCTCTCCGTCAGACCTCAAACCTCACTGCCCAGCTCTTTGCCAGATTCCCGGGGCTGAATTGACAGCATTGTTGCCTCTCCTCTTGGAACTATGTCTTCTTTTTCCCCATAACCTCCTCTGACAGCATGAATGTGACTTTGGTTACGGTCCCCTGATGCACGGCTGCCAAGGTCTGGAGCTAAACACAAAGCTCTGTTTGGTTACCTCATATCTGATACTAATGCTCTGCTTTGATTCGTCTTCATTTACCCTCAGTGCTGAAGGGAAGGATTACAATAACCGGTGTAAAACTGACAGCGAGAACACACATAAATGGGTAAGTTATACAGAAAATTTGCCAGAAAAGCTACAAAAGTTTGATGCATCACAAAATCAAATGCAATCAACCACATGTGAGTAGTGGATAGGGAAAAAAAAGTCTCATAATCTAATCTCTTTGCTCACTTTTATTCTTTAATTGTTTTCTGAATTGGACTGCAGCACCAACTGTTTATTTGTTATGTCCAAATCTCGCTCCCATAACAACAGTGCACGGAAACACACATTTCCTTTGCAAAAATTCTGTCAAGTTTGGAGCTGAACTGCACTTCTGAATCATACTTGGGGTTTGGATGGTTGGTCGCTGAAAACAAACATTCTAAATACATCACTTTGTCCTTTAAGGGAAATTCTGAGCAGATTTTGTCACTAAACAGTTAATGGAGAACATAAACCGCAGATTAATCTGTATGAAAACAATAACTGCAGCCTTAATATCATCAGCTTTTCTAATGAACTCTACTGCTCAGCACTTAAAGGCCTACAACTAGTTTTGTGCTGACTTCCACATCAATTATTCTCAACATTTAAACTTTCTAAGTGATTTATCACCGTTTATCTTTAAATTATCCTCTGCATTTTTAAGTGAAAATTGAGTATTTTCTTATATGTAACTTGCTGACCATGTAGATGTTCAGAAAATATCAGAGAAAATTGGAATTAGAAACAAAGCTAATTGGAAAAGATGTTACTTTTTCAGATAAATATATCATTAAACCAATGTTTTTCAACCGTGGGGTCACCTGGAATTCAAATGGGGTTGTCTGAAAAAAATATTTTTTTTAATGATTCAATATATATTTCATTATAATCCAAACACCACACACACTTTTCCTAATAAAAAATAAAGTTCAAATAGAATGCAGGATATAATATCTGAGAGGACATATCTTGATTGACCTGATCATGTGACTAATGTGTTACTGCCCGGACACAGTCGCAGTCAGAAAACCAGACCGAACAGAGAATGGAAAGATTTCTTTGCCCACCTGGCCCCGTTATGACATCTCCAAGAGAAAAATGTCTCTCTTTTGAATGTCTGGGGTCGCCAGGAATTTGTGATGTTAAAATGGGGTCACGAGGCAAAAAGGTTGGGAACGACTGCATTAACCGAACATGAAAACAACGTTTATGTGGTGAATTAATTAACAGTGTTTCCATGTTCACTAAAGAGACTCTGATCATCTAGTAAAAGACATCTGAAGGTGGTGAAACAATGAAAAACTGCATTTTACCTGAGTTTTTTTCAATGCAGTGATAGCATGAATGGATTAAAAGTAATTCAGCATTTTAAAAACCAGATGCTTTTGGTTGTTTAGGTCCTTGAGGGTTAAATTCGGACTGTTTTCTTTTTTTTTTTTGTCTGACACCTCTTTTATTAGTTATTCAGAATCAATCCAGCATTTGAGACCTACAGCTGTAGAAAGTAAAGCGTAGCAGTGACATAGCAGTGTCAGTACTTTCCTTTTTAATGTGAAAATACAGAAAACGAAGCATGATTAGATTTGATGAGAAATTATTTAGCTTCATTAAAATTCTATCGAACCACATGCTTCCCACTCCGACCCGGCGTTACTGTCTTACTAAACCAAACTTTTCCGTCTTTCGCCTCAGTTTTGCTTTTTCCCAGATTCTGTCCTCATTCGTCTTTTTACCCCCTCCCTCATATTCGTAGGAGGTTCCAGCAGTAGGACACAAGGAACAGCACCTGCAGACCGAGACTCATGCTGCTCTGTTTCCGTGGCAACCCCTACATTGGGCTTTGCTTGTGCAAACCATTAAGCAATGCCAGCTCTGCACACACACACACACACACAAACACACACACACAAAAAGGCGCCCCCACACATCCACCCTTTTAAGGGTTTCCGGCTGGCAGAGGCTACCTTCTTTTTTCTAATTTGAGTTTTTCCAAAGATTTTTTTTTTTTTCTTGTACCTCCAACTCCAGCAGCTTAACTCACGTCACATTTTCCCCCACAGTCATAAAAAGGACCCCCTGAGAATGAGCAGCCCCCTTTCTAACAGAGGCAGGTTTTGTTGGGGCATTTCTCTGCAGATGACATATATCGTCTGTGTGTGTGCCGTATAGGAGCTCTCCACCCCCTCAATGTGTCATAAGCACATCTCCAAATTATGTGACATCCAGCCCTAGCATCAGTCCTGTTTCACCACCGCAGGGAGAATTTCTTCCACTATTCTGGGTTTCTATGCTGACGTGAGCAAAGGCAAATCCTGTCGGCCCCCACCCTGTTTTTTCCCCTCATCATTCCCGCTCCAACACCAACGCACACCTTTTTGAGTTGCCAACATTAATGCTGCTCAACCAAGTTTCCAGGAAGTGGCTCCCCAGGCCGCAAAAGCTCACCTGTGGAGGGAAAAGGCACGCACACACACACACACACACAGACACACACACACAGATGCACGAGGCTAGAAGGTCAGCATTCGTTAGATCCAATTTAACTTGACGTGCCTGAGCCCTTCACTAATGCTTCAGTTGGGAAAGTTTAAGCCAAATAATTTAACTGATTGGGTAAAAGTCTTTGTTACTGACCCAAGAAGAAGTCTGTGACACAGAGAAAAAGTCTATAAACAGTCTGGTCATCTGCCATTGGGAGGTCGTATGTAAATGGCGGAGTGGGAGTCGAGCTTACGGTGACACACACATCTGCCTCAGCAAAGGACGCGACAGGTTAATGAGGCTTTGGCAAGATGTTAATGAAGGATGCCTTGATCATTTGTCGAACATTCTGTCTCATGAAAATACATCTCTGCCTCCACACAGAGACGCTCGCAGCTCAGATGAGAAGGCGCGCGGCTTAACGAACGCAATCACCAACACATACTCCAGACCTTTTCCGCACATGCAGGCGGGCGGCGATAGCTGTGTTATTAGTCACCAACGTCTGATAAACTGGCAGAGTTTGACAGACATTCAAAGCGAGAGTCTGCACATAGCAGGTAAAGTGGGAGGAAGAGAAAGCAATAAGAAGGCGTCAAGAGAGGGAGTTAAAATCAGCACAATCCACAACAAATTAAAGGTTTGGTTAAATCACAAGCACTACATGTCATCTGTGCAGGAGCTCAAAATCAATTTGTTTTTTTTTGTTTTTTTTTTTTCTTTTTACAGTTTTGGATTTGATCGCTTTAATTTCAACCTTTCATTCAGCTGCAGGCGTACATAGGATTAGCTTGTTGACCTTTCCTGTGCAATAATTAACAGGTCCCTTTAGGATTAACAGGATTATTCAATACTAGGTCTTTTTTTCCCCCCACAAGTCTAAAGAAACACAGAGCACTTGACATGAAAGACTAACATCAGCTCAAAACAGGACAATAAAGATACGTTTACAGCCAAAAACGACACTGATGCATGCTCATCTTTAAGCAGTGGAACTCGTACTTTGAAGAAAACTTGATTTTTTGTGATTAACGACATGTTTCCACAACTGTTTGTCTTTGTCGATGTTGCATTATACTGTCAGTATGTTCCGATAACGTGTTCTTGGTGCAGACATCATTATAAATACATTTGATTGTGAGATTTTAATATAATTTCACGGATATTAGGTGTAATTTCAGCTAAAGCAGCATGTGGCTCACGACCCATTTGTGACTTTTAGCATCACCTTCAAACTTACAAGTTAAATAATTATATTGAAAAAAAAAATCCTAATTATTTTAACAAGCTGCTGTGTGAAATTGCTGCAAATTAGCACACCAACAAATTGGTTTCCTCTGAACCAGATGTTGCCAGGTGTTAGGGAGGTTCCCTTATTTGCCACCGCAGTTGTACCCTTAGGGCTGATTTGTGCAGGGAACAACCGCCCTGCATTAGTTGAAGGCCGCAAAATCACTAAAACATTTTCATTTGCGAGATACACCTCATAGATAAAGTTTAGACAAAATGGAAAAAGGGCACGAGACATTTAAAAAAACTGCTCTGAGCTCAAACCGGCCTCTTAGAATCACTTTTTCCATCATCAAAAATTTACTTTGCACAGCGTCTGAACTATGAACCTTCCATTAAAAGCCAGCACACAATATATGCTTTTATTCATCCATTAAAAAGACGGAATAGACATTAACCCACATTTCACAAAGGCAAAGTGAGAGGCAGCCTTCTTTTTTCACCATATTCAATTTCATTCACACAAAATATGGCCATAAAAATTCCTGCCTCCCTGTTCCCTCCCTCTCTGTCAAAGTGAAAGCTTCTCTGAGGTTACCACCAAGTTAAACAGACATCCCTGAACTAGTTTCAGCCTGTCTGTTGTAGTTACTGTTGCTAAAACCCTGGTTTATTCCTGCCTCGGGGAGAGAAGTTCCCTTTGTGTGAATCTCTCTGCATTCGCACACTGTAATTTGAAGGGACTGTACGGAAACACTGGTTTGGCTGCCTAAGCATGACACAACATGTAAAAATCCATTCACTCAGGCCAAGCTGTTAACTCTTTCTCTGCACCTCCAGAGCATTTACACAAACAAACTCATTCAGATGGGATTAATATTAAGTGGAAAGAGGGGATCAAATATTACCTGCGGTCTCATCATAGAATAAAACGCTGCTTTGTACATTTTAGTAAACCAAAATATGTATGAACGCTATGTTTTTAAACCAGAAATACCTTTTATTTTGACATTTGTAGACGCATGTTGGTGCATTAACTGCACATGTGCTTTTTGCATTTTAACAGAACATAATGCGGCTATAATTATACACATGGTTAGATTTAGACACTTACAGGACTTGGTCTGGTTTAAGGGAAGATACCTAGAGTTGGTTGAATATAGACAAGTCTGCAAAGATGGGATGACTCAATATATTTATTAGTATATAAACCAAACCACAATCTCTTCCTGACCCAAACCAAAGCGCTTTACAGCTTTAATCTAAAAACCTATGGGATTTGGGATGGGAACTCCGCTCTCTAATTCTGGATTCTGAATATCCCCCATCCACCACAATCACCTGCTTTTGCCTTTTACCCAATCAGCACCTCCTGCTTAATCAGCTCCTGGTGCCTGAAAACAGTTAATCTGTTAAAAAAAAAAAAAAAAATCAGATTTCACACTGAACTTGTGAAGGCAGGGAGCCGTTTTTGTGGAAAAACACCACAGATACACTTAAATAAACAAGGATGTCAGTATGGGCATGATTTAATTTACAGCCTGCCTGCAAAAAAACCTGCAGGTAATTACAAGGAGGGAATGAAAAATTACCCACATGGGTTCTGGACTGGATTAAAATCACTGCCCAGGTAATATAACAGCCACCCTACAGGAACAAATATCATCTAAATTGGGTGTTTCTGCTCAGTTTTCTATCGTGCTAATGATTTCAGAGGTGAACTACAGAGCTGACCCCGACCGTGGTCTGACTCTGGGATTAAATGGCATCGGGTGGAGGTCAAAGATGAAGCACAAGGCCAGAGTGATGAGCTGACAGAGGAGGTATCGCAAACCTCTCTGACCTCCATTATCAGAATCTTCAACACAAGCTCCAATATCCTAACAAACAGCCAAACACGCTGTAGTTTTGGCTTTAAAGATGCAAACAGCTGTGAGGCCTGTGTCGTACCATCTCTCTGTTCACATGCAGCTCTGATTAGCTCTGGTTGCTGGTGTAGCTGATGGTGACTCTGGATATTTAACCACAGTCAGCGCTGAGGTCAGAGGCATGGTTAATCATTAACAGGAAACTGTTGTCAGTTTGCTGCAAATTACTGAGGCAGTGAAAAACAACAGGACCCCTGACTGAATTTTAGTTAAAAAATGGAATCTCATGCAGGATTCGCCTTCATCCTTTTAGTTTCTGTCTAATTTCATCACATATTGACATTCTCATAAAGACGCAGCGCTACTTTTGTGGCAATTACAAAAATTCATGTTTCTCTCTATTTAACATTTCTCAAGTGTTTTTAATCATCATTTATTATAATATTACCTTCTGCATTTTGCGTTTGTCAGTGAAAATCATGTATTTTCCTACATTTAATTCACCGATCATGTAGATGTGCATAAAAGCTGAGAATAAAATTGAGGATTTTTATGTCAGAAATAGAAAAAACTGATGAAAAAGTGACTTTTATCAGCAAATATATCATTAACTGAACATAAACCAAGCATCTCCATCCACTGTCACTGATCCAACTCCATGGGTTTTACTGGTGAATCAATGTTGTGGAAGACGACGGTGTTTCCACGGTAACTACGAACGTCCAAATGGGTCACATCTGATGACAGGATGAAAAGTTGCATTTTATACCAACTGTTTACACATATTGATTAGTGGATCAACAGGTATTAAACATTTCAGATTTGTGGGTCTTTATGGGTTAACGTGTAATAAATGTACTTTCTTTGCAAATTACACTTCTAAACAATCAGCAGCCGGGTTAATGTAATAAAATACACAAACTTTGCTTCTGTCTAAACTCTCCTGTCTGGCCTCGTGAGTGATGTAGGATGGGAAACTCCATCCCCGTTTCCCTGCATCCATTTTATAGGGTAAACATTTTCCACCTTGTTAAACGTCCCCCCCTTTTCACCACAGTTGTTCGCCATTTATCACGCAGCGTGTTCTCCGCTAAAGCAGAGAAGCAGACCTGTTGGGCTTTGGTGCGAGAGGCCTTTTATAAGACATGAGGAATGCAGAGTCAGTTCTATAAACACTGGCATTGCTAACAAGTCTGGGCATTTTCAGGGGCACTGAGGAGCAGGCTGCAGCAGGAGGTAGAAAAAATACAAATAAAAAATGATCACACAGACAAATGACAAAACACCGCGTAAACACTGACGAGGCTAGTGTGTGAAGCTACTTATGGACGCTAAAGAGGGAGGGAAAGCAACTCAGCACACATGGTAACAAAGGTTAATAAACTGCACTCATTCTACTTCAGCGGGTTTTAACTTGGAGTCATTTTTCTGGTGCAGTTAACTGGGCCGTGCATCCAATTCTGCACAAGAGCGACTTCATTTACCGCACCATGATTATAATTTATAAACATCATTCTAGCTGTGAAAGAGAAAGAACTCTTTACTATATTATGTTGAGATTGTGAACTTCTTTGTAACAGTGACGTTTGGATTTTTCTTCTACTTTTAACACATAAAGACCCAAACCTCCACGGCCGACCGAAAGCACTTACTGATCTAAACTGTTTAATACCTGTTGATCCACTAATCCTATCAATACATGTAAATAATTGGGGTAAAATGCAGTTTATTATCTTTTCATGGTCATCAGATATGACCCGTTTGGACGTTCAGAGGCTCCGTAGTGAATGTGGAAACACTGTCGTCTTCTACAACATTGATTCACCGGTAAAACCCACGGAGTTTAATGAATAACAGTGGATGGACACACTTGGTTTATGTTCTGTTACTGATATATTTAGCTGAACAACTCACTTTTTCTTCCGTTTTCTCTGTTTTGATAGAATAACCTTTGAATTCACTCTGTGACTCTATGAACATCTACATGATCAGTAAATTAAATATAGAAAGATACCTGTTTTTATTTACTGAAGAAATGCAAAAATAAACAGGATAATATTACAGTAAACAGTGATAAATCACTCAAGAAAGGGTGAATAAAGAGAAAAATCCATTTGCGAACTGCCAAAAAAAAAAGTAGCACTGGGTCTTTAGGAGTTAATAGGAAATGTCATTAAGAGTACTCAAAATGATTTTAATCCTAGTAGGGCCAGAATCTGTAGCACAGATGTAGTGCAAGATAAATCCTAACACACAGAACTTCATTTCATGGGCACCATCTCTGTCTGGAGTATGAAAACTATGAGTTTCCAAGGCCAAGTAAATTAAATCTAGGAAATTAAATGTAGGAAAACACATGATTTACAGTAAAAACAACTAAAATATAGAGGATAATATTATAATAAATGGAAATAAATCACTTAAGAAGGGTTAAATAGAGAGAAAAATTAATGTGAGAACTGACACAAAAGCAGCCCTGGTTCTTCATGGGTTAACAGCTCATCTATCTGGATATTCTTTTCACATCTCTTGATTTTTGTTACATTTTGATTATTTATACCCATTAAACTTAGAGAAGTCATCTATCAGGTTTTCTTTCTCTTCCGTCTCTCTAGTCTTGTTTTGCTGTGTTTTATGTGACTTTTGTGCTCCCTATGTGTAGCAGGTCTGTCCTATAAAAGAGTTCAAGTATCCAAAGAGACTTTCCAGTTGAATAAGGTTTAAATAACTCAAGGAGTAAAACCAAAACAGCACTAATAAAAGTCAAAACCACTTTATTTACTAAAGAAAAAACAAGCTGAGTGTTTTTCAGAATGGACAAATGCATCATTATGACTAAACCTCTGGGTCATTTTTAGCAGAAGTGTGTGTCAAAGCCTTTTGGAAACTAAGTATGAAAGCTGTAAAAGTCATGTTGAACAAAAGCACTAAGAAAAAAGTTGAAAAGACCAGGATTCATGTTCCATTTCACACTGTTTATGTTTGCATTTTCTCTTTTTGTCTTTCTTATTATAGCTGCCGCCTTGACCCTTTTTTTCCTTAATCCTGCCTATGAACTTTTTTCAATTTTCCCAAGTTGTTTTTATGCCTGAACAAATAAAACCATAACATTCAGCAGATATCATTCAGACTGGTCCCTGTATCAAATAAATGACACCCAACTAGAGGTGGTCGATATATAACGCCTACGATAATATCGCAAATGTTAATTTGACGATGTGCAATTTTACATTATCGAGTATTCATACCGTCTCAAAAAGAAAACAAACGGACGGTGCATAGACAGTAAAGGAGAGGCGCATGAAAGTCCTCAATGGCCGAATGCCTGCCTCAGAAGCCAATCAGCGGACAGGATTCAGTCTCGTGGTGACTCGGCGGCACCAAAACGCAACATCATCTCACATGGAGGAAATATGCAGGAGTCTCCCATCGCAGCGAGACGTGGGTCCACATCACTAGCCTGGAAATGGCTTGGTTTTGACAAGACTGACGTGGGTCAAAATAACATTATATGCAAGACATGCCGAAAGACGGTCGCTGCGAAGAGCAGTTCAACAGCAAATCTGTTCCACCACTTGCAAACAAACCATACCAAACAGTATGAGGAATATGCAAAACTTCACGACTCCACAAGTACAACTACAGCTAAAGAAAAGATGAGTAAATCTGTACAACACACTCAGCAAACCCTCGCTGAGTCATTCAGCAAAGCGTAATATATGTTTATGTGCATGTTTTGAAGAAGATATAAGAAGCACTTTATAAACAAACAAGAGCGGTTGTTCTGAAACGCTGTGTCTATCCATAAATGTCCTGGTAAGCAAGTAGTTTTACAGGATTTTTTGTAAAAACAAAAAAAGAAAGAAGAAGAAAGAAATTCACATCTTAAAGCATATTGTCAGATTATTGTTATCTGGAAATTTTAAAAAATAATCAAAAATGTTTCCCCCCCCATATCGACCATCCCTACACCCAACCCATGCAATGAAAGAATATCCTGCTTGCACTGCAAAAAATCTAAATCTTACCAAGTGTATTTTTCTCATTTCTAATCAAAATATCTCATCACACTTAAAATAAGACATAATCACCTAAAGAGTAACTTGAGTCAGATATAAGAACTTATTTTTGGACAATAGATCTTGAAAATCTTACTTCAAGAAATCTTACCAGAATAATTTTTATCTGTTCCATTGGCAGATTTTTTTTTTTTTTGCTTAATTCAAGCAAAAATATCTTGTATTAATTGTTTTGTTGGTTTTTTTTTTTTACTTTACTGCATTTTTTCTAGTGCATGTCAAACTGTGATGCCCTTGTCAAGCATCAGTATGTGTGAACAAACCACACACAGGAAATAAAGAATAAAAAATGCATTTAAACGCTGACTGCATCACTTATTTATTCTGACAACTCCATCTTCAGCTCAAGATCCACTTATTTCTTTTTTTCTGGAGTCTTAACCACGTCACAGTCTTCAGAGACTCAACTAAACGAATCATTGTGAACCACACGGGACTCGAAAAGTCAGGCTGTTGACTTTAAATTTACTTGATTTATTTGAGTTTGTTTTAACATATTAAAAACTATTTTGTCATTTCGGAGGTAGTTTTCCTGCCAGAGAGCAGCTGTGTGTTTCTGCCGACATCCACAGACACTGAGCGTCTCTCCAAAGGGGAAACCACTGTGTATCCCGCTAAAGCTGCTTGGAGACCGGCTGCTTGAAAAAAAAAAAGTAAACAAAAGACGCAGAGGAGGGGGGGGACAGGAGTTCCTAACTTCCTGCATTTTTACCCACAAACTGCGTCATAGGATGGTTTTTGGCGATGCGCGCAAACGAGCCAACTGAACTATAAATACAGAGGGAAAAAAAAAATCCATTAAAAGTGGAAAAGGCACCTGTGAAATTATAGGGTGACTGAGTTGAACCTCACTGCATTCCACCCCGTTCACCTTTATTTTATTAAGCTGTCAGGTTTCATGAATGAATCTCACAACTGTCCCCCGAGGGCGAATGATTCATTTAGTGCCTGTGACGGTGGTTTTATTTCTTTACGTCTCAGAAGGGAAAAACAGGGATCAGAAAATAGCGGAGTGTGCAGTGGGTAATTCCTCTGTTATTCTCTGTTTATAGTATGCGATGGTTTATTATGATTCAGATCAAAATACTGCTAGGAATGCTCCCAAAAGTAGCCGGAGGATTAATGAAAACAAAACAGACTGGATGTTCCTTCCTCTCTGCCATTTGTTTTGTTCTTTTGTTCATGTGTGCACTTGAACAATGACTCACAGGATTATTAGTTACACCTAGAGTCATTTGTGCACCTTAGGCAGTCTGATCTAAGACAACAGCAACCACAGAAAAGAATACAGACAGTAATTAACAGACCTGTCAGTAAACCACTGATCAGATCACCTGTCCTGATCCTGAGATTATTGGGCCGGATCAAGCGGTGACACAGACGCATATCCTGTTCGAAAAGCCCTGTGTTGAAAACTAAATAACTCACCTTTATGTTTAATACATGTATGAATAAGTCTCAGTAAGTACTTTCACATGACACGCAGCACAATTTACAGAAATAAAATCTGGGGGTAAAAATATTTCAATTACTGCTGCGTGACACGGGGACTCGAAATGAACTTTTTTTTTTCCACTCGACGCAAATGAACAAAACACGCTGTTCTCATAAGAAACTGATACTAAATGACACATCGGGCTTCAGCTATGATGTTAAACTACAGTTGTGATCGATATTGGATAAAAATGTTTCAATGATAAGTTTTTATGAACGCAATTTGTCACTTTGTTCAGTATCAGAATAAAAGACTTAGCTGGAACTAATTTTAATTATCTTTTATTTAATATACATATTACAACTGAAGTGATATATATACAGCTAATAGCAGAGCATATTTTACTAATAACCTTTCTGTATTCTTGTACTGTTGAGTAATTAGTTCCTACAGAGTCACAGACTTAAAATATCACTGATGCAAGCAAGAAAAAAATATTACTATTAAAGTTAATAGTGCATTTACATATTTTAGTTCTTTTAATAGATTTCATTTCATGTTCATCAGTAGGCTTCTTCTGATACTGAAATTTTGTAAACAGTTCCATAAAATAGAGTTCTTAAGCTGAAAAAATGAGCCTATTTGAGAAATGATCAATGAAACTTACATTTTTGACACTGATGTTGACTTTTACTTGATCTGACCCTATTGTTTATCTGTTTTATCAGTTTTAGTATATCTTATCATCTATATCCATATATTTTAATTAGTTTTACTATACGTTTTATTTTTACCTATATCTTTGTACAGCACTTTGGGCACTTTGCGTGTTGTAAATGTGCTTTATAAATAAACCTGACCTTGATCCTACTGTCTAGTGCAAGGGGTGTCGAACTGATTTTAGTTCAGGGGTCACATTCAGTGCCCAGTATGATCTCAACTGGGCTGGACCAGTAAAATAATAACCTATAAATAATGTCAACTCCAAAGCTTTCTCTATGTTTTGGGTAAAAAAAAAAAAAAAGCTAAATTACATAATGAAAGTGTTCATATCTACAAACTATCCTTTTAAAAAATATGAATAACATAAACCAAAAAAAAAAATGCAGTTTTAACAATTTTATGCCTCAGCTTCTCATTTACACATAACTTACAGATCACAGTGGATCTACAAATACACAAAATATGTAGTAGCAGGCTGAATATTGATAAAATTCCGCGTACTTCTCTTATGACATTTCAGGTTGTTCATATTTGTTCAGGTTATTCAGATTGTTTGTAAAAGGATAGTTTGTAAATGTGAAGATCTTTATGTAATTTTACTTTTTACACTAAAACAAAGACAAACTAAACCAAATTTGTGTGTATGTGGCCCTTGAACTAAAATGACTATAACATCCTTGACTGGGGCGCCAAAAGCAAATTGTGGGCCACATGAAAGCTAAACAATGCTCTATGTGGCCCCCAGAAATGCTGGGCCACATGAATTTGTCATGTTTACCCCCCCTTTACAGCACCCCAGATCCTTGATTATTAATATCTTCAGTGTAATTTTTGTATTTCACAAATTCGTCTCAACGGCCAGATTGGGCTCTTTGGCGGGCCAGTTCTAGCCCACGGACCGCATGTTTGACACCTGTGGTCTAGTGGTTTGACAGTGAGAGCAACTTATGGACATCAGCTTTAACTCACTCTCTCTAGTCTCTGATATTTTTTGTTGCAGCTCGAATGATTGAATGATTCATTAAGTAAAATATCAGCAGGATGATAAATGATGATTCTGATTCTTTTGTACGTGTAAAAATACACACAAGAGGTTAGAATTGTACATAACTTGTAAGTGGTGTATTGGCAAAAAAAAAGTAAAAATGCCAAATAGTTCCTTGCTGTTTTCTGAAATGTTTCTGTTTTGCTTGTTTCTGGTCAAATGTGTTTATATTTTGGACACTGGTTAAAGGCATCACCTTGGACTCTGCCTCTTTTGTTGTGTTTTTTTTTTTTTTACTTTTAATCAATAATTGACAGAGATAATAAACAGTAGACTAATCAACAATAAACCTACTTGTTAATTTATTGCATCCTTACACAGCAACAACTTTCTGTTTCTCTTTTTTTGTGTCGCCAAAAGAATTAAGAGACAGAAAAATAACGAACAAAAGCAAAACTCACATTTTGTCAGACATGGTTGTTGGAAGCGACATGCACTCTGCCCCCCTTCCTCAAACAAACTAACCAGGAAGCTGTGTTGCTTTAAATTCACTCGATAGATGTCGGCAACGCAGCTGGGAGGGGACGGCGTCAATAAAACAATTCATTCTTTGTGCCCCTGACAGGACAAAGTGTGTCAAGTCAGTTTTCAGATGACTGGGAGGGAAAATGTTAGTGAGGTTCCTTTTATACCAACGTGAGAACGCTGCCAAGCCTCTGAGGCAGAAAGAACCTGAGCTGAGGCCAAGACTCACAGCTGAATTAAATACCACCTTTGCAGGTTATAATCTGTTCTAAGATTCATTATGGTAACATTAAGCAGAGACCTGAATAGGATAAATATTTATAACAACGTTAAAGGGTCATTTAACTCCAAGCTGAGTATTTTTAAAGCCAGTCCTGGGCTTTAAACGTAGTCATGTGATGGCTTTAAGCAACTGAAAGGAGGTCCTCTGAGTTTCCAGGAAAAAGGCATTCTCCACAACAGAGTTTAAGCATGTGATAGCATGCCATGCAATTAGCATTTCCTGTGTGATGAGGGAAACGCCTTGAGTGTGGGCAAGGAGAGAGGTAATGAAACAGGTCAAAAGGTTCCCAAGAAGCCAAACAACTGTCTCAACAAGTTATCAGATGATGAGGAAATGAAATGCGTGAAACCCACAACATGCTCAGAAATTTCACCAGAAATGGAGCTGGCAGGTTACATCAAGTTCAAGAGACAGACTGTACTGTTACTTAGAAAAAACATGAAGTATTTACTTGATTTTAAACAAAATAAGAGCTCAAATTTGGATTAAACATCCAAACCGAAGCACACGGTAGTATTATTGCAATATTTTTAGTCCAAAAAAATCCCTTTCTGTCCCAAATTAAAAGGTTGTCTTTTCAAGTGCACATCCTTAGCACACAAATACAAACTCTACAGACACTGCAGCAGCTGCAAGGTTTTGTCTGCACCAAAAGAAGCAAGGGAACAGTCAACATTAAAAATAGAATCAAGTATCATTTGGCCACCGTTTCTATCGTCCTCTGTTGGGTAATGTAATGTACTGTTCTCAAACTTAATTATTTATAACGTTTGGCCAAGTAAGCTCAATGAAAAAAAAGCGCACAGGAAGTGTTTATATGATAAATAAACAGAGGACTGGCTCGCTGCTCAGACATTAGGAAATCTGCTGTGCGGATCGACTGCTGGGGAATGGCAATGATGCACATTTTCACACCCAGCATGTAATGCTGCAAATTCCGAGATCTGTGAACTGCAAACGTCTGTTGACACGCAAATCTGTCAATTCTCAACATAACACAAAATCACTCAAGCCAATTTGTATTCTGTATCAGTACAGAGACATTATTTAACTTCAATATGTTCTGTTAGCACTGATATGTATGTTTGATACATTTTCTTCGTACTGAAGTGTTTGCTGCAGCATTAGGATCATTAAAGATTCACACCTCGCCTTTTCTCACTCATGTTGACACACTCATACACAGCAAGTGCTGTTTGAATACAAGCGTGTAGGCATTCGACACACTGACCTCATGAGACAGGAGACAACAGCCACTGTGTGACCACATGATGCCACAGACTGAAAGCTGTAGCCACGAACATGCATTTGCAAAAACAAAACAAAAGCTACAACAGCTGAAACATAGTGAAACCAGAAAAATTATGTTATAAAGATGTTTTGACTGAGCAAAAGTCAATCATATCACGTTGTTAATGATGATTTGTAATATTGCTGTTATAAGTATTGTGTTTGTGCATGTTTTGACTGGAGATGCACTCATTAGTGGAGTTATTTTAGTTATAGATTTATCTTTTAAAACATTTTTTGGACATAAAGGTACAAATTTCAGTTTGCATCTTTTAAGATGCAATGATGCTGTTACTTTGTCGTACTGGCTACATTCTAGACGATTTAGTCCCAAAAAGCGAGTCAATCTCAGTAGCGTGGGAGTGTTGTGGTTATAAAAGGTCAGGTCTACAACAAAACAGGGTCACACAGACACAGTGCAGCAAAAAAAAAAAAAAAAAAGCGAAAAGTTCACATCAGGCCTGAGAGCTTTGCTGTATCGCGCCATTCACCCTGAATTACTCCCCTAAAATACTGTTGGCATTGAATAAAAGGGCATGACAGCAAAAAGTGTCAACACAACAAATCCCACCATCTTACTTAAGCAGAATCTCTCAGCTGAGTACAAGAAAAAGCACAGAAAATGACAGGTTTAAAAATCACATACACAACTACACTGGAGCAGCAGTTCCACACTGAAGTGACAGTGATGTCATTTTTAAATCAAGTGCGTATATATTGTAGTGTTTAACTGATAATTTCAATGGCAATCTGACAAAAAAAAAAAAATCATTAAAACACAAACTTCCTGAACTTAAATGAACATTAATGTTCTCCTTTTGCTTTAATACATCTAGTCTGAACTCTGAATAAAGTGCACTTATTTAAATGAATGTACAAATAAAGTAAATGTCCAAAACTAATATATATATAGCAGCATCTAGTTGTTTCTGAGAGGAACCAAAAATTGGCAGTAATGTTTGGTGAAATAATAACCTGATACTGATTATCTCTTAAAGGAATTTACCAGGAACTTGACTGATTAATCAGCCCGCCAGTTCATTCAGTATCCAGGGAAATCACAGGGAAATGCAGCAATACACCGCATGGTTCTCCATTACAACAGCAACAAAACACAACTGCGGTAACCCTGTATTGTCCCTTCCTGAAGTCTCTGCTGACATGAAGATATTCAATTATAATCAGGACAGAAATAAAGATGCTATTTTGGGTGTAATCAGACACCTCAGCCTGATGATATTGTCTGTTGGCTTTGTGTGATCCAACCGAGCAGCACCTCTTCACAAATTCATCCTGACAAAACATGCAACACATAACGGTGTAACAGGGACTCACCTTTTAAATTTTTCGGGTTGTTTTGCTTGGTCCGCGGCATCTTTCACCTCCTTTCACAGATGCATCTTGGGGAAAGTGGAGTCCAATGTTAGACCTTGTGAAGAGCTCAATCCTGAGCCACAGTCAGGGTACATCTACAGAAAAAGCAAACATATGTTGAGTCAGGTCAACCCTGCAGATCAATAAGGCTCCGTGTTGTGTAGTCTCACTTGGCAGCTGTCTGGGAGTCCAGGATAGTGGCGCTGATTGAGTTTATGCCTCAAACAGGTGCCTCTTACTGGACTTGTCATTCCAGGCCTCTCCTTTCTGTAATAACGTGCAATGCGGCTCAGGTTTACTGTCTGTTTTCAGTGGGAGGAAGTGTGAATGATGTTCCCCCCATATCAATAGAACCTCTGCAGCAGCTACTATCTGCCAGTCTGATCTCACAAAAAAAGGCAGAGATAGAGGTGGAGGCTCGGCTGTTGTTTATGGGAAAGCTGATTGACATGTCAGCGGCTGATACACAGAGCCTGCTCTTCACTTTGACAAATGTCAGTCCGGATGACGAATGAGGCAGACAATAAGGTCCTGTGTGCGCTGGCGATGAACACTGAGAGCAATAGGTGACCACACAGAGGTTGCTATCAGAAAATTGCCTCTGTTTAAGTTAGACCACAACAGAAACACAGAGTGAATGTGAGTGTTTTCCATGCCCTTTTGTTAAGTGAAAGATTAACACCTGAAAATAGGTTGTATGCAAATTGTGGCTTAAAGGCAACATCAGACAAAAAGGTGGGTGAAAGTTAAATGTTACGCACAGAGACGCTTTTGAAAGCTGTGCCAAAGTGCAGAGGGAAAGTTCACATCTGCATGATATCAAATCATTGGGTAAATATCTAATTAATCATATTCTGATGCTTTCCTGCCCTTGCATCATCTCGACCATGTCCCCATAACACCTCTCCTCCCAGCTTTAGTGCAACTGCAGTGTTTGGGAATCAGCCTTTGTTCCCCCCTCACCAATATTACATAACTCTTACTACAACTGGATGATGATTTTCTCCATACAGTTGGTACATGTGGCGTTAGAGCAATGACATCATCTCACGGTGGATGTCGGTATAGACTCACTGTGCACGGCGCCCCGCACTAGGTCGTACAAAAAAAAAAAATCCTGCATGAACTGGCACGACTGGAACATGAAGAGCTCCTCACCTGACTCCTTTCAGTGATGCAAATTGCGTTTTCGGTGCAGGTTCGACGGCGACGGATGGAGAAGGACGTGCACATTTTCTCTTCTCGGCGTGTCTGTCAACCCGTCTGCCAGCCTGACCGCCTGTGTTTTGCGTGCGTGTCCGTGCCGTGCCGTGCCGTGCGTGAGTGTGAGTGCACAAATATTTGAGGGAACACCCTGATACTGAAGACACATACCGGTGAATCAAGGCATAGTTGCGCGATAACGCAATGTCCTAACCCCGGTCAGGCAGGAATGCAAGGTGTCTAGTAAGTGATGATTTCCGTTCACACCTGATGATCAAACCACAGGCATTATGTAAAACAGGGCGGCAGCGGCGGAAATGGGCGCACTGCGATGGGAGAGGGTGCCTGAGAAGGTGGCACCGTTAATTCCACTGACAAATACCAGAAAATAAAAACACAGCGCGTCGCAGGCTGCGCGTAATGACCACGCTGCAGAGGGAAAGCGAGCGCAGGCTTCATCAGGTGCAACACAGCAAAAAGGAAATAAATAATCGGGATATAACTGCATGGAATGAAGTCAGCAAAAACAATGCGTGGGAATAGCGTATTTTTGTGCCTGTTGCAACACGTGAACGCCCTGTAAGTGAGGGAGGAGCCAGGGAAAACCCCTCACTGTCTCTGCAACAGTGCTCGATTGGGACACTTCCCCTTATCCAACAAAACTGCGCACATCTACCTTACCTTCAGGCTCCACTCCTGCACATTTACCAACACGTTAGAGGGGACAGTGAACACATCAACACACTTGAGGTGACAGAAATAGCTGCTGGCTTACCTACGGTGCATAAGATCAACAAAGAAGAGCGTTGTTGTGTAGAAAGGAAAAAAAAAAAAACACCGGAGCTCCAAGCACGGTTTGCTGCAGAAGTCCACACACACTGCGCCAAAAAAAAAAAAAAAAAAAAAAAAAAAAAAAAACACAACCGGGATCAAACTAGCCAGAAAAGACGCTGCAAAGTTTTAGGGCAAGCCAAAACTGGAGGAGCAGCGATAAAAGCATGTCCGACCCTCTGAGGCGCTGCAGCTAACGAGAGCGACCTGTGCCACAGTGACAGAAACAGCCGCTCTGACTGGAAACACGCGCAGGAAAACACCGCAATTACGCACAAACTGAATTTATTGATACTCACAGGTGCAGTTTTAGCTACTGTCAGGGTTGTAACACACCTTTTAGTGTACAGAGGGGGGTTACAGCTCTGTATTTTCTCCCTTCACCTTCTCTCTCACTTTCTATTGCAGGAAACAGACAGGCCCACTGACGTCAACGGGGGTCCCGTCTCCGCCTCCCAGCCACCGGGTGTCCTCTCCGGGCAGCGGGGGGTTCCCGACAGGCCGCACCGTCACCGCAGGGACCTGTGATCTCCTCTGTGCAAGCCGGTGCCAAAGTCTCACCCTCTCGCGTATCCGTCCCGGTTCAGGTGCATATCCTTCTCTCCCCCCCTTTCTCGCGTTCGCCGTGCGTAAAGACGCGCTCCGAGTCATTGAACGAGGAGCCGCGCGTCGAGTCGTACGTCGTGACCTCCCTGGAGGCTCCCTACCCACCCTCTCCTCTGCACATAGTTTAGGACTGACGGTTTTCCCGGAGGTTCCTTGTTGTCAGGTCACGTTGTGCCCCTCCGCCACTACCGACCGGGCTTTCCCATGTACAGACCCGCAGCAGGGACTCGGCACTGGGTCACACCGCTCCAGGACCGGTCCCTTGGTGCTACATAACACAGATGGATGAACTCTGGCCCCCGAGCGTTTTAATGGATTCTGTTCTTCAGACAATGGTGTAAACTGTACTGGTTTGGTCTTACATAACGACTATGTTTATGGAATCACACATGATACACACATCAAGTATGGGCTGATAATAAATTGGTAAACAAATAAATATGAGTGTTTCCTCTGTTTTTCATTTAGTAGTTGTGTGCATCCACAGCAAGGACATCACCACTGCAAACTTATGTAGCTTTTTTTTTTTGCAAATACTGGCACATTTACAGAAATGTTCATTAATGTTAATGTCCCTGCTTAACAAATAAACAAATAAATAAATAAACATTGAAATTCACCTCAGTCTTATCTAGGTTTGTAACTGAAGTGTAGTCCAGATGCTGCAGAGGTAATGATTAACACTACAGCATTTACTTTAAATTATTTAAGACTCAAACAGCAACAGATAGGACACACATCTACAATCACTGCCATAAAATGATAGAGAAAACACCATAGGAAATATGTTTGCCAGTAAACGTGACAAAAATCCCGGTAGGATTTTATTGTTACGATTACAGTTATATTTCAGTTATAAATCATCATTTTCATTTGTATCAGTTAAAAAAAGATAAATGTGAAATGAAACATTTTAGGGAAAAGATAGATATGTTAATAAATAACACAATACAGAAGTCCTACATGTGAATACAGCCTAATACAATACACAAATAACCAATATATTAAATTTTTTGTTAGATCATTGTTCTGCATCTTTGTCATACAGATCACAAGATGCTTTAGCTATGATAGTGCAAATTCCAAAGCAAAGGGATACGTCACGGATCATCTGATTTACACAAAATAAATGTCCTGTTATATCCAAATCTGTGTTCTCGGTCTCAGCTTTGACAAAACAAAGGTCTTCACAATAAAAACCCAAGTTAACATTTCAGCATCAGATACTTTAAACAAATTAAGATCCTTCAGCTGAATCTTTTCAAATGATTCATTCTTCGGGTCTCTACAATGGGCAAACATATGGAATAAATTCCAATTATTTGACACATAAAGATCCCAAAAATACACAAGTCTTCAAGAATCTCTGGATATCAAACAGCCTATGGCTAAATTGCCAGTGGCACAATTTAGTGAATACAAGTATAAATGTCAAATAAAGGAGATGAAACAAACATATTGTAATAAAACCCACAAATAAATGCCATAAAAAGGATAAACTGTTTCACTCAAATGTATTGAAGCAATGATTTAGCTGGCAAAAAAATAATAATAATAAAGAATTGTGTCAATATATTAAGTGTGATCAGTTATGATTTTAAACTGACCTGCTATTGGTTATTAGTTACAATAAATTATTCTAAAGCGTTATTATTTTCCTTAAATACAACAGGCATTTTTTCTTCCTGAGATTATGACAAAATAAGGAAATATGCACAAACAGAAGTGTATTGTTTTCATGCCTAGCTAGCTAACTAGCTAATAGTTAGCTCTAGTGTAGCTCAGCTGAATACTTCTACTGAATTTGAAATTAAACTAACGCTATTTACAAGTAAAGTTCTGTCAGGTCATATGTTGTAAACAAATAGCTTATTGTTATGTAACCCTTCAATATTGCTGTTGACATAATTTGTTAAGTTATATCAATAAGAATGTTTAGGATATATTGTGTTTATGCTCATGCCAAACACAAAAGTCCACATCTAGAAGATAAAATCAGTTTGTTAAAGCAAAGACATGTTTTGTTCTTTAAATTATTAACCTATAACCTACATTTTCTTATTAAAATGCCACAAAATGCATATGAACAACAATAGCAGGTAAAGCAAGCTGCTTTGTAGTTAGTGCTAAACGTACCTCGCATTTAGCTGCAAAACGCATCTAAAAAAATGTGTCAAAGGTTATATGTGCTAATGCAAGAGGGAGGATTCATAAGCCTCTACACAGCTCACACTTGGGTTTTTTTGTTCAGTATTTGAATCATATTTTCCACACTAACCTCGCTGTTTGTCAATTTGTAAAAACAAAAAACTAATGGAAGGGAAATTTTACGTTTGCTCATTTTCACTTGTTAAAGAGGCTTATTCTATAGCAAGGCCACACCAACATGTAATGGCTTCACAAAACTGTAAAGATAAAAACACATACATGACTTCACCCCTATTACTTTTTACTTAAACACAGTTACGATGTTTCAATGCAGCAGATGTGTACTAAACGTTTGTGACCAGTACAAAGCCTTAGTGTTGTTATTTATATCTCCTGCCTGTATAACAGTGCCTCTGTGTCAGTAGGTATAGCTGTGACACATTTCTTGACGCAAAAGGTTAAGCTATTTTTTGCCATGTACTCGGAAATAGCTCTGAGATCAATGCGTAATTACATCAAAAGTTTTGCCCTGAGACCACTTTCTTGTGTAGAGTATGTTACCAGATCAGCTGGAACCCATAGGCAATAAAAAGCAGCAATTAATGCATATTTGGCAGGTTTTATGAATGAGAAGCATCTTTTTTAGTGTGATAAACACATGACCCAGATTACCAAACTGCAGCCTGAACAGTTTCTAATTTTTCATCGTGTCAGTAGATGCAGTTTCTGCAAAACGGCTGCTGTCACCCAAAGAAACTTTGCTGCAGTGAGACAGATCTACCCTTTAATAAGTGAGTGTGTGACAGCCACCCACCATCATATCACAGGCTTCCTGCAGTCTGCAGAGTGGGACTCCTGGCTCAGTCGAGCTTTATGACTCACCTGTTTCAACTGCAACAACTTAAAATGGCACATTTGAATAGTGGAACATTTTTCTGCACGAATAGGAAGGATGTGTTGTCTTTTCACAGCCAGAGATCTGAACACTGACACTGTATTTCTGTTTGTATGAGTGAAAACCTGTTGGGGACTTCATGGATGTAAAATTGAATTCTCTATTTCTCTCAAAAACAACTTTATTTACAACCAGCATCCTCTGAAATGGGACCTGTTTTGACAAAGGCATTTTCCATTTTCTCTGGGGGCATTTTTTTTTCTTTTACATTCACTGAGATACACCCACGCAAAAAAAATGAGATGTTTTTTTTGCAGAATGAAAAAGACAAGGGGGAGGGGAGTGTATGACGTATAAAGCTTTTTACATAACAACATTTTTCCTAAGGAGACAGCTTGTTTGGTTTGAGCAAATGCAAAGCCACAAGAAGAACAATTGTTTATTAATTGAGCTCTCAGCTGCTGCTCTGTCAGCCGGAGTCAACGTGAACATGGATCAAACTGGAGCTGAACAAGATTTAAGGTGCAGCAGAAATGTGGTATCGATCTGAAACTGTACATTCAGTGAAAAATGTCCGTGAGGGGAGAAAGAGGCCTGTTTGGAAAATTTACAACATTAGATCATTTCTGTGGCTTTACTTTAATTTTGACTCATATTATTATTACAACAAAAGCCGAAGTGGATGATGACTCAGTTACTGTGTTAGTCAACAGAAACATTGACAATGCGGTGAATTTAGGACGCCGCTGTGATGTAGCAATCATTTATGACAGCTGTGCTTTCTGTCAAAGACTGACAGCAGGAAATCTTGATGTCTTGACCCATTTCTCTGATCTGCTCATCAAAACAAATCACCAAAACTGCCCATTTTTGTCCCTGCACTACGCAGCTTAAACCTGTATTTTTATGCAGAGACCCCATGCTTTTGCTCCATGTGGAAACTCGTTGGCACCCACATGCAAGTATCTAAATAAGGCTACGTTCAGACAGCAGGTCTTAACCCACAATTCGGATTTTTTTGTTGAAATCCGATTTTCTTTTGTGTGTGCTGGTTCATATTACACATTAAATGCGACTTCTATCAGATTTGAGTATGAACTGAATGTGACTCTGAAGTGAAGCTCAAAAGAGGTCCTGACGTAATCCGTGACCATACGGGCACGTGCTGTTTTTAAGGAAGTAAATATGTTTTTCCCGCCGCTCCTCCTCCTGGGACACAGAATAGTGACGTTTGTTGCATTTCAGTGACGTAAAGGTCGGATAAATGCAAACTAGCCGTTCAGACTGAAGTCGCATTTGTAAAATATCAGATATCAGATTTAGGACCACATATGAAAGTTAAAAAAACAGGCTTGTGTTGTTCAAACTGTCTTTAACAGATTGGATACAGGTCACACGTAGGCCAAAAATCAGATTTGGGCCACATTTGCCTCGAGCCTGAACGTAGCCTAAGTGTCTTTACATTATTCAGAATGTGGCTTCTTCCTGAACATTTGAGTAGTTTGTTTTTCTTTAGAGGCTGAACACTTGAGTATTTTGCTGCATCTGAGTATCTTCTCATATTTTTACTTTTCTTGCCTCATATTGGACTTTGCACGGCATTTATGACATGTTCATGTTTAAAGGTGGTGGAAGTAACTACCTTTACTCAAGTTTTGTATTTTACTTAAGCATTTTTTTTTTTTTTTTGCCACTGGACCTGAGGCAACCGTTGTATTTTTTATTCTACTACATTTGTTTGACATCTTTAGTTTCTTTTCAGATTACAGTTTTCCATCCCCTTCCTATTTACTGGAACTCATAAAAAATATGGTCTTCTACTAGAATGTGATGCATTGTTGTAGATTAAACAACCAGCAGAATGAAGTACTTTGAGTTCAACATGTACCAGTCAAATGTAACATACACAGAGAGACTGTAGTAAAATTAATGCAAAACCTGTATGTAATAGTTTCCAGTTTACGGTACAAGAACTACTTTGACTTTTATCCTCCTTTGACCCTTGACAGGACAGGTTTCTTCTGTTTTGCATGAAAAAAATGGTCTTGGGTGAAAACAGGAGGGTGCACCAATGTTTTTAGACACGTTTTATTTAATTTTTTAAATACATGTCCTTTGCAGTGGACATCTTTTTTTTTTTTTTCAATAAAGCTATGAAACTGGACAAGACACTCATAGGCACAGCACAGCAAATGTATTTGTATAGCACCATTCATACACAAGGCAATTAAAAATACATTACAAGGGCATAAAAACATAAAAATTATGTTAAAGTTATAGAATAATACTAGGACAACACCAGAATAAAACATTAAACAAAAGAAAAAAGGCAAAAAAGATTAAAAAAAAAAATTAAAGAAAGAAATTAAAACAAGAATAAACGACAGTTAAAACAAAAGCTAAAAACAGTCTTGATTATATTAAGAATTTAATGTTAAATCAGTCAAAACAGTTAAACTCATAGCTGGGTCTCAGGAGGTTAAGTACATTTCACTGATAATACAGATATTTTAGGATGCAGGGTCTTTATTGTAGTGGAGTATTTTCAGTGAGCTACATTTTGTGGTTTTCGTGTGCATGTTTTACCCTTTATCTCTTGATAATTTCTCCATTTTGATGCGAGGGTCTGTGAATCTTATAAAGAAGCCCTTTGAGACAATTTTGCGAACCGAGTTGACTACACTATTAAAACACAGATCCAAATGTCATGTGACAGACTGAGGAGAGTTCACTCTTTTCTTCTTTCTGGGATCAAAAAGCTGACATTCTTAAACTTTGAATGTCAGACAGACCTTTGTGTGCGCGGCCATATAACCTCCGTTTGGTCATATTAAAGAAGGGGACTTCCTCATCTGCCCCCACAGCAGCGAGGCTATTAATATCCTTGAGTGGTTACAGAAAATAAGCACAGCTGCCCAGCAGAACTGTCCCCTGAACAATAGCCTCTTATGTGGAGGGAAGACACTTGTGTTTGTGTCCTTCTGTAACTGATGCTCTGTAACCAGGGGGACTGTTGCTCTTTCTCAGTCTTTGTTCGCCTTCATATCAAGTATAGATATTTATCCAGAGCTACTCTCCAAAGAAAAAAAACAGCATTCATAAGGGAGTGTCTTAGTGTCCTATTTCTCTTGGCACACAGCGAGGCATTTGGATAAAGATTGATGTTGCTGAAGTATTTATAGGGTGGCGTTATTTCATCCCCTTTTCTCTGTACACTTCCTATTGCTGTAGATATCCGGAGACCCGGCCATAAACACCCTATATAAATACAGCATAATGGTTGTGGCACCAAAGCTGCCCTGTAGAGATAAGCCCCATCATATACACATATCACTTAAGATGTTTTTTTTTTTCCATTCAAGCACCATTTCAGGATCCAGGATCAAAGCACAAACATCCAGTAGCCTCAATAACAAACCATATATCAGGGTTTTCAATTAGAGATGCCATGCATAGCTGTTAAAGGTGAATTATGAGGCTATAATGTTTATCGTGCCGGGTGTCATTTGTTTTAATAAAAGGTGATTTTATCAGCTACAGAAGAAAACCTCTACATAAATAAATCCCAGGTTTGAATGCAGCCACTGTGGTAAAATGCTGGTTTTTACATAATTTCCACTGCTCTGATAAAAAGGTGGGGTGTATAAACTACTGGATGCTTTGTTTACACCACACCATATGATGTTACATAACTGAGGCTGTTGCCTGGGCAACGTTCAGACTCCACCCCCCACCCAACCACCCGTAGACACACATATAAATACTCCCTGCTCAGGCAACAGAACAATATCTGACCACATGACTTGACTGGTTGATTTAACGCTCCTTAATACTCACTTTTAACTAGACGGCCCCTCTCTTGTGTCCGGAGATATTTTACTGTCACCAAGAGGGGAAACATCCTCGCTATGATGGCTCACCTTGGTGCTGTTTGGTCAACAGATTACACATTTACCACATTTTACTGCCCATACTTAAACAGTTTAGTATTTCCTTTTTGCATCGCTGTGTTTTGTCTTGGGGTCACACAACTCAATATGCAGTTGCCATCGTGTGAATGGCAACAGTGTGAGTCACATTTCATTACTTTGTGTGAGCAATCAGCTCCACTAGATGAATTCAAGGTCAGAGATACTCCAGCCTTCCTGAGCCGTACAATAACAACAGCAGGCATCCCCACACAAGAGCTGTCTCTTTGTGTTGAAGGGTACATTGCTGAGTGCTCTCTCAGCTCTCAAAGCTCAGTTCACACACCATCTGACTGTACGTCCAGTCGGCCTCAGGTCCAGGTAGAAATAGACGCTCCGGGCATTTCCCTGCTGCTATATCTGTCAGGAAGCTGATCAATTAAAAGCCATGTTGCATATTCCCTGGACATGATGACCCATCTCAAGTTTCAAAGAGCGCAATCGAAGTTGACGTCCTCAGCCATCCCTTTTTATATAATGGCATGACAGTCACACGGCAGCTTATATAATGCAAACTCTTGGAGGAGCATCTGAATCTGTCGAACATAATCTAACTTCAGCTCAGTTTAAATGGTTAGTAATATGTTTTCTCTGCAGACTGGACATATAATATCATTAGCCTCATAGAATAATTGCCTGTGTTACATTTTTGGCCAAATTATGATATCTGTCTAACTTTACTTTCCTTACACCACGTCTTCATTTTGCATCATTGGCTACTTCCTGAAAAAAATATAATTATAACAATAACAAGTGGTGCCAGGCACAACAAACCCCGCCCCTCAAATGTATTGTAGCTTATTCTGGCATCGATCCAGCTGATGTCATCATGTCTATGTGTGCTGATGTCAGCATATCAGTTGCTTCTATATATGTGCCAAATTTGAGGTAAACTGAAACAAAATTGATGTTTGGTATTTGAAATTTCTGCCATTATAAGTAAATAAGAGAAGAAAAAAAGATTTTTAAAATTCATAAAAACCTGAACTTTGACCTACTTTTCCCAAAATGTAATGACTTCTATTTTGGGTCACTGGCAATCTATAAACCAAATTTAGTATGAATTCAACCAATAGTTTTGCTGCTACAGACATTTGACATTTCACCCATTATAAGTAAATGGGGAAAAAAAAAAGATTTTAAAAATTCATAAAAAATTTGAAGTTTGACCTACTTTTCCCAAAATACAATGGAATCTATTCTGGTTCACAATATATATAAATATAAACCCAGTTTGGTATGAATTCAACCAATAGTTTTGCTGCTAGAGTGTCAATAAACAAAGAAATAAACTAGAAAAATACTTGGAGAGCGCAGACCTCCGCCAAGGTGATAATACGAATATGACTTCTGCAATTACGCTATGAGGCAAATGATAGGTAACAGTTTCATCTTAAAGTATCTAAACTCATGCAGACTTCCTTAACCCTTGGAGCACTTCTGTTCTGTGAGTGGATATGCAGTGTTTTCCTCTTGCACTTGTTTTAGCTTCTGCAGCACTTCTTTGTTGCAGCGTGTTTCCGTATTTTCTGCGTTTTCCTCTTGCGTTTGTTTTCTTATATGTTGCACGTTCTTTTAATATGCAAGTTATTTCTGTATATGAAGCACGTTTGCACTTATCAGCCACTGTAATTTATGCTGAATCAATTTTTTTTTTTTTTTTAATTCAGATTATATGTCATTTCAGTCAGTGTCATGGCCTGTTTCAGTTAATGTCATTGTACCACTTGTACTAAAGTGAGTGCAGTGGTAAACACTGTCACCTCACAGCAAGAAGATCCTTGGTTCCAAAACCAACCAGCGCAGGGGGGAACCCTTTCTATGTGGAATTTGCATGTTCTCTATGTGGGTTCTTTCCAAGTACTTCCTCCCACAGTCCAAACACATGCACTTAATAGATTAATTCTTTCACCCACTGGTAGCTGAGATAGCCTCTATCTTTAATAAGGAGCAGAAGCTTATTGGGGGGCACCTGAACATGACATGGAATGACCTACAGTAGTGTTAGTAGTAGTAGTGGACACCCTTCAATTTTGCACAATCTTATATTTTTTCATGAAATATTTGTGGAAAAAATCATTTTTGTTTTTCAAAAGATGTAGCTGAATCAGACACACACAAACTCATGCAATTTATTATTATTTTGTTTATTGTTAACAAGAAAAAAATTACAAAACTATATTCTTGACAGTTCAACATGTCTTGCCCTGGATGTGTTTCATTATCTTACTGAAACATCTAGTTGTGACTTTGACAGAATCGCGCAGAAGAGATGTGGGTTTGGAGAATGGAACAATACTTGGTGGAGTTCAATGACTTATGAGTGATTCTTAAAGCAAAACATCACAAATGCATGAGGTGTGTAAAAACATCTTTCCACTACTATATAAGAGGCAACTCTGCAGTAGCTGCTGTGTTTTCTCCTGTCCTGTTGTGACAATGAAAGCTGTTGAGAGAATAATATTGACTTTTTAGATCCCATTATCTGTGCAGGAAGGATTTATACAGTATGTATTGTGAACAATGTGACTAAATGTCATTTGAAAATATTTTTTGAATCTCACCTCAACATTTCTGCCTGAGTCACTTTCGATTTGCCAGTGGGAGTGAAAACAAGCACATGATACCATACTTTTTTCTACCATACTACATATGTCCCTGTATGTTGTAAGAACTCTAGTGTTAGAAGTACATTACGGTGCATTTAAAACAGTGGTTCCCAACCTTTTTTGGCTCGTGACCCCATTTTAACATCACAAATTTCTGGTGACCCTAGACATTCAAAACATTTTTTTTTGCTAAAATTAATTTGTTTTTAATCATGTAATAGTTTGCTGTACTATGTTGCAAATAAATGTTAATTTTAGACGACATTTAGTCTACATAATGTATATTATTATGGACGGAGGCGGTAAAGCCAGGTGTAGATTACTGCACAAAGGGAGAATTGGATTTTCCTTGGTCAGGATATGTACAGTCAGTCCAGC
>JAPQRP010000003.1:27428152-27439736 GCA_037367295.1 Apogon hyalosoma
CAGTCACTGACATTTTTATCCTGTTTGAATTATGTCATCATTTACACAAATTATGTAAATTTAAAAGATATTTTTACAAGTCAGGAAGCTCAGAGTTAACAGGTAAAACTGTCGACCAATCTGACTGCAGTATAATATGATACAATTCACTTTATTGTCCCATTAGGGTTATTTGTATTGGTTCCCAGTGCTGTTGCATATAGCTACAATTAATTAATCAACTGTCAGTTAAAATCTGAAACAATAATAGACAATAAAATAGGCAACACAAGATTCTCTGTATGATCTTTTCAGTTCCTGAAGATGTCGCTGCAGCTTCAACATGACAGATTTGTAGTGATTTTCACCTATTTTAAGACTTTTTATCAAAAGGTAAAATGTGCCACGGCAGCAGTCATTTTGATGTTGGTGACATGTATCACTTAATTGCAGTAAATTCAGCTGTTTAACACAAACTAGATGTTTCTTTATTGTCGTTGCCACAAACTGTGACTTATTTGGCTTGTAAATGTTTCTTCTGAATAAAAATATAAAAATCATGTGTGAATGGTCACACGATTCATGCATGTACAGGCAGAGAAGAAGTGTTGGACAGGTCCTGACACTCAGATAAAATTATCTCTAATATAATTTTTACTTGTTTTAAAATAAATATCTTGTTAAGTAGCAGTTAGGTGCAGCTACCAAAAGGAGGTAGCCAAATGTTATGTACAAAGGGATGTATGTATGTGTGTGTGGGGGGGGTAGTTTTTTTTTCTTTATAATATTTTAACTTATTTATTATATATTTTACGTCTTTTTAGTAGCATGTGTTCTGTTTTATGTGTTGCAGTGCAGCTTGTTTTTGCCCTTGTCTAAGCCAAATGTCCCCCACGGGAAACAAAGTGAACCTTGAACCTTAAAATATAAGATGGATATGTTATGAATGAACATTAAAATGAAAATGAATGTCCAAATGTTCAACTCAGAAACACACAACTCTAGCTTGGATTCATGCACACACCATCATTGTAGTGATAATGTGTAAGATGTACTGCAGAGACATCAAGCTCCACGTAGTTCAGATTATTGTGAGGTCTTCATGATGCGATCCAGGCTTCCGTCATGACTACACTAAATGTTAACATGCCATACTTTGTTGCTGACACGTGCTTTAAACAACAGATTAATTTCAGCAACCTGTGTTGTGTCTTTTTCTAATGCATCCCTGCTCTTTTCAACATTTCCACTTCACTATCCTCTCTCTCTCTCTCTAAACAGTTTGTGCCTCGTACGTCAACTACATTTTCTACCATGTTGAGTGAAAAAAGAGGTAACATTCTTTGTGATGTTCCTCTTGAATATGTTGATTGATTTTACTTTTACGCAATGCAAAGCTACGACTATATTTTCAGGGAAGCACTTTGCTTTTAGTTCTTTCACTATACACAGTCAAAATGGACCTGAGCTTTTTTCCTGTGTAATTTGGACAATTTTAGTAAAAAGGTGTTCTAGGCAAATTTTCACACACTTCACATATTTGGTTTTAGAAATTATACACTGTTTGGCTGCTGTATGTGCTGAAATTACTCCATGAAATTTAAGAAATGTAATTCAGACGTTTCATCAGAATCATTCATCTGTCATTTGAGCTAATAAATGTTAAGACCGAGTTTGTAAGATGGTCTGTAAAACCGTTTTGAGGGTGTTTGAGATTAACATACAGACTGAAACACTTTCAGAAAAATTGCTATCTTTAAACATAATACTATTATCATGACAATATAAACCTGTGTCAATTATACATATACCCTCTAGATGACTAACGTTATCACATGCACAGAAGAAAGGTTTAGAAATAACATTTCATTTAAATGTCATCCTGTAGGAACTGTTATTCACAGAGACTGAACCACAGGAAAGGCACAAAGTTCAGAATTCAGCCCTTTCATTTCACAATTAGATGAACCATTTCAAACAGACAGCTGAATAGATAACATTTACCATCCCTTTTCTCTCTAGATACACCAAAATGAAAACCGCCACCAACATCTACATCTTCAACCTTGCTTTGGCCGATGCACTGGTCACCAGCACGCTACCGTTCCAGAGCGTCAACTACCTGATGGGGACCTGGCCCTTTGGAGACGTCCTCTGCAAGATGGTGATGTCCATTGATTACTACAACATGTTCACGTCTATCTTTACACTCACCACCATGAGCATCGACCGCTACGTTGCCGTGTGTCACCCGGTCAAAGCGTTGGACTTCAGGACACCCCGCAACGCCAAGATCGTCAACATCTGCAACTGGATCCTGTCGTCGGCCATCGGTTTACCTGTCATGTTCAAGGCAAAGACCGTCGTCACTTGTAAGCATGCTCACACACACACACACACACACACACACACTGACAGGTCTTGTACAGAAATTGTCATCTGCACTGACCCCCAAACACATAATATGTAATATATTAGATAGCCTTCATGCTATACATGGAACATCCTGGAAGCAAATAATAATCACAAACATGATCATGAAGCAATTACAGAAAGTTCTGACCTTCAAGCAAGTCCATAACAAATTGGATATTGTTGAATCATCCTGTTGTGTTCAAGGGCTGGAAAACAAATACAAACTTGAGAGGAATGCTGCACAAAATTGTTAGCAAAATATGGAGAAAAGAAGTGTTCTTAAACTATGATCCAGGCTCTTACCAAATTTAATGAGAAGCAGTGAGGTAGAATATGCATAATCCTGCTGCCACAAACAAATGATAATGAAAATGTAACCATGAAAAATAGATGCAAGGCAGAGACAATAAAATATATTTATAAAAAAATAAAAATAAAAAAAAAAACATTACTTCATCTTCAGCTCTGCAGCTTAATTACGTTCTCCTACTGGCCCCATAAAAACACACAGCATAGGAAAGTTGTTAAGTTTTTGTGTAATTGGGCACCATTACGATTCAGATAAAGTGTTCCTTGCCTGGCTGGTAACTAATATAACTGTCTGAATATTCAAGAAGCTTCTTGCATAGACAGGCTTCTTTGTTAGGATGTAATTGCTGTGTTAATGGAGAGAAAACCTCCAGTGAAATTAGTGAGGCACAACTTTTACTTTGTTTCTAGGAGAGAGAATAATGAGAGATTACAGATCACAGTTAGTGTGGCGTGACTCTGAGGGAGATGTTGTTTTAGATCCACAAAGTGTTTTTTTTTTCTGTAAAAAGTTTAGCTTGAATTCCTAAAATCACTCTGTTTTATTCGTATGCAAATTTTATTGAACTGTTGGTCGGGATTAAACATCTGTCAGTCTGCTCTACTGTGAGATAGTGGCAACCAAGACAACTCCATGTTACATTTCTTTTTCTGATATTTTCCTATTACATATAATATTTTTAAGATATAGAAGAAGTGTTACTTTTAGATGTTTTATTTATTTTTCATGTGCAATATCCTTAAGTCCCTGTGACCCTAGTGAGGATAAAGCAGGTTCAGAAAATGAATGAATGAATATCCTTAAGTGCAATTTTTGGATAGTATTTATTTTTAGATATGGGTGCTTCTATGAAACTGGGTTCACTTTGGTGTCTGACACTGTTTAGACCCAATAATAAAAGAGAAATTTAGACATATTTCCCCCCAGGATGTACCTATTGATGACCTCAGATAAATGCAAAAAATATACTCTTACTCTGAGCCATCCCAGAATTAGTAAATTTTTGATAAAATATTGGGGCCAAAAATAGGACCAAAACTGGGACAGGAAAAGCTACCTAGGTGTCAGTGCATTTGATCTGGGAAGCATAGCTTGAAATGTTTTTATATACTGCTATTTAAAAAAAGACAGTGTTAAATTTGACAATCCTAGTGGTTTTTCTAATCCAGACATGTGGGTTTTTCATGAATTGGCAGTCTCATTCCAGGTTTCCCATGTAACCCATCGTGTCCACTTGCAATACACGCAGAACCTGCCCATTTAAACACATAAATCCTGAGTGATTTTGCAACAGCTGTAATTTTTGTGAAACACTCTGCCTTAAATAACTGGTTCAATTCCCAAAATGTACCTGTGAGAGAGTAAAGAGATATTAGAAAAAAATTGTAGTGCGTAATTTTTACATGCATATTCTTGTATAAAAATAATATAAAAATGTGTTTTATCTGAAAAATGTGTTATTCTTTTATCTCAGTAAGTGTTTATTTTTAAAATAGACCCAAAGTGCTTCCAAACTTGCTTCATAACATTGGTCTACATCTGGTTTGAGTTTTTAGTCCCCATGCCCTGTTTTTAGGGACCAGTTTCATAGAAGCACCCATATATATTACAAGTCATGGTGCTACTGTCTTTTAATTGTTTTTAGAATAGTTTTATACTTTTATACTGTTTTTATCTCTGACTTACATTTTGATTGTATATTTCAATCTTTTATACATGCACTCTGAGAGACTTCTGCATAATATGCCCTACATTGCAAAAATCCAAATCTTACCAAGTGTATTTTTCTCATTTCTAGTCAAAATATCTGATCACACTTAAAACAAAAAATAATCACCCTTCACTTGTTCCACTGGCAATTTTTTTTCTTCTCTTAATTCAAGATTTTTTTGCTTAATTCAAGCAAAAAATAAATCTGCCAATAGAACAAGTGAAAATGATCTTGGTAAGATTTCTTGAAATAAGATTTTCAAGATCTATTGTCTAAAAATAAGTTCTTTATATCTGACTGAAAAGTTCCTCTTTAGGTGATTATGTCTTATTTTAAATGTGATGAGATATTTTGACTAGAAATGAGAAAAATACATTTGGTATGACTTAGATTTTTTCCAGTGTATAATTATAGTCTCTGGTCCCAAGATCTGTTATCTCTATGTGTTCCAAAAGTCAGAAGAGAACTGGGGAAAAACAAAAACAAAAAAAAAAACAAAAAAAACAAACTTTTAATATATCTGCCTCCACTGCCTGGAACAAACTACAACAGGATCTAAAAATGAAGGAGCCGGTGTCTTTAAATACATTCAAAGTTAATTTAAATAAATGGGAAAATGAGCAATCTGGCTGTAGATGTTTTTCTAACTGAGTCAGGTTCTGTTTTGAGATGCTTTTAAGGAACATTGTGATATACTTGTAGTACCTTTGAAATTATTGGTGGTGTTCTATGGGTACGTTTTTAGTATGGTGGTGTTTTATGGATGCTTTTAGTCACGGACGATTTTGTTGGGTTTCTGTAAATTGAGTTGAGAGTCTGGTTTCGACCGGCTCTATATGTAAATAGTCATGAGATAACTTTTGTTATGATTTGACACAATATAAATAACATTTGATGGATTAATTGATTGGTTGGTTTTAGTGTGGATGTATGGCTGAAATTTTGACTTTCTGTAACTTCTGTTGTTGTAGTCTTAACCAGGAGGTAGTAATAATAATAATAATAATAATAATAATAATAATACTTTTCTCCCTATGTCCTCCCTTTATGTATGTGGAATGTCTTTAAATAACATGGCTAGAAGCCCAAGGCATTGTGGGACAATAACATGAAACATGATTCTTTTTAATTATATGTTGCACAAGCCTATTTACTCCTTCAGTAGCACTATTTTGCCATGAATTATAGGTAAAGTGATGATATTTTCAAGCTAATAAACATGCCTTATCATGCCTCAACTTCAAATTGATAGAATTTTGTGGTTTGTTGATAATATTGTTGATCAAAAAATAAAAAGAGAGATAAAGAATAATAGTAAGACCACCATAGTTATTTTCCTCTGTCCAGTATGTTAAGCATTATCACAAGTCATTATTATTATGTTTGCATTGTAACACTTAAATATTTAGCATTATTTTTCAGGAGGCAAAGAGCTGCCAGCATTGTCGGTCATGTTTATTATCCATAAGTGATAGCAAATAAGCGACTTTTATCAGACTTTTAACTCTGAGTTTGATCTAAGTCAGAGTCAGAGTCTGTCTGAAACTGCCTCCTGGTCCTGAATCTAACTGAACCTCTGAGAATTCTTTGCTGATCTTTCTCTGTCGGTTTTAACTTCAGTCTGACCTCTTATTGGCACACGATAAATCAGCATTTTAACAACGAAACCAAACTTCGCACCGATGCTGGTTTTCTCCCCCACATCTCCTGATCTCAGACCTCTAACACAGTGGGCATTTCCACTGTTTACAAAGTGCAAAACTCAAAGCTGCATCCCGAGCCGGACTCTGCGGCCGCTAAGCCGGTGAAGAGAAAGGAATGATCATCTGTACTTGTACTTCATGAGGACCTTGCTGATGATGATGGCCTTAATACTGAAAAAAAAATACTGTTTTTGCTGATGAAGATTATTGTGGTTATTTCTCCCTAAACACTCCTTGATGCTCAGCTTTTGCTCTAATGCGGCTCCTAAAATGCATTTTGATCACAAGATGACGGGTCATCATTACAGGTTTTCGCTGATGTTTCACTTTCCTGTTAAAAAGAAAAAAAAAAAGAGGATTTCTCCCTTAAGTGCAACAGAAAGCCTTCGAGAGTCAGTGGCCACAAAGGCATCTGGATGTCCCAGAGAAGGCTGTTGGCACAAAATACTGATTTAACTCTGAAAAAACCTGAAACATGGCTTTTCAGTTCAGAAGCTGAGGATGGCGCCATCTCCACGCCGTCCACCTAGTGCTGCTCGTCACACGTGAAGACAACCTTTCTGCATTGAGTTCCCTCTGAAGTGCAGTGAAGGGGCTCCTGTGATTGTGGCAGTAACAGAGTAGAAACACTAGGGGGCTCTCTCCTGCATCCAGCCCCAAAAATGGTCCAGAGTATTTCTGCCTCGTCTCCTTCCACAAACCCTTTAAGTCTCAGTCTTCGTCTGGGCTCGGCGTCTGTCCTTCAAATGGTCGAGGGTTTGTTTCACAGAGTGGCCAGGACGCGTGAGAAGGAGATAATGACAGAGAGGGTGGTCTGGCCCACGCCGAACACCAGGGCCTCCAGTGGCGCCATGTCCTTCCCTGCGACACGGTACACCCCTGCCACTGCTGCACCTGAGGGACAAAAACACACACGGGTTCAGGTTCAGGTTCAGGTCCAGGTCCAGGTTCAGGACCAGGTTCAGGACCAGGTTCAGGTTCAGATCCAGGTCCAGGTTCAGATTCAGGTTCAGGTTCAGGTTCAGGTTCAGGTCCAGGTTTAGGTTAAAGTTACTTTATTTAAACCTGTAGGTCGATCACTCTGCACTTCACATGCCGTATTGCACATTTTTAAATACTTTTATTAGGTACATGTGGTGTTTATCTGTCTGTCTTATCCTGTCACTGTGTATATGGGTTTTTTGTGTCAGTTCTAATATAGCTTGTATTTATTCTTATTCTACTAGTTTTAGTATATTTTGCATTTGTATCTACAACTTTGTACAGCAATTTGGGCACTTTCTTTTACTTTATTTTAAATGTGCCATATCAGGGGTTCCCAAAGTGGGGTACGCGTACCCCCAGGAGGTACTTGAAATATTTTTGGAAAAATACGTCACATAAATCATCATGTACCGAATCCAAAATAAATAATGAGATTTAATGCTGAAATATAAAACACAATAAATACATTCATATAATATTTTTTATTGTTAATCATCTTGTTTAGGCTTTGGTAACATTTTAAGAACATTTCTATTTTATATTATTCAAAATGAGTTTGAGTAGTTAATTATTTTATGGTAATTAAAGGTTCATTTATTAATTCATAACCAGTTTATTTATTTTTCTTATAAATAAAAGAGGGTACGTTTCAGTTTATATTTTACACACAAAATTTACTTAAACTTTTTTTTTAAATAAATCAATATATATACAACAGTTAAATATATGTTATTTGTTTATAAAGTTTTAAAAATTTAAACAGACACCTTTGGCATAGGAATAAATTTGGCCTACTTTTTTCAATCAAAAATGCTGAAGTGAGAGTTGGGGGTACTTGGCTAAAAAGTATATTTCAGGGGGTACTCCACTGTAAAAAGTTTGAGAACCACTGTGCTATATAAATAAACCTGACCTTGCTGTCCCTTTCACATATCATTTCACAATTCTTCTCAAAGCTTCATTTATTTTCCTAAGATATTTGTAAGCTTGCACATAATCGACGGTCTCAACTTTAACCCCTGAAGACCCAAATATCCACTGTTGTCCAAAACCATCTACTGATGTAAACTGTTCAATACCTGTTGATCAATTAATTCTATCAGTACATGTAAATAACTGGTGTAAAATGCAGTTTGTCATCTTTTCATGGTCATCAGATATGACCCATTTGGACGTTCAGAGGCTCCGTAGTTACCGTGGAAACACCATCATCTTCTACAACATTGATTCACCAGTGAAACCCACAGAGTTAGATAAATGACAGTGGATGGAGACATTTATTTTATGTTCAGTCATAGGTAGATTTGCTGAAAAAGTCACTTTTTCTTCAGTTTTCTCTGTTTTGATATGGTAACATTTGAATTTACTCTGAGTTTTCATGAACATCTACTTTATCAGCTAATTTAATATAAGGAAAAACACATGATTTATACAGAAAAAAGCAAAATACAGAGTATAATATTAGGATAAATGGTGATAAATGGCTTAAGAAAGGTTAAATAGAGAGGGAAAAAACCATGTGGGGACTGCCAGAAAAGTAGGACTGGGTCTTTATGGGTTAATTAAAGTGTCTTTGGGAGTTTTCCTCCTCAATAAGTATATTTTTAGTTTTTGTTACGTGTAGTTTGCAGGTAGGATGGCTCTCACCACTGATCAAAATCATCATTTACCGCACCGTGGCCACTCTCATAGTCCTGGGGGAGACGACCATGAACATTAATACACACCCAGAGTAAACAGATGGGCAGGAACACACACACACACACACACACACACACACACACACACACACACACACACACACACACACATCTGTCTCTCAGGGTCTGTCAGAGATATCACAGATTGCTTGTTCACAATGAGCACAAACACAGCCTCCTGCATCTTTTCTACCCATCAGCCCCCTGCCGGGAGTCAAATATTCTGCACAAAGGCCGGGGACGTTTTGTGTTTGAATATTAAAAGACAGGAGGCGTTCATGTGTGGCCGCAGACAGCTCTAGGGGACGTTATTCAGTAAACCGGCCACATACTGCGTTGATGCTCTTCCCACAACAGTTTCTCACACTGTCCCTTAGAATACGTTGTTTGGGCCATCGTCATAGAAACACAGCAAGAGGGCAGTTTTTTTTAGGAATCTCTAGTGTCGTCGTGGCACTGAACAAAACTCAGAGATAATGTTGTTTTTAGCACAACACATTTCCTTTACTTCTCAGCTGGGATTGTTGATTTCTTCTGCTTGACCGCATGTTGACTTCTAGCCAGATAACAGTAGAGTACACATGCAGAGGGGGAGGGCGGGGCTCACAGTCGATACGCCCGCTCCCCCTGATTGCTACACATTAATAATAAAGCATCTTTCTATTTTGGGGGCCCACTTGCATCTGTGATGGAGAGTGATTCATTCAGTGAACTCCTGCCCAGTAGCTACTCTGAGCAATTTCGGTCTATTTACTCGCTTTGTGATCCAACTGTTACAATAGGCAAGGCAAAGCAGGGCTTAACCCTTTAACCCCTGACGTGTCTGTGGTGAGCATTCTGAATATGTGTTCATTCATTCATTATGTGAATCCCTCTTTATCCTCACTGGGGTCGCAGGGGTCGCCGGGTACACCCTGGACATGTCACCAGTTCATTGCATCATGACATATAGAGAGAAACAACCAGTCACTCTCACATTCACACCTATGGGCAGTTCAGATTAAGCGATTAACCTATCAGCGCATGTCTTTGGATGTTGGGAGGAAGCCGGGGAGAACGTGCAAACTCCACACAGAAAGGTCCCACCCCCATCGACTGGTGTTGGAATCGAACCCAGGGCCCTCTTGCTGCGAGTGCTAGCCACTGCACCACCGTATCGCTCTCTGAAGAGATGATTTATGTTAAATAATTAATAAAAACTCAGCCATTTGTTCAAGAGGAAAAATTTTAAAATGTGCTGATAGAATAGACCGTGCTCTTTCCATAGACATCTGAGCATGCTCAGTGCAGCCCTCACCACCTGTACAATGTCAAAACACAGAGCAGTGAGGCCAACTCGCTATAAAAATAGATGGTTTGTGCTTTTTTTTTTTTTTTTTTTTTTTTTTTACACTGTTTTCTTTGTCCTTTTTGTTTTCACTGTTGTTTGTAGTATTGGTGTGATATTCTCTTTTTTTTTTTATTGTGTTTTTACTGAGTTTTGACTGTGTAACTGCTTTTTGGAGTTCAAAAAGCAGCTGGACAGATTTAGAAAAAAAAGTACCAATGGGCCAAAATTCAAATCCTTGTTGTTGTTCAGTGTGTTCCAGTTCACAGTTCATGTTCAACATCCTAAATTGCTTATTGATCTACATTTTAGTGCCTTATTTAGTAAAAACCTGTCAAACTTCAACTCCTCTCGTTGTCTTTTTCTGTTATTCCACCCTGTTCTGACCCTAAAACACACAGTAAAACAAAACCACTGAAGAAAACGAACACAAGCACAGACTCACAGCTGCTTTTATGACACTGAAACAGATGAAAATTCACAGCAACACATTTACCTGAAATAATGTCTAAGGGGCAATAGTAATATTCTGTGTCTTGATATTGGCCAAGGCCAAAAACTGCAGCATGCTTTCAAGAAATTAAAAAAAAAAAAAAAAAGATGGAGCATAGACTGCTACTAATGAAGACCACAATCTACAGCTACACAGTCCTGCTGGAGAACAGAATTAATGTCACTGAATACACATGCATTACTTCTGATTTGTTTTTTTGTTTCCTTATCCCAATGAAAATTTATATTTAGTCAAGTTATCAAAAGAAATACTGCTCCACAGTCTAATTTAAAATAGGAGAAAAGAAAAGGAGAATAAAACCCAAGATGCATTATATTATCAGCAACAATTTTATTTTAAACCCTCGCATTTTGGTTGTAGGTTTATGTTACACCTTTGTTTGTTTAGCTTTTCAAAACACCTTATTTTCATGACAATTTCCTTTTGTTTTTCATTGGTAATTATTTTATATTTTAATTAGTGCACAGATGCCCTTTTATACATTTAATTTAGTAAAATATAATGATGCTAGATTTGCTCTTTTCACTGTTGATTAATCTGTTCATTATTTTCTTCAATAAACTGGCCAATAAAAATGGTACTATATGCTCAAATGTCTCGTTTGGTCTGAAATCCCATAGATATTCTGTCACTGAGGAGGAAGGAAACCAGAACATACTCACATTTTGGAGAAATCTGACAGCTTTGACTTTTTTTTTTTTAATCAATAAAAGTGACAATAAATTATCAAAATAGTTGTTTAACTTTATTAAGTACCTCTACATATAAATGTGAAATTGTTCAAGTTGCTCTGTCCAGTACAATAGTTTTTCTATTGTTTAGTCAAGTTTCTATTTGTATGATCAAGCTGAAAAAGTGACTAATGGGTAATCTATCTATCTATCTATCTATCTATCTATCTATCTATCTATCTATCTATCTATCTATCTATCTATCTATCT
>JAPQRP010000003.1:27498448-27526714 GCA_037367295.1 Apogon hyalosoma
TAATAGTAACGACATGTTTATGATGATGTTATACAGACTTGCTTTTAGTTCATTCTTATGTAATTACTGTATGTTTAAATATACACGTTTATAGTAATGTTAAGTTGATATTCTGTTATGAGGGATTCTACCTAGGGGGCGCTGTTCTGGAAGAGGGGAGATAAGTCAGGAGATGAGAGAGTTGAGTTGACTGTTGGAGCTCACTAAAAAGTTATGAGAAAGACGCTTTACCTGTTCTGACTGATTTGTTCCTTCGTACACACCCGTGTTGCTTACAATAGTAAGATAGAGTTATAGTGGACAATCAAATCTTTCCAAAATATACAATATACAGCATGGACAAAACCAATGGGTTTGAGTGAAGTTGTGTGAGTATGGCCTCACAGGTGGCCCTGACCTTATCAGATTCAATTAAAGGTCATTTTATTGTATATTTTATGGTTATTCGTTTTGTGCATCATAAATTCAGTAAACGTTTCGTGTCTACATTCTAGGTCATTTGGATGTATGCTCTACCCACATAAAAATAAAATGTCAACATACATAAAAGACATAGCATGACAAGGAACAAGAAACATCTGAGAACAAAGATGTAGAATAACCTCAGAACAGAAAACATGTATAAGCAAAATCTAGAAAAACTAACCCAGTTGGCATAAAAAAATAAAAATAAAAAAATAAATGGTCCCATCAAACTATTCCTTTTTTGTGGTTCACATGGATGGCAGATGAATAACATCCACCATTTTGTCACCAGTTGTTGGAACTCACATTCTGCAAAACATTCATGTTTATCACATGTCTGTGGATTGTCAGGGCTTGGTTTAGACTAAATATAGATGAGTGTTATTTCTGAAAGATACAGCTGAAAAGCACCCTGATACAGATGTAGCTACAAGTGCTGATACGTCACTTATTTTTGGTCCAGAAACCTTGAAATCAAGTGTAACCATTATGTGCAGAAACATACAAAGCAACGTCATTGAAAGTCGCAATGAGATAAGATTGTTACGCTTCAGTTTGCCTTGAGTTTCTTGAATTTTCTTCTCTAGACCTTTGTTAGTGTCCACATTTCATATCCTTTCATATGCATAAGTACTTTAAGTAGTACTGCACATGGAGACTAAATCTAAAAATATCTTGTGTTGTATTTGTACTCCATCATGTACGCTTTCAAAATGAAACTACAACATTGATACTACACAGATACTGACACCAAATATTTAGATAGGCCTAGATTATATTTATATTGGATTTGATGCACCTACCATTAGATGTAGTGACACTGTATACTACACCATAATATACTATACTATACTATACTACACTGACCTATACTATACTATACTATGCTATGCTACACTATGCAATGCTATGCTACACTACACTGTACTGCAATGTACTATTCTGTAGGCTACTATACTACTATACTATATTACACAATGCTACGCTACGTTACACTGTACTGTACTGTACTGTACTATGCTATGCTATTTACACTATACTATACTATACTACACTACATGATACTGTACTATACTGCACTGTACTATAGTATACTGCACTATACTGTTCTACACTGTAGGCTTCTATACTACTATACTATACTACACAATACTACACTACACTGTACTGTACTGTACTATACTGTAGGCTACTATACTACTATACTATACTACACAATACTACACTACACTGTACTATACTATGCTGTACTGAACTGTACTGTACTGAACCATAATATACTACTAGACTGTACTACACTACACTACACGACACTGTACTTTACTATACTAAATGATTGTACTATACTATGCTATGCTACACTGTACTACAGTATCCACTGATGTCAGTTGCCATGATCTTACGTGATCTTTTTAATGTATGAATGTGAAGGATACATAGGTTAAAAGGATCATATGTAAGTAGAGATCCCTGAGCATATATACTGTTGAATTACTCTGGATAGTCGTCCATCTTGTCTGTTAGTTTTTCATTATTTTTTGCAAATTTAAGGAAAAATGGCACACCTTTGACATCCCACTGGGTATATTTAAAGTCAGGTCATGTTCTTTGCTACTTTGTCCAAAATAATGAGCATAAAAAAATCAAAAATGAGTTATGGCAATACCTCAATACATGGATTTAGGAAAGTGTGTAACCCTCAAAAACCTATACAGCCACTGGCGATCAAAAGCCTCTACTGATCTAAAATGTTTAATAACTTTTGAACTAGTAATCCTATCAATACATTGAAATAATTCAGGCAAAATGCAGATTCACTGCTTTTCATTGACATCAGATGTGACCCATTTGGACATTCAGAGGCTCCATAGTGACCATGGAAACACCATTATCTTCAACACAGATTCATCAATAAAACACATGCAGTTTGACAAATGACAGCAGTTATACATATTTTTCATGATCAGTTAATGACTTATTTTGCAAAAGAAGTTACACTTTCTCTACTTTTATATAACAGTCATTGAATTTTGTCTGAGCTTTTATGAACACCTACGAGGTCAGTGAATTGAATATAATATTTTTCCTGGAAAAATGAAATGAACAAATAAATAGTGATATATCATACAGTTATAGGTCTTTAAGGGTTAAAGGATTTCTCTGTGGTGATGATTTATGTTCAAGACTATAAGACTGTGAGAATTTGCTGTTTTTGTTGTAAATTAAGTAAAAAAAAAAAAAAAAAGACCGAGCATCTGGGACTCATGGGCAAACAAAAGAACAAATCAGAAGCAGCTCTGGGCATGAATTTTTATAGCTTCAAAAAATTTCTGACTTTTTCAAGACTAAGTTATTGTCACGTTGGAACCCTAGTTTTTTGTGTAAAATAGGCAAAACAATTTCCAAAGCCTGCATTATGACTTAGCGAGTCAAAGCCTCCATTTGCTTCCTCCATTATCGACTTGTGTCATTGTGCTTGAGCTGTTTTGTCAGTATTATTAATGCACTTCATTATGTTTCACTCTGTTTGCTGTCAGTCAAATGCTCTCTGCACAAAGAAATGAAAATCCCTGCCAGAGTATAGAGTGAATTTGGGCGTCTTTGTTTGCTGCAGGAGAAGTCAATTTCAAGCTTGGATTGGCACCAAAATTTAAACTTTAAAAAACAGATAAGACACTTGTTAATGAGCAGTGTGATCTTATGTACCTTATGGCATGCATTAAAACTACATACCCGGCCCAGCTGCAAAGAAAAAGGCTGACAGATGCAACCGGTCGATAAGTGAAGAAGAAAACTTGAATTTCTGAGATATCTTCGCATTTCAGTAAAACAAAGCTGCAGCTGTTTCTGTTCTGTAGAGACGGATGTGAGAGCAGCGGGGGAGCAGGTATGAATCCCAGCAGGCCTCAACACACACTCTCCTGTTAAAGCTCTGACCAATATTTCATTGATTTTCCCCATTTCTGTGACAAGGCGGAGAATAGGTTTCAAAGGCATCATATCCTCAGAGCTCTAACCCAAATGTAGCAGCAGTGGAAAAGGCTTCAGGTTTGTCGTGCCGGTGGGACTGCAGTCTGGCCGAGCTTTGCCGAGACAGCCTCGCCTGGTTAGGAAACAGCTGCCGTGACCCACTTCTCTGCTTCTTGTGTAGCTCGCCTCTGTATTTATTACAGTGAAATGGGCTGAGCAGACGCGGAACAAAGGTGGTTTTATCTTTATTGTGTCCAACAGTTCGGGCCTCAGAAGGAAAAGAGGGAAGGTTGAGGGTAGACAGTCGAGTGCAGGGTTTCTAATTTACACATTTCATACATGATTTCAGACTTGACCCTTTGCTAAGGTCGTGTAACAAAAGCCATCTGCATTTATGTATTTTCAGCAGCAGTGATTTGTAGCAGGAAGCACATATTTTACAACCCAGTAGCCAAAATAAACTGTAACAATTCTGAAGTTTCTGCAAAAAAAAAAAAAAAACAGAAACTTACACGTTCAATGTTTCTAAATCAAAAATACATTTCCAAATATATGTGTTTCAACCTCTATTGGAAGCTGTAAATTCTTCGCAAATGCAGTTTTTTATTTGTTTTCGCACAACAGAGCGTTCATGATGCACAGTATTCGATGGTTAAGATGATAAAGTTATTAAACATTTCTGGTTAGGTTTATGGAAAATACCAGGGAAAGTCTGCAAATATATGATTAAAATAATTACAGTTTTTTAAACCATGATGTTTTCCTAAACCTAACAAAATAACTTTTACTGCCTTAACCTAAAAATGTACAGAGGAAATGTACATGAAGTGTCTGCTTAGAAAAGTCCAATTGTAAAACCACCCTGTGTAAAAATACCTCATGTCTATATGGAGGAAAGAGAAAAGAAGTCAGGGTTCTTTCAATGGAAAGCGATGTTTATTTGCTGCAAAATCAAGGCACAGATTAGTACTCTGTCCACATTAATACGGATATTTTTGTGAACCAGTATTTCCACTTTCCCTTCTGTCTATTTTAACAAAAACCATCCACCTGACCTTCATTTCACAAAACATCTCTGTACATACTAGAAGTGAAAAACAACTGGTGGAATGTAAACTGCAGAGACTATTGACCTTCAGATCATGTTGTTAAAGTTACCTGAAACGCACTGGCTCAAGTTTCTTTGTTTTGCGGGTTTTTACCACAACACTAGTGCACGTGTATATGTCCCAAATACATCGGTGTTGATTGAGATCTACTGCAGGTGCTGATATATACTCCTATATGGCCTATATATGATGTGGCAGGTGTTTTCTTTACACAATACAATAGAAATGAGCAAATTAATCTCTCTCGTTTTCTTGTTCACACGGATACGAACCAAGATTCTAAAAATTTGCACTATAGAAGGCATCTCAATACGTCTTAATTTCGTGACATAAAAACTGCTTAGATGTGGATAAGAGGCTAGAATGCAGAGAAAAGTTTGTGACAAAATGTGGGCAGCAGAACTTGGATTTCTAGTTTAGGTGCATATGAACATTATTTCAGGGTTGGAACCAGATGACACTGATTTACATAAACGTCAACCCGTAAAGACCCAGTGTTACTTTTGTGGTAGTTCCTAAATGAATTTTTCTCTATTTATAACCTTTTGAAACTGATTTATCACAAGTTATTCTAATACTATGCTCTATGTTTTTGCATTTTGAAGTATAAATCAGATATTTAATGTAGTGATCATGCACATGTCCATAAAAGCTCAGATTAAAGTTGAGGGTCATTATTTCAAAAACAGAGAAAACTGGAGAGAACAAGACTGTTTTAATAAAATATATCTTTAACTAAACATAAACTTAGTGTCACTGTCATTTATCAAACTCCATGGGTTTTACTGGTGAATCAATGTTGTAGAAGATGACTGTGTTTCCACGGTAACTATGGAGCCTTTGATGACCATGAAAAGATGACAAACTGCATTTTAAACCAATTCTTTATATGCATTAATGAGATTAATGGATCAGAAGATTTTAAACATTTTAAATCAGTAGATTGTTTTGGTCGTTGGTGGATATTTGAGTGTTTATGGGTTAATTTTTTTTTTTTCAATCTTTTTTTTTTCTCCCATTTTGACAAATTGGCACTATGTATTACTAGCAGTAGAACCACTAATTTTGATCTATGTTTTATAATAGTATAGTGTTAAGGGGAGGAGTTATCTGGATTTCTGCCATGCCCAATAAATCCTGAACATGCACTCGCACACACAAAAAATAAACAACTCATGACTATATAGTCAATAAGTAACTGTAACATGTAAAAAAAAAATTCATAATTTCTTCTGTGTAGATTCTAATAATATGTATTGTTGCATAACATAGCAAATAACTCAAGGTGAATAGTTACCTGTGTAATATTGGCATAATCAGTGCTCCAGTAGCCTCAACATGTTAAAATGTCACTCTTCTTTAGTTTTCTTCAGTGAAATCTCAAATTTCTACACATAAACATTCCTCCATATTCGTGTTTTCCTGTCATCACAGACATCCACTGTAATGTTCAACCACTGAGGTGGAGCAGGGTAATAAAAGAGCTCAAGTTGCCCCTCTGTCTATTCATCTGAGACGTAGTAGGGCAAACAAACGAGGAGAAAGAGAAGGCTGACCCTGTTGTTTTGAGTAAACTACATCCTGTACAGTATAATCCCCAAACGGAGGTCTTTTGTTTGAGTAGGACTGAGCTAACTGCAGGGCGTGGAGGTATTACTGTACCTCAACTGAGCTGTCAGGATGAAATAAAGCTGCTTCCACTTCACACAAAAACACACAGAGAGAAAGCAAAAAGGAGTCAGAAACCAGTTTGACGCTGCACATGCAAAAAACACAGCACGGCCATGTCTTAAAACTCCACATGTGTAGAGTTTAACTGACAAAAAAGCCTGCGGTCAGCCGGCTTAAATCATACCCATAGCTCTGAATAAAATCAGGTCATTTCATAATGGGAGTGTTGTATCCCAAATGACAGACAAATCCTCCCTCAGTGTGACAGTGATGTACTGTAAATGCCCCTGGAGGCTCAAAACAGGAGAAAGGCAGTGATATGGGAGAGACGGGCTCACCAAGCTTGTTGAAATAATAACAGGACATGGGTGTTTGTGGCTCCACTCGGCACTCATCCAGCTGTAGAATTGCATAATATGAACATAGGAAATTGTGCTGATAAACTTTCTATTGTTCCAAAGTGCCAAGCAGAACAACAAAATAAACAAAACATGGGCTAGACCATCGACCGGTGCAAACAATGACACTGATGACGTGGAGAAAAAAAATCTAATAAAAAGTGTGTTTGTTTGCACATATAAACTGAGACAAAAATAACTGAGCAGCTAATGGTTTTACAGTTAGATTTAGTGGAAATAGCTGAACTGTGAATGTGCACAGAAACTTGCCAGCCCCAAGAGAATCCAAAATTTACAGTCAGCTGATGTGAAAACCTGCAGGTACAAGCTCAGATTCGGTGCTTAGTTTGGAGGCTCGACTTGAGAGAAAAGGAAGAAAAAGAGGCTCCAACAAAATCCCCACTTAAACTAAAATAACATTCTAGTATAAGTATAGTAACATTTTACAACACTGCTGAAAAATGTGTTGTTGAGAACTTTATAGGTTTGTTTCCATTGACTATCATTTTCCTGCGGCTTCAGATCCTGCAGTTTGGGACCAGATGATCTGAGCTCTGGGTTCCAGATGACTTAGGCCCTGTTCGCATCTGGCAATAACATGTGTTTGGGTGATCTGATCACATGCAGAAGCTCTAATGCCAGATGTGAATACACCCAAGATGCACTGAGATCTGATTGCTTAGACCACATTCAGAGGTGGTCTGGGTCACATGTGGCCACAGTGTGAACATGAATGTGTCCTTGGCTGCAACGAACAATAGCCTGGACTTATCTGACGTTCTCTGTGTGAAGATCCAGGAACATATTTGTTTGCACGCAAGGGAGCAAATACCACATCTCCAAGGTGAAGTCTAAACCAGACATATTTGTTCTCATTTGGATTATGTTGATGCTCTCATAGATTTTATGATCGCCTGTCTTTAAAGTATTATATGGTGTTATTAGTTTAATAAAAAAAAAAAAAAAAGACAAAGAAGTTGCCTGTTACTGTTGTTTTTTCAAGCTTTGCTGTTTCAGTATTTTCAGAATTTTTTTTTTTCCATTTCTGAGTGACATTAAAAACAACTAGACATGCACACATTTCCTGAAGGAAATATAATCCGTGTGCTTGCCTCTTGCCAGATTTGTGGACTTGTGGCTAGGTGTGACGTACAAGCAAAAAAAAAAAAAAAGTACCAAAGAAGGACTGGTTCTAAATAAAGTTGAGCAACAAAACGAACTGCACAAAATACATGAAAAAGGGGTAAAACCAATAAAAGGCCCTTTTAGGGGTTCTAAAAAGAGACTGAAAATACAATACTTTGCAATCACCCACTGAGTCTAAAACAAAAACAAAAAGATGGGCCTTAAAGTGTATTTAAAAGGGGAGTCAGTGGTTAAGATGGGGGGTGGGGCAAACTGAAGTGGGAGGGACAATCTCCTTTGAAAGACTTCAACTGACCAATTACAGCCAGGTGAGTAGAAACATGGAAGGTGCACCTGATAACCACTAACAACCTGTGGACAAGATCCAACCACGAAAGAAAACAACTGTGGGATCTGTGTCTGGAACAAATGACACTGAGAAGACCAAAAACAAGATAAAAACATTAAATCTGAGGAAAAGGGTTGCAGCGAGATTTCTTGAATTAATATTAAATCTAGAAATAAGCATGTCTACATGTATGAACACTTAAAACAACAAATTAACTCTTAAAACAAGATAAATGATCTGACACTTCTAAATCGAAGGGGTTTTTTTTTATTAGTTTGGTAAGAACCAAATAATTTGCAGTGTATAAATAATAATAGTTGACAGTCAGCCTATCTGTTGTCCACCCTTCTACCATGTGTCATTGTTTAATGTATAAGCTTTAAAGACTTATATCGGCAAATATTAATGCAAAGGGTCGGTTTGTGCCCGTGCCAAAACTGGTGTCAAGACTGTAGCTGTGGTTAATAAGTCATACAGTCAAATAGGTTTGTTTTATAAATGTTTGATTAGATTTAATGTTCTACAATGTCAGTAAGCTTGTGTTCAGCATTAGACTAAATATAGTCACTTATGAGCCAACATGGCAGCAGCCCAAACCTCCTGCTTTCACAACAGCAGGTCAAAAACCAGTGGGTGATGTCACAGTGCCTTCGTCTTATACCGTCTAGATTTATGTTCGCACTGCTGCATCATATTATTAAGACTTTTCTGTAAAGACCAGCTTCACTTTTAATACACAGTGGAGTCTGCTGGAAAAGAAGAACAGCAGAATGATGAAAACAAGGGGCAAATGGATCCTTGTAGCCAGAGTACACCCAAAACACACTGTCTGATTTCTATTTAGTGCAACAGAAAATGGTTAATTCATAACACAACCAGATGATTTATGAGGACATACAACAGAAGATGGAGAACAATTACAGTCCATTTTTGCTCTGATGCAGACAGAGAATCACAACGCTTTCAGAAAAGGCACAGGTTCATTTAAGTCGTGCGTGGACTCATGTCCTTGTCTATGGACTTGTCCCTTTTATAAGGAGTTGGACTGGATGAAATGGACTCTGCAGCTTCATTACAACCATGACGAGACACTTTTCAGCTCCATGATGGACACTATTGCAATGCTGAGCAACACTAAAGCTGTGCAAGAGTAATAATTTATACATTCTGCTTTGCTTTACACTTATTTCTACGCTTAGATTTTAGTGAATCATGAATATATTGTTGCCCATGGAGTTGGAAAAAAATATTTTTGCCTCTTCTCATGAAATGATTGTGACAATGTGATTTATTCTTGATGATAAATTGTAACTGGGACTCAGTAGGACAGAATTTTTCCAGTTTTATGGGCGACATTATATACTTAAAGCCATTAAAAATGCATGATAATATGTACATTTGGAGATATATTAAATTAATTGGTTTGGGGTTACCTTCCTATTAAAGATGAACACTTGAATTGAAACACATAAATGTATTTTAGGTTAACGCTTACTGACTATGTTAGTGGTAGATATCTGCACACTTACAAGAAATCAGAGAGGAAAACAAAGGTTCTAACCTATAACATATTTGAAAAATGTGTAAAAGTATGTAAAGTAAATGCAACATAGGGGCACAATTAAAGATGTAAAAATAGTGGGTAAATAACTTTCAGGCTGATATTGACAACGTGATGTGATTCAGTTTAAACATACACTTCTAGACATAAAGATGAAATATATATCAAATATTGAACTTAAAGGAAGAGGTGACACTCCTCTTTCTTCACAGTGTAAAAATAGAACGCTGCTGTATATTCTCTTGACAGAGATGTTCATACAATCAAATAAACCACATAGAGTAAATATAGACTGAAGCCTCTTTAAATCTAAACATCTGACGGTCCTCCAGAGAATCTATTAGTGAGCCCTCAGGACTGCTCTCTCACAAACAAAGCATCTCTCCGTGCCCTTAAAGCATAACGTGGCCTCCTTATAGGATAAAATGTGGTCTGAGTATGTGGATGAAGTGGGATGCAGGCAGAGTTCGACAGCAGTGAGGAAGCAGTGATGCCTCTGGGGAGCGTCAGGCAGGTTATATCAGGTCAGGACCGGAGCTGGATTCCCTGCAGCGGCTCGATGTAGATCTGGTATCCTGCCCTGTTTTCATACCAGCACAGCGCTCAGGGACCAGCACTGGTGGAAATGGTTTAGCCCCAGGTAGCTGTGGCTGAGGAATCCATATTTTCAGCTAAATGGGGGAAATCGACACTGCTGTTCAGTGTAATAACCTCACCACCTGCAGTAGAAACGCAGAGACAAAAGCAGAGCTGTTTGTTCCATTGTTCCCCGGTATCTTTTCCAAAGCATCCATCACTGATGCTGAGCCGCCAGCATCAAAACGCTGCAGCTTAATCCTTAACAAAGTCAAAAAGAGACGACAGCCAGCCCACTTTTACGTGTCAGCTGCAAAACTGAATAGAACATCCAGCCTTTTGTAAGGTATGTTTCTGCCATCTTATAGACATGTTCAACAGAAACACCAGTTCTGTAATTGTGTGTGTGTTTGTGTGTACACTGTGGTATAAATGTTTACTGTGTTTTTCTTATTTGTTGCATGAGTACACTAGATGGACTGTTTTTATGTGTATGGTGTTGTTTTATGGTAGGGGCTATAATCGGCTTGCATCTCGGCATGCAATATGTTTATTAATATGCACTGTCCCTTTAAATAAATGAACTTCAAAGTATTCAACTCATTTGTTTGCTGTTAATTTTATCACAATTTGGTGAATTTGGCTCATTTTTCTTGCTTCCAACTCATTAACTTTGACAAATAAATGCTTAGTTTCTAACCCTGACCACTAAACATAAACTGAAGACAATAAACATTATTTCTATTTCACATATCACTGTTCATGATGTTTCGTCTGATAATTGTTGCTATTAGATAATTGTTGCTCATATAACCCCCTGTGTGTTATCTTCATGTGTACGCCTGTAAAACACAATGTAATCTGCTTTATCACCTTGCACAACAGAAGGGAACAGGTTATACTTTTCACCATGTCTGTGTGACGTAACTCACAAGCCTGGTATGTAAGTTCACTGAATGAATATCTGGAATATCTGGAGACGTTTAGTGTTTTATGTGTCTAGCTAAAGAAAGAACAAAATGGAGCCTGAAAATCTAATATTCAATGATGTTACACTATTAATACATACGACACATCCCTTAACCCTTCAAATTAAGAGAATATGTAGCATTACAGTTGACGTATTGAACAGCTCCTATTTTTAACAAGGCTTTTATTGTGAAACATACCTCAGTAACGTGCATGAAAACTCACTGAGTGCTGACATTTTTAACATTTTCAAAGTTTCATTGCTAAATACATACAGCAAAAAATGAATTTGGCCTTGTTGTGTTTTGCGGGGTTGAAAGGAGTTGAGCATTTTTTTTTTTTCCTTCAGACACAACAAGAAAATTGCTTAAAAGCACATTAAGTGCAAGCTGTTTTTACCGCTGCACATATTTCACATACATCCAGACTGAGAAATACATATGTGTGGTCATTATAACTTTACTAAACCAGCAAACCTGATGTTGGCTCATAACTTTTGCCTGATAATGCACATGAACTAAATCCTGATTTTAATGAGTCTCACTGTAAGTATTTTTAATTGATCTACCATTTAGAATTAGACTATTCATGAACTCTCATGGTTTTAATTTGCAATTATTTAACACAAAAAGCTGATATTTTTTTTACTGTCTTGAGTGTCTTATCTCAGCATCCATTGTTGACAGTCAGTGACAAACATAACTCACAGACAATAGTATTGATCTTTGTTCTGCTATGTGTATTGCAAATAGATAGAGGGGAAAAAGTAAATAATATGCAGACTTGTTTTCTGTGCGCAGGGTTTGCATCCCCTTCTACCCCACCACCCGAAGGGGTGGCAAGGGGTATTGTTTTTGGTTTGGCTTGTTTGTTTCTTTGTTTGTCTAGTAACACTCTAGCAGCAAAACTATTGGTCGCATTCATACCAGACTGGGTTTATAGATTACCAGTGACCCAAAATAGATCTCATTTCATTTTGGGAACAGAAGGTAAAAGTTCAGTTTTTTTTTATGAATTAAAAAAGAAATCCCATTTACTTATAATGGGTGAAATTTCAAATGTCTGTTGCAGCAAAACTATTGGTTGAACCAAATTGGGTTTATAGATTACCAGTGACCAAGAATAGATGTGATTACATTTTGAGAAAAGTAGGTCAGAGTTCACATTTTTTATGAATGTTTTTAATGTTTTTTTGTTTTTTTTTCCCATTTCCTTATAATGTTTAATATAAAATTTCAAATGTCTGTAAAAACATCAATTTTGCTTCAGTTTACTTTAGACTTGGCACATATATAGAAGCAATTAATATGCTGGCATCAGCACATGCATAGACATGATGACATCAGCTGGATCGATTCCAAAATAAGCTACAGCATGTGCGAGGGGCGGGGTTTATTGTGCCTGGCACCACTTGTTTGTTTGTTTGTTTTTTCCTGTTTTCTCTCTGCTAAATACCACTCTATATGCACTGTGTTGTTTTTAAATCACTCTATAAACTCTTATATGCAGATTTTTTTTTTTTTTTCTATCACAAAAACTGTAAATATGGGTATATTCAGTCTGAAATTAGCTTTGGATAAAAAATGTGAACTAAATGGCTCATGATAAAGATTTCCAAACACTGTACATCATGCAAAAATAACACAACAAAACACCCATTTCCCAGACACTCAACGTATCACGTCTTTGGCAACAGTTCCAGTTGTTTCAACCATGACTCAAAATATGAAATGATTTACAGTCAGGCACATTTTTCACCCACATTAAAACTCCGAGCTGCTCCCCTGAGCCAGAGGAATACAAATATGAACATCATTTAAAGTTCCTGTGCCCAGATCAACTCAATAGCAAAAACAAATGTGCACAGACTTTCAGATGGGTTTTTCATCTGCTGGAGGATGTGTCTTTTCTTAAGCATCTGCTACTCGGAAATTTGAATAAAGCATCAATCTGAGGTGGTAAAAGTTTCTGGAAGTGTTCCTGTCATGTGAGGGCGCAGAGACCCGAACGGTATGAGTTCTGTAAATAATGGTTTTAGAAAGACAGATGAAACAGAAGTTTGAAAAATGTGGTCACTGTGACTTGTATTGGAAGTGTTTTTATTATTTACTTGTTTATTTTTATTAAAGTAAAGTTTAAAATACTTTTGGCAAAAAATATTTGGTGAAAACATGCAGCTGGAAGTCATTTATTAAATAGAAGATCTTTGCATTTAGTAAAAAAAAAAAAAAAAAAAAAAAAAATCATGCACCTTTTGGAAAGCATCTAAAAAACAGCTTTATGCAAGTTTGGCCATTTTATAACACCACGCCCACTTTTTCACCTGTTTTTTTTCTAGAACCCTCATATCTTATTAGGTATGTTGTTTTTTATATTTTTTAAGATATCCTCACTTGTATCATTCTTTGTGTTCTAAGCTCTATGTAGACTTTGCAGTACTGTTACTGTTTGTGTCCATCCCCCAAACATGACATTGATCCACTGCAGGTAATGTAATGACTCATACACTTATATGACCTATATTTAATGTTTCATGCACATATTCATTACACAAAGCAACAATAGGCATGTGCGTATTGAGGGGTGACATCATCGTTATCCATTCTCTTCATTTTGCCCATTCACACAGATACACACACCAAAAAAAATCTCCATTTTAGTGACCTGAAATACCATTTACATGAGGAACAGAGGCCCAGAGAGACTGATTTAGATCTTTGGTCTTTGCGGACACTGTTTTTCTCTTCATGATGTCCCTCGTGCATCTTCTGAAAAACGTTTTTACAAATATTCAAGTCAGCTGCACTCATGAATCTACAGAGCAGTTGATTTTAACTGTTCCCATCACATTTAAACACATAATAATAGTCTGTGATATGTGCTTTAGTCGGTACAGTCTGAAATCTAACCACATTTCAACCTTCCTTTCTTTCTCATCAGACTGTACCTAATGTGAATGCAGTCACAAAACTCTATATTGTATTTTCCGCTCACTGACAAGAAGAGTTGGAACAAACCCGTGGATCCACCAAATTAATTTTCAGAAGAGAGAGTCTGACCGTGAACTGAATCCCAGGTTTGATTCTGATGCGTGTCATTCCCTGTCTGTTCCCTTTTTCTTGTCTTCTGTTCTCTTTCCTCTTATTACTATTGAAAATGAGCATTAAAAGGACAATAAAATGGAAAGAAGGGTCTTGAGCACATCCAACCCAACATGAACTGACCTAAAAAAAAAAAAAAAAGAAAAAAAAAAAAAGAAAAAAGCCAGAAAACACGAACAGTTCAGCTCAACAAAAACTATAAATACTCAAAGCGTATGACTCTGAGTGGCTGTGCGCTTTATTCAGATCGACTGTGACTGGATGGAGGCGGGTATGGCATTGACATGAAACCACCCGATGGCCGAGAGCAGAAACTGGATCAAACCGTGGACCACAACCTTGGCTGTGTTTGTATGCATGTGTATCATAAAGGGAAACAGAAGCGATTAGGAGGCATTGAAGATGATAGCAGCCACACTGGAGGTCGGACTCTTTTGCATCTGATTGTAATTTTCAACGTAAAACTCAGAAAACAATTGAAAAGGCATGTTTTGTATCCGTGCAGTTGTTGACACTGGGGTTTCCTCACTGGATTATTGTGTGCTAACAATCGCTGCCTTGTTGTAAACATCTGCTTTGCATGCTAGTGTATTGTGCTAGTGGCTTGAAGATCTGTTTTTACATAGTAGGCACAAAAAAGTCCAAAACCAGAATGCTATTTTCCCTTTTGCATTAAGGGGGAAACGGTGTTGAGTCTATTTCTTTACATGAGCTTTATATAAACTACAGTAAACTTGTCAGATGAAGACATCACAGTTTAGCTATAAATCCCAGGCTGATGTTACTGTCACGTGTGTATTAATATTCTGCTATTATTCTGATGCGACCAGGTTGCCAGTGGTCATTAATAGCGTATTCTGTTTGGATATTTTGAACCACACTTTATTCAACATGCAGCATTTTCTCAGATGTGTCATATGGTGATATTATATGGCTTTTAGGTGCATTCTTCAGCAATGTATACAGTGTATATACATCTCAGTTGAGGTTTTTACCACAGCCTCTTTCCTGTTTATGGTCAGTCCTGTAGGTTGTACAAACTTCGACTACACCACAGTTTGCAAGGTTGAGAGAGAGATGCATACCCAAAAGAAATGTGTGTATTTGTAGCTGGAAGGAGAAGGACAAAGAAATGTAAGTTTTAGACCAATAGCGGTAAGCAAGTATGTGATAAATAACATATTGGGTAGTTTTATTTGTTAACCTTTTAGAAATACCCTTAATGTCAATGGCAACTGTCAGATAGATGCAGCAGCTATGGGTAAAGGATGTTAGATTATTCAAAAGTTCTTTATTGTCCCTTCACTAGATGCATAACATACAGAGGATTGAGATAATGTTTCTCTCTCACCTTGTTCAACGTCATGCATTTAAAAAAGGTAAAAAAAAAAAAAAAATAGAATAAGAATAAATAAACAGTATAAAGAGTAAACTATAATAGAATATAAAGTAGAAAATAATGGTGCACAGACAGTTGAGTGCAAACAGTAATATAAGTGGAATATGCATTTTCATTGTTAAACAAAAAGGTCTATTTCAGTAAACAAATGCATAAAAACAATGATACTTTCCAATTGTAACCATATGACTACATGAAAACTGGAATCAACAACTTGTATGCCTAAATTCACATTTTTATAACTCAAAGGAGTGATTTTTTTTTTTTTTTTTAATGGAATTATGCATTTTCAAACTTTTCCCTGTGGTCTACATAAACTGTAAATGCTCTGCTTGGGTCTGAATTCTTCATTCATTCAACTCCACAGGTCCGTCTTCAACCCTATTTCTGAGTAATGACACCAGAAAGGTGGTTTGGAGCGCTGGCCCTTTAAATGTAAATAAGTCACTTCACAGCGCACCCCCTCCAGGTTGTTGACCGTGCCTTCTGTCCCGTTCAACCACTTGTGTTCGTTAATACAACCAACGACTGAACATTTTAGGTACTCGTCTCGAAGTTTTGACATATATTCAGTATGGACTACAACCGCTGCTGCTGACAAACAATTATGTCGTACTCAGAGAAATATTCGTCGGAAGTCTTGACCTTATATGTGCAGATGTTGTGATGTAACTAGTTATAAAATGTTACAAATTAAACAGGAATTCAAATGGGTTGTAGAAATCCATTCGATTTTTGCCGGAATGAATATAATGATAGCTTTGCAGCACCTGGAGGGTTCAAATTCAAACTGTATGTACTATTAGGGTCCGAATACACAAATAAATGAACCAAAGACTAATAAAAGTGGGTTTAGCAAAACATTTAAATAACCCTCCTTGTGATCGAGCAGGCAGCTTTCTTGTTTGTTTTTGTTTATGCCATAGCTGCCTCCTTCTGGGTGGTGCCAGACGTGGTTGTGAAGCCTTCGCTCCTACAGCTGGTTGATGCAATCGGTTTGTTTCCTTTTGACATGGAAAAAAACATTGCGCAGTTGATATGAGAGATGTCCTTCATTTCACCGTGTCTCATCATGTCTCCTCCGCCCACGGCCAACACCAAATCCAAACCCAAGCCAAATGCTCACTTTACTTTTCAGCCGCATATCCCGGGCAGAGCTCCGTGTCCTGACAACGGCAACCAGAAAGCAATCAGAGCAGCATTCTCAAGAGCCACAATTAGATTTGTAGCGTTGCGCTCCAGACTTGGTGTTGAGCAATCCAAGCCCAGACTACACCCTGCTATGAGTTCATTAAGAAACTACCCACACTACACCCATTCATCTCAGTCAGCAGGGTATGCAGGAAACCAGAATCCCATTTCCAGTGCACCGCCAGCCATACCAGAGGCGCACAAAGACCCCAGCACGGATGGCTTGTATTGTATCATTGACTTTCCTTCCTGCACATTCACATATTTGCTCAAGCCCTCTGGTATTTTAGTGCTTTGTTCGGATTGTGTTTTGGCAGGATTAAGTTAAGAAAACATTTACATGCAGGTATGACTGCGGGACAGCCAAAGCATGGGGAAGACGCTGGTTAAGTAAAGCAGGAAAGAGTAAAGGTTAATGTTTATGGAGCTGAGAGAAAAAGGTAAAAGTAGGTCATTTGGCAAAGAGCTGGCAGTCTTATAATAAAATGGTGAGTAACAGCACCGGAGGAGGAGACAAAGGTCAGGAATCCCTCTTAAAATCCTGTTTGTTTTGCGCGCATGTGTAAATTTGCGTGTGTGTGCGCGTACTTGGATACACACCGGAGCGCCGTATTTCGAGTGCCAGAGGCAGCGTCCACTGACATGCAGGGGGTGGGAGCCTCATTTGTGTCCTGCACTTCCCAGAATTCCCACCCGCATCGCCCCTGCCCGCAGAGCACAAAAGGATGGATGGATCCTCTCCATAAATAACCAGCAGAGCACAGCCAAAACCACTATGTTTTTCTCTCCATGCTTTGTTTCAGAGGCCACAGCTCGTTTCAAAAGTGGCCGTCCAAATGTGCTGGATCCATCACAGAGGCAGATTATTCTTTGGCACACATTTTGCAAAAAGAAGAAGAAAAAAAAAACAAAACAAAGCACAGACTTTGGAAAAAGAAATATTAAGTGAAGCTGAAGATGATTAGATTAGATGGACGTGTCTGCACATTATGAGATTACAAAGAATGTCAGAAAATAGTGTTATTTCATACAATCAATCTACGAATGATTAATTGGACCACAGGAAATAAATCACCACTTTGGGGATTGATTTAAGTTTGAGAGTTCTCTAAAGCAAGTCAGAACTGCCAATGTTAATGTCAGTAACACAGCTATGTACGCCAGAAAGATTATTATTCTCCTTAACTGGAAGCAATTTACTGTCAACGTTGCTTCACATGAAATACTTATCTTTGAACGGGAGAGAAGAAAGAACAAGATTTTACACTTTGTTAATATATTAGGGAATAGAATAGAATAATGAAATGAAAAGGATGAAAGATAATTCCTTGGTTGCATTGAAAGTATGATTTAGATTTGCTCATTTATTTTTGCTGCTTTGACTCCTTGTAAGGAAACTTTAATGATGTGCTACATTTTTTTCTATAGAAAAAGTTATTGTAATGTAAATTTGGGCTTAATGTTGGGGTCTTTTTTTTTCTTTTTTTCTTTTTTTTTTTTTTTTTTTTGAGCTCTAACTGGAGTTCAGTTTGAGCTTCATTTGTGGTTAAGATGTCCTTTACTGTTCCAACAGGGAAATATGACTTAGGAAACAGTGTCACGTTGCAGCTACAATGGCAGACACAAATAATACAATTATAATACAATGCTATAATCTGATCCAGATAACTGCCAGTAAACACAGATGACGGCATAAAGTCACATGAATATACACAATCACATGTAGTGTCTTCAATAGAGACTGTTTTCAGACAATATACAATTACATAAACTCACAAAGATATACATACAAAGAACATAAGAGCATATGACGACAGGGAATACGAGAGAAAATATAAAAACGCTAAACACCAGAGTCAAAACTTATCAATAGTTTGAGCTGTTTGTTAAGTAGAATTTTTTTGCATTTTCTGGCTCTGAAATGTATTTTTGCATTGGAGTCTGTGTTGTGTGCTGGTTAAGTTTATTTCTAACAGTAGTGCAATTCCTTATTTCCACTGTAGAGGAGCAGAAGAGACGCATTGGGTTATTACATTATTTGGATTTTTGCTAAAATTCCTTCTAAGGCTGTCATCTCTGCAGTGATCTATAAGCACGCTGTATTAAAACAAGCAAATGAGATAATAAATGATCCAAGTCATGCGCTAAACAGTAGTATCAGCTGCTACCATCTGGAGGAAAGATTATCTTTTGCACAGACGTCAGAACTCCTTTGTCGCTGTGTTAATTAAATAGCGGTAGATGATTTGAGGATAGTACCAAAACAGCATTATGTAGATGTATGTAGATATTTACAAATTAAAAGCTGCTGTGCTCAGTGGAACCAAATTTCTGAAACAAACACACATTTTTTTTATGTTTTTTTTTCTTTATGGTGTCAATTTAAAAGATTATTTCATGAGTCACAGTTAATGATACTAAAGGATCATCTCGGCTTTGTTGACTGCTTCTGTTTTTGCTCATAATACACATCGCTAGCATGTAAAACAGCCCTTACCTTGGGATATTTCATTTCATTCTTCAATAGAGAAGAATTGCACGAAAAGAGGTGAAAATCCCTTCAAGTCTGGTCATGCTGAAGCTGCAGAGACATTTTCTTCCTGTCATTCGTGTGCCCAGTCTTTCTATTCATTTATGTGCACATTTTTATAGTTCAGCGCTTTTGTAACTGCAATTCTTCTTGAGCTGTAACATGACAGAATTAAAATGAACTTCAAATGGGATCAAAAATTACTTATTTCATTCTAGTAACTGTGATACAATATTTTTTTTTTTCCAGATTAGGTTTATTTTTCTATAATCAGAGCAACTAAATGCATATTTTTTAAGGGTTTTATATTACTCACCTTTGTCTACCATGTGTTCCATAGCTTTAGTAAAGTGTTTCTTTATGTTCTTTATACATGTTGAATGTTTTGTAATTGGTTTGTGTAGAGACAGAATCTGTGGAGGCCCAAAGCAAATTTCCCTGTATTTTCAGACTCTTGAAATTTGGATGTAGGCGATGATGACAGAAGTGTGGGACTTGTGTTTTTGGGGTGTTTTACACTCCATCTATGCACTGAAAATAAAATATGAATATATTTTACACTTAACGTGTTAAACATTGTACCTTTAGTCCAACTGCACATATTCCACATCACATTATTGCACAGGACGTGTATGTTTTTAGCTTATTTTTACATTTTAATCATTGCGACTCCATTCCTCTCTTCTGAATATTAATATTTGTTTGTTTTATTCTGATAATTACTATATGAGTTCATTACACTTCTTTATAATTAACCAATTACTGGATAAAATGACTGACAGATCTCTACTGTAAATGACTTACAACATACATAAATAAGCACTACCCACTTACCGTCTCGAGCTCGGCTTAACGTGTCAGTTTTCACTCCCACATCGCTGCTGCTTTGGAACACCCCGGGATTAGTGGCCTGATTAAAGCTGCATGTGCTCACACACCCTCGCTGCACAAAACACACCACATACTGTAAACACACATGTACACGCAGGCACACACGGCTCTCCAATCAGCCAGAGAGCAGAGGGGGGTCAATACACTCAGTCTGTCACCTTGCCAACTGGAAGTCTTATCCAGCTCCCCGAGCAGACGGAGCATCTCACAGCAGAAATGTGAATGTCAACACTTTATCAGGCTTCATCACACTCCAATCGCAGCCCCTGACTCAATATCCCAGACTCTTATCACAGGGATAACGCCCATGTCGGGATGGGGGATGGTTCATGTGAGCTGAAGATTAGTTTGAAGGTACTGTAAGCTGAAAGGAGTGAGATCTTGGATCCCTTATATATATACAGTGTTATTGTTCATTGAAGTGGATGATTGGGAGCATGACCTGAGCCTATACCGTGTCAATATCACATGTTTGACCTCAGTGTCTTTGCGTTTAACATGTACAGCAGGGATTTTGCACCTTTCTTGTTTCCGTTAATAAAGCTCTGCTGCATGTAGGGATCTGTATGTCGTCTGAATTTTAAAAACTGTTCCTGACACTGAAGCATTATCCCGCAGTAGCTGGTGACAGCATGATGAAGAGTTGGCGCTGCAGCAGAATACAAGACCAATCCAGAGGCAAATTACTCACAGGGGAAGGTGTGCCCGGGCGATGTACAATGAATGAACAAGTGAGTGGGATGAAAAACAGAGTGAACATTGAACTCTGGATTTTAAAAGATGGCCTTGGCATCCAGTTAAGAGTAATTCACATGGAGCGCTTATGTGCATGGCACAATCTAACTCTAATTCAGACTTTTATGGCCTTGTTTTCCAGAGGCTGTGGATCACTTATATCACTGCCAAGTTGAAGGCCAAATAAAGCAAAGCCTTTAGCCACGTACAAGGAGCTATTCAGGTCATTGAAATACAACTGTGACAATCAGACGTAAATGAAACCCTTCATGTTTGTGAGTCTGGTCAAACTGGAGCCAGGAGTGGTTGCTAAAGGATACAGAGCTCGAGTGCTGCGACCGATCCCTCTGATATGTGGTTAATTCAGCTAATGATGCAGAATGGGGATCAATCTACTGTAAATTTCTGAGCAGTGTGACCGAAAACATTAAACACAGCACATTATGTTTGAGGACGACTCAGAGATATGGAAATGTGATGACTGCAGCAGTGTGATGTCAGTGTGAGATGAGATCATTTAAGCGTGGCGTCGCATAGATGAAAATCTAAAATGACTCTCCTCATTTGCATGATCTTGTTTAGCGAAGTAACATATGTGCAGTCAGTGGCTACAGACTGGGGAAGATTAATATCCTGTTTGCAGAAACACTTACTCTTCTCTAACAAGAGTAGAAGGAGTTAAACCCAGGAGCATGGGCGTCTGGGCAGTGGAGTAAATTAAATGAATGCATCCAATTAGGGGGAGCACAATTATGGCTTCGCTAACCCACTTGTTGTCCTTTTAAAAATAAACGTATCATCATACAGTTCCCACAATCAGGTGATCATATCAACAATCATTTTAGAGAAACCATAATTGTATATATAAAAAATGAGCATCTCTATTGAATCAATATGGTGAAATTGCAACAAAAATACCCACATTTTAACATTGAGATAGCCATATGTGTAGCATCGCCAAAAAGTTCTTTAATCCTTTAACTGGTGCAGTGAGTAGTTTCTCATTCCCTAAATAATAATCAGTTTAGAGCATAAAGATTAGACTGTGTTTCAGTGGAAAATGGTCATGTGGTCTGATGAGTCCAGATTGATCCTGTTCCCAAGTGATGGGTACATCAGGATGAGAAAAGAGGTGGATGAGGTGATTACCCATCATGCCTAGTGCCTACAGTACAACCCTGTGGGGTCAGTGTTACGATCTGGTGTGGATTCAGTTGGTCAGGTCTCGGTGCAGTAACGTTATGTCCAAAAATTATCGAAAATAAATGTTGTGACATTGAATAAACTTGTCAAAACTATGTCATTGTTTCTTGTTTGTTTATTGTTTATTGTTTATACTGATCCCCATTAGCCGGGGTCCATTAAAATACAAATACAGTTTAAAAAAAAAACGCATACCTAAATAAAAACAGGGTTACAATTCATCATCATCAGCAAGCTGAACATTCCATCTCAACATACACCATCAAACACTTAAAGTTATATCTTTACAGCACTTGAAATGCGAGAGTCAAAACCATCATCTGTATTTCTGCCTGAGTGTTAATGCATGATATAATTAAAGCTAAAGGTAGTTTATTATACATTAAAATTACAGTGTGGTGTTTTTTTGGCCAGGGTTTATATATAAATATCTGAGGTAAAAACACATTGCTTTATAACTTTTGACAGGTAATAATAGGTTTTACCTCATGCAGGACAATAAGCATTGTTCAATTATGGATCAGCCACTCTTAAAGTCATTTATAGTTCTGGTTATGTAATGTAATCTTGTTGCACTTGTAGTTTTCCTAGAACCCTCAATCTAACCAGTGAAGACCAGTGCATGTGGCTGTTTCATCCCTGTGGTGAAAAAAGGCAGGAGCTTTGTTTAAAAGTCCCTCAAAACAATTATTTTCCTAGTTTACTCCCCCATCTTCGCATATATCTCATCCCATGCACAGCAGGTGATTAGAAAATATCAGGATTTATCATTTCTGTAGGTTGGTGGTCATTTATTAAGCACTTTACCTGGAAATCATTTGTCACAGTGTGTCACATTTGAGTGCATTTAGTTCAGTTAATCTCAGTGAATCACTCCTCCTCCAAAGTACAAGTCAAGAAAATAAATACCTGAGGCATCGCTGCAGTTTCAAAGCAGTGTTTAGTCTGAAATACCCAGAATTTATGAGAGGAGGAAAAGTAAACAGCTCAGACTTTGGGGGAGGATCAGACTGGTCCCAGTTGCATAACCACATGTTGTCTTTACTTTCCTGTCTCTGTACAGGGATGTGCCCGCTGCTGTTACATGTACAAATCTATTTTAAGGCTCAAACATGCACAAAAATGAGATTCCGTAAACAAACCCCTACTACTATGACACATAAGACGTGTACTCATTTCAGATTTAACTGTTTGATATGAGAAGGCTTCTTTACAGTGAAGGTTTTCATTCACACAGCTACAAACAAGGTCACAACTAGCTGTAAAATATTTATGATATTCAAAGAATCCATGTGGCTCAACCGTCAGTAAAATTTCCAACTTAAAATTTGAGTGAAAATATAAAGACAAGCTTCATTTCAACCAAATTAATCCCATTTTGAGTTCAAACTGTCATGCTATGTTATTATGTTCCATTATTTCACCTCATTTTCAATTTAACTTCAATTATACCAAGTGTAATTTCAGTTTAACTTTACATGTGTTTCAATCAAACAGTTTGACTCAGGTTTTCAAGTTGAGCTGAATTAGTTTTACCTGTTTTTTTTTTTTACTAATATTCAAAAGTTGCTGTTTCCTTCGTCCTCACGCTACATCGGTCTCAATCAATATCTGATCAAAAACATAAAATATATTTAAATAATTTTCTACAGTGTCCATTCATAGCCTTCCTCTCCTTCAAATACATGCCTAAAAATGAAAAAAAAAACAAAAAAAAAGTGACAGCATCAAGTGAGACTACAGTTTTTAATTACACACAACTTACTGTTAGATCTCTGATGAGGCTAATGTGACAACAATGCCAACAGCAGCCATGATAATTGTTCATATATTATATTGGAAATGACAAAACATAAATGTCTAAAATAACAGATATGATGTAAAATCCAAGGTTTATTGAATCAAAAGTTACTATTATACACATTGTACTGTTACCTCGTAGTTACACACATGACCAACATTGTGGAGATTTTGGACAAAACCAACACTCATCCAGTTTTTCTGCTACAGAAGAGAACAACTACATTATTACGCACTAGTCAATACAATATTAGTTCATTTACATGCATTAAAGTTTGATGACTGATTAATTTTAATACTGCTATAATGCATAAAGCGCAAAATAATTGACTTCTAAACAGTATTGAGGGTAAAGAGGGTCATTATGGGATGAAAGGAACAGGGATGTTTAACAAAACAAGTGTTACAACCAACACAACAAGTAGATTTATAAGGACCAGAGGACGCGTGATTTATTTTATACATGCTTACAAAAAGGCGGTGAGTAAATATTAAAGTAATCAATGATCACAGTATATGTTTGTTCTATAAAACGCTTGGGAATCTTCTGTTTGTTTCTTTTATCTATTTTTATTTTCATTAGATAACTAGCAAATTATTTATGAAACTGTGGGAAGAGAAAAAAGAAAAATAGTTTTTGTTCTTGTTTCAGCATTGCTCTTATACAGCCACTTGCTTTAATTACATTATAAGTACATTTGGTAGGCATAATAAACTGTTTTGTATTTTTTTTTCCATGTAACTTAGTGCCTTGTCGTTGATTACTACTTAAAATTTCAATACAGATTGAAATAAAGTAACTGAACTAAAATTAAAGGAAATGAACACATAAAGCAAAATATGCCAGTTTGGTCTCAGTGGTTAACAGGCATTTTTATATCAAATAACATGATAAAACAGAAGTGTCATACTTATTTTAGTTCAGGTGTCAGAATAATCTATCAATAATGATCCTTTTTTTTTTTTCATTGTTTTAGTGCAAAAAAGGTAAAATTACATTATGAAAATACAAATAACCTGAACCTGAATGTGCAATCTGAAATTTCTTAGGAAAAATAAGCACAATTGCAACAATTTTGTGCCTCAGCTTATTATTGGACCTTTTGGCGGCATGGCGGTATGTGGTATATTTGACACCCCTGTATTAAATAATAATATAGTGTTGTGTTGTTCCTTGATTTGTAGTGAAGACACAAAACAAAACTTGTTTTTGAGCTCAGGGGGACTTTAAATGCATGTAAATCTAAATGGCACCAAAACTCCACGACCCCGACTGTGTGTCAGACTCATATTTTCTCAGTCCACTTCCTTTACTTTGTGTGATCTGTGCATTCCTCTGTGCTGCTGCCGGGCCACAGGGCTGCACAAGGTCACAGGGCACAAAGAAGGAGACACTGAGGACGAGCGGGGGGCCTCGCCTGTCTAAGCGCCGGCTGTGGAGTTAACAACAAGGGTGGTGGTGGTGCTTTTTGGGGGCCAGGGGGGTCCCATAAATCTGCCCGGGCTGGTTTGCGAGAGTTTGAGAGACAGTCTTTCACAGGGAGTGGTGAGGGGCCACCTTTATCCCCCATGCAGCCTGCACAGAGGAGCTGTTGTCAGGCGTCTCTTAATACCTCCACCTCCACCGCCTGCTTCTGTCCATCCACTGTCCGTGTCAAGGAGTAGCGGGAAACATACACCTTTAATTCAAAATTGTCAAAATTAACGCGTTAACACAGATTAATCCATCATCATGAGTAATCTGATTACAAATTTTAACTCGATTAACCCGTCCGCAGCACAGACTCTGAACGCCACGGGCTGTGCATTTCAGGCAGTTTGTCCAAGTAGAGCTAGCGTCGTGCATGAACAAATGGGCAGTTGATCTGAGTGTCAGGCAGCAGAACCATCCCATGCAGATGGAAGACGCTAAACAACACGTTGGCCTCTGGATGGAAATATGAGGACAAAAAAAGCCAAGACGGAACAGTCGACCGACATAAACTATTATACACGCTCTGAAGAAAGGAGTTTTCTTTTCACCGAAGCACTTCCAGCTTAAAATACTACATTAACACGAAGCATACATTAGTTGGGGATTCTGCGAGCGCTTCGGCTAACGCATCACCCAGCTTGCACCAAACTCGTTAAGCGCATATGTATTCCCTTCTTTCTTGAATCTGTTTGCTCACACTGAATGAAACGCGATTAATATAGATTAAAAATGAATGATATTTAATCGTGATTAATCGAAATTAATCCCCAGCAACCCTGCGATTAATCTGATTAAACATTTTAATCGTTTGACAGCGCTAAAACTAACAGTGAGTGTATGTTGTTACAGTTTTAGGCTAAAAGCCAGTCATCAGAATGCAGTTACATTCTTCAGATCAGTAACTTTCTTCTTAAAGTCTGAATTGTTTGCTCTGAAATTCAAAAGGCATCACTAATTTCCCATAAGCCCCTGTTTTAAACCTTTCATACATGAATTACTGAGAAACAGAGTAAATCAGACATGTCCAATAAGTTCATATTTTGAGAGTGGTAGTGGTAGTTTAACGATAAATATTTTGCATAAACATATTGATTAACGGTGAATTTATAACTAATTCAGCTCATCGGAAGCCACATTAATGACTTGATAATGTATTAAAATGACAGAAGCATTAATTATCATGTAATCCATGGTAATTAAAGTATTCCAGTCCTATACACTAGCATTAACATCATTAATTTGGGCTAATTATTACATATATTGTCATTTTAATTGAAGCTTGAAAACCGTTACTTGTTCACACACAGTACAATGTTACAAAGAACAATGACGTATGTTCAACTGAACTGCATGTTATTGTTATTTATCTAACTTTTAGCTTCTTTTTGGCCTGTTTGATGCTGTGTGAAAACAGAGAAAGTACAAAACCTTTAGACGATTAGTTACAGGAACAAAATGTGGACAGAAAGTTAAAAAAATCCTCCACTGTGGAACTGTGGAGTCGCAAAGTTTGTTAAGTGGTTTTCAGTCTGAGTTAATGGAGAAAATAAAAGTAATGGAAAAACTGGTCTTCTTTCATTTTGCAGACAAATCACACTGTTTATACGTTTTTTATGGACTTGCCTCGCATTACATTACATTCAGTTCCTTAGTTCAGTCATTTTATGCAGTAGTCTGATATACTCTAATGCTTTATTACTGTGTTTAAGTAGTTTTAATGTATCTATATTTAACTTGAGTGTTTGCTTTTGTGTAGAATAAATATCAGTTCTTTCTATATCCTTCATGTTCTAAAATATGTGTTGCTTTAGTTACAGTTTTGTGCTTTCCAGAGCAATCCATCATTTTTATTTTACAATAACAAGACAATTCCTTTGTATATCCAATGATAAACAGAAATGAAAATGATGTGAAAGACTGAACAAAACCAAAAGGACAAAAAAAGACATAATGGATTATAGAGATAGGTCGTCAAAATGTTTGTATTTGTATTAAGAGGAAACAAAAATTGTTTTATAAAGAAGTGGCAACTTTCAACAGTCTGTCTGTAGTACCTCCTAACTGGGATCTGATGAACTGTAATGTTTCTTTTATTTCAATCTGTCCTTTTTATACATATGATAGATTTAATTTCATTTATTTGCAGTAATAACACTACATTATAGAGCCCTTTCTAAAAAAACAATATCTAAAACTAGGGATGGATGTGAGGATCTTTTATCTTATTTTGTTTCCTTACGGCATTTATATATGGAAAAAAACTGACGAACGGACAAACAGCCACATAAATCCTGTTTGTTATACCATTCATCTCCATTAAAAAAGCATTAAAAGCAAAATCTCTCCAGGTCTGTTGCTGATATTGAAAACTGCACATTATATCAGTGTCGGTGTTCATTATTCTCGGTCATGATGTAAAAATTGTGTTGACTTTGTAGTGAAATAATCAGTAGAAATGTCCTTTAAAGGGCATTTCACAAATTTTTCACTTTTTAGGAGTTGATTCACTACTTCTATATTCACCAGTCTTTTCTGTATACACATGCATCTGTATTTTTAATGACAGACTAATGAATGTATGTACTTTTGCCACCTCTACTAGCACTATCAAATGAATGACACATTTATTTTACATTCAGACTGTTACATATAATAATTTTATTAATGCAGTGGCAAAAATCCAAATCTTACCAAGTGTATTTTTGTCATTTCTAGTCCAAATATCTCATCACACTTAAAATAAGACATA
>JAPQRP010000003.1:27536859-27566424 GCA_037367295.1 Apogon hyalosoma
TAAGATAAGATAAGATAAGATAAGATAAGATAAGATAAGATAAGATAAGATAAGACTTTACTGATCCCACCATGGGGGAAATGTCACAGTTGACAGCAGCAACATGCAAGACACCAGTGCAAGAGAAAGACAGGTAGAAAAAAAAACACAAATGAGAGTGAAATATAACGGAAAAATAAGACATTGGTATTTATTATTTATTTAAATATTTATACAAATAGAGAATTTGTATTAAACATTCTTAAATTTTAAAATTTATATTTAATTTTACACCAATTATTAACATATACTGATAGGATTAGTAGAACAAGTATTAAATATTTTACATGACTAGATAGTTTTGGTCACCAGTGGGTGTTTGAGTCTTTACGGGTTAATAATATTGTGAAACTAGGCCTGTCTCTCTGAGTGCAGTTGTAGAATTATATCTAAAAAAGTACAGATATGTCAAATATTATGGTATGTATATAACTCAGAAGTAAGCACAAAGAGGAATGAAAGTGAAATACTGAAGCATATTCGTACTTAAGTTATGTGCTTGTACTAAATTACATTCCATTACTGCTGATTCACTATTTCCCAGAAAACCCAACAGTTCTGTTGTGTCATCATGTGTAAAAAATCCGGATATCCACTCATTAAGATTCCTCAAAGAACTAAATATAGCAGTAGATTTTTTTTTTCTTTTTTCATTTTTTCCCGATGAGACATGATGTAAATGATGTGAATGATGTCAGTATCTGCTCTGGATTCAATCTATTGTTGTTCATAGTGAAAATGACGTCACCTTTGCAGCAGCGCAGGGAGGAGTGGGCGTGGCCGAGGAGGTTCTGACCAATCGGAGACGGGGGGGATGCAAATGAGCTGGTGGACCGTCAGTGTGATGAGAGGAACAGTCTGGTGTGGAAGAGTGGAAGGAGCAGTCCGGACGCACACGGTCACACTGGTGCGTGTTTCTCCGTCTGTGAAAAACTGGATGGCTGGGTAACCGCACAGAAAACACTTCCACCCGCAGAGACTCTCATGTGCGCTCTTTGATGCGATAAAGCGGATATTTCACACTTTCCCGGAGTCAAACAGAAGATCTCAAGATGAAATACAAAGTAAGTGAAAACGCACAGGTTGGATTTTGGGTTTAAAAAAAAAAAAAGCGGTAATTTCTGTGAAATCCAGCGTAATGGGAGAGGATGTGTGTTTAGAAGTTCTCCATTTGGTTGTAAACTTCTCCAAATAAATGTTAAAAATAACTGCATCGGTTTATAGAAAGGGGGAAACTGTGCAGAACAGAGGCGATGTGAGGAGATGTCACTTTCCTTCAGTCGGTGTGTTTCTGTGCGTCTTTTTACGCGTCGGGAGTGCATGTTTTCACTGTCACACATTCATGACAATCACAGGGGCGTAAATATGGACTAAATGCAACAGAATTCCGCTCCTCTTTGAACCCACACCACCTAAAAATCAAGCACTATGAGTTTTTCCTCCTGTACCTGTGATGCGTAATAGTGCCCCCTCAGGCAAATGACTGGATTAGTATAAAAACTTCAAATTATACTGTAGGGATGTACTTTTATTACTGCTTTGTTACATGCATTCAGTCTGTTTAGATCAATCAGTTAAGAAATCTATCACTACTTATTTTGATAAACGATGATTTGAGTAAAGAATGTAAAAATTATCTGCAAAATTCTACATTTTTTACTCATTTTTGCCAATAAATTGAATATAATTGACTTCTGGGCCAAAAAAAAGACATTTGAAGATATTTTTTTTTCACTATTATCTGACATTTTAAAGATTTAAAAAAAAAAAGTGTATTAATTAAAATAATAAAATAATCAACAGACCAATAGACAGTGGAAATAATCATTACTTGCAGCCTTATATGCTTTTTAATGGCTTCCTGAATGCTTGGTTTGCCCTTTTTAATGTCACAAACATTAAAATTATGAAATGTATAATATGTTTTCTATCAAGATATATTGATATGTTGATTTAGTCAAATGAAAAAGTGAAAATGCTGCTGTGTTGTTAAGTGAAATTACATTTTCCTGTTATAATGCATGGATGTCATGTTACAGTAAAGGCTGTTAGGTAAAGTCTTTGTAGAGAATGTGCTATAATGAGGTTGACACTTTAACCAAGAGATGAATCATCCTTTGCTCCTCTGGACTTGGTAACTCCATTTTTTGTCGACGCGTAACAAAGCAGCAGCTCTGTTTGCTGTCAGTGCTGGGTGTATTTTGAGACGTTACAGCTTGGTGCACAGGATGCTTTGGATTGACTCCTGTGGAAAGTTCATGTTTTGAGTCTGCGGCCCCCTTCAGCTCGCAGCTCAGACTCACTGGACCACGCTTTTGTTTTCTATTTAAAGCCTTTAACACCGTACCAGCAGCAGAGATGTTGACACTAGTCGTCTTCTGGCCATTTTGTAGCGTGAGCAACTTGTTATTACTTCTCAAGTCTTTCTGTTACCATTTTAGGGAAGCAAAAACTGCACTCTCTCATGCAGAACTGTGGTGATTCAGGTTTTTCTCTTTCTCTCTCTCTCTCTCTCTCTCTCTCTCTCTCTCTCTCTGTCAGGGCAGCGGCTGTAGCTGTAGTTATCCACTGGCTGTTTTCTAAAGTGTGAAGTTACTGTTTGCCAGGGGTTTGGCTCAGACTCTGGACTTGACACACTAAAAGCTGGAATTTCTACTACTGGGCCTGGTTTTACTCTGTAAGGTTTGGTCTGGATTGGTGGGTGTGCACGCTGTGTATATGCGTCATGCTCCTAACTGACTCATTGTCCTGTTAAGTACACAGTTCACAGAGCGGCGAACAGGAACAGAACTTAGGGTGACGGTTCGGGCTGAGGTCCAGTCAGCGTAGCAACGTCTTTAAAGAAGGGAAACACTCTGTGACTGGCCCGGTCTCCATGATCACTGTATCCACCCCAAACAAGAGTATTGATCAGAGGATAATAATAGAATCGATCTGTTCTGGTGTTTCCGGGCTGTTATCTGTCAGTACAGTGCGAAACCTCTCTGACGTAGATTTGTGCGTCTTTGTTTGCCACCTTTGCTTTCCCATTACGCCCAGAAGAGATAGTGAGAGCTCAGCAATCACGTAGCCAGGATTTATGATAAACACAATCACCTCTGTTCATTTTCAAAGCAGGATTACGCAAAAACTACTGTGTCGGTTGTCATTAAGTCAGGTGTAATTGTAGGTCAGGAGTCAAGGGTCATTCCCTCGACCTACGCAGAATCTGGTTCTGGATTTGCTGGGTTCCCTCTCTGTATAGGCCTTTTGAAGCTTTGTTCTGAATTGGCAGATTGCCTTATGATTGGTGCCATATTGATGAAAATTAATGGAATTTTGTTTTCTGGATTTGTTTTCTGACATTTTAAAGATCAAAAAACCAGTGTATTATTTTTTCTGGATATAATAATGAATTAGATTTCTACAGGGCTTTTCAGAAGAGCTTTACATTATTGATCCATTATTCATTCGCTGTCACATTCACACTCTAGTGGTGGTAAACGGCCCCTCTGACCACCATCAAACATTCATATGCATTTAAACACCAGTGTGAGTGACACTGGAGGCAAGGTGGGTGAAATGTCTTCCCTAAGGACTCATGACTAGGACAGAGCGGGAGTCGAACTGCCAACCCTTCGGTTATTGGACAACTCACTCCACCTCCTGAGCCATGGCTGTCTCAAATGTGATGTTAGTCATTTCTAAGCTGAGGATGTTTTGGAGGACATCCCTTATTCTTCAATGTCTCTCTTCTGCAACAGTGAATGACACCATCTACCTTTAGGTGTTTCTAGTAACATGAAACAGCAATAGATGGACTGAGCATGTTGGTTCCAATGCTTTTAGTGTGTAAAGTCATAAATATATTGGTTTTCACAAAAATATCTTTACTTTAAGCAAATGTACTGTATGTTTTCCGAACGACATCTGCTCAATTGGAGGAAATTAATCTTCAAACACAAATAGCAGGTTAAAACACAATTGAGGTGACTAAGAAAAGCAATATCTTTAACAGCTAACTTAGAGTCAACTAATGTCAACAAATCACCCCCAGCACAACACAAATGAGCACACGTGAACATTACATAAGGAAGCTTTTGGTAAACAATGTCAACCACTGGCACCAAATCACAAAGAGGAAAATCTTTGGTCAGTATTGTGAAGCAGGAAGAAAAGGAGGAAAGTTTTCTGAGTGCCCTTTAAGTCCAATTGCACAACACTGCCGGAGGAAAGGTGCATGACAGAAATAGAAAACGAAGTTAGCTTTAGAGCTCAGCCTTGGTTAAATGGTACCATTTGTATCAGTGCTACTTTATCGAATTTCCTGCACGTCAGCTGTGTTGTTAAATCTGAATAGTCGTGAGGTCTATCACATCCCCTATCATATCACTGCATTCTGTCCTGATCTTAACCACATTTAATTATTTACTGCTATATTAAGTACTCCTTTCCTCGCAGACTGGTAATGTTTCAGTAGAAGCTTAACAAGGTCGTTCTGGTGTTTGGCGCCCTGTCACATGCCCAGAGGCGAAGCCTCCGCGGGAGTTTCTCTTCGACATCAGAGATGGTTTCCAACAGGTGTTCAGGTGTGAAGGGAAGGCTTGTCTTCCATAGGTCACCTAATGCGTATAATCCCCCTGATAGAGCTGTACACAGACAGATCTCTTTCAAAGTTAGTCAGGCTCAGCGAGAAAGAGAGAGATGATACCTGAGGTTGTGTTTTCGGTGTAAATTCAGTGAAAAAAAGAGGCCACTTATGTGAATCCTCACCGAGAGACTTCCACAACCTTTTAACTCATACTTTAGTAGCTGACGTAACCATTGCAGAAATAGCTTCACAGCCACAGTGAAGAGTGATTAGGTGATCCCAAATTCTGGCCAATGAATGTGTACGTGTTTTCCTCAGTGTTTCTTTTTTTTTTTTTTTTTTCATCGGGTTCAGGTTCCAGGCACTGGTCCAAAAGCAAAAGAGCTGGAGGAGAGTGAAGCAGACATTGTTCTGAGAGGGAGGAGGAGGAGGAGGAGGAGGAGGAGGAGGAGGATTTCTGATGCTGAAAGGCCCAGAAAATGAAAGGGAGAGGAAGTTGTGGGGGGAACGAGAGGGCAAACAGAGTTGGGTGTATTTTTGGGGGGGATGGGAGTCGGGAGGTCGAGGAGTGCTCCGTGAGAATGAGAGCATTCCAGGCAATCGTGCATGGGAAGGTTGTTCAGAAGATGCACATGATTGTTTCAAGGTGCCCCTTTACATTGTTAATGAGGGTTTGTCTGGCAGCGGGGGCACACGGAGAATCGAAGTCTTTTCTTTTCTGTGCTGTTTTTCAGGTTGTGCAATGTGTAGAACGAGCACTTTTGAGAAACAGACATTTGTATTCTACCAGAAGAAGAGGAGTTTATTCATTGAGAAAGGAAGGAAAACCACTCTACTCATTTACAATCAGACACAATTAAGGCTTCAGAACAGATTATTACTGTTTAAAACTATCCTTCTATGTTGCAGTTTTAAATTATGATGCAAGACAATGATTCCGAGATCAGAATTTAGGCAATTTGTTGATTTTACTTGCAGCTGGTTGAGATATTGGAATCTGTTTCTTCTTTGAAAGCTGCATAATTGTTGTGTTTTTGTGATTGTGGAAACTAAAATACCATGTATTTGATGTTTTCTGTTTTTTATATCAATGCATATGTTGAAGTTTGGACCAAATGGCTGCATTTAGAGTACATTTTCTATTCATCCAAAGCAGGCAAAGAGATACATTTAAGAAGTAAAATATGATTTAAAAGGTTTCGATGAGTGTTATACGTGGTTTCTGACAAAGTAACCAGCTGATTAATCTGGAAAAGTATCATTATACTAATCGACAGGAAACAAATATGTGTTACGTGGAGTTTTTCTGTACATGTTCCCAGAGTTTTGTTGTGTGCAGGACTTTGAGCGAGCATGAAGAGCTTCCTCCCCCAGTGAGGATGAATAGCAGCCCCTTCCAACCCCCCTGCTGCGCCCTCGCACCGTGAGCCAGCCATTAACATTTGAAAACAGTCAGCAACGAGACAGACTATATTGTGTGCTCATTTCATCCAGAAGAACAGAGTGAGAGAGAGAATGCTCCACATCAGCAACAAAGCTTTTAATCATTTCCATGTTTGACCTTTGGCGGAAATAATTCGGCTCTCCCCCCTTACCTTCCCCTGAGGAATGCCAACAATTTTGCAGGGTCATCTCTCAAAATGTAGCGGACCTCTGCCACTTCGGTGTGTCAGATTAGAAGAGCTTTGACAGCTGGAGACACTGGAGAAGAAGTGTTTGATGCCACTGCAGGCTGAATTAGTACACAAAACATGCACTGAAATGTTAAGACCTTGAAAAATGTGCTAAGAGGACTGTCACTGTGTGGTTTGGGCATCTCGATAAATCAGTCTGTGGATTGCTTTAGGTTGCTGAATGAGGGATGTATAGTCTTTGTAAGTGCACTGTGGAAGCTAGGAGTTAGAAAATGGAGCTGAGTCTGTTTAAAAATGTAGTATTTCAGCTGTTTTTGAGCCAAATTCCCAAACATTCAGCATTTAATTGTCAGATATAATAGTAAACTGTGCAATCATTGGGTTTGTTGTTCAAAAGAAGCACCTTTTAGGCACCCTCTTTGGCTTTACAGTATAATAATCAGCATTTTTACATCCATTTTATCAGAAGTGTTATTAATAATACAAGTGTTGCACACTTACTGCAAAATGGCAGAAATTTGAGGAAACGTTATGCTATAAATGCTATTCATTTAGTAATCCTTCAGTTATTTCCTACCGGAGGAGGAAAATCTATACTTGCTCTCATTTTTTGCTTCTGAAGCGTTTCCCAGTAAGAGCTTTTACTTTGGTTCAATCACTTAAATGTTATTTGTGCAGGTGCAGGTGCAGAGAGGGATCGCCACAGTGTTGTGGTATATTAGGAGTACAGAGGGTGAAGCAATTACAGTCTCTTCGGTGAATGCTCTCTCTGTGTAATTATTGAATCTTGGTGGAGAAGAGGCTCCAAATATAAAAAAGGCTGACACCAAACCTTAGATCAATTGAGGTCATTTTTGGTGTTCAACCCCATTTCAGCTGCAAGACCAAAGTCACGTGTAAAGCCGATCGTCATTATTTATTTCCAGTTTCTGTTTAGGGTGAATTTTTACCAAATGATCATCCAAAGTGTGGATCTTTCCTCCCACTAAACAAAAGATTCTCCTTTATCTCAGATATTCCTTTCATGGTTTGAAGGATGAAGATGGCAGCCTCAAGTTGTTCATCTTTTTATGTCTGTGAGATCTTTCCTCAGCGTGAAATCAGGCAGACATTGTAGTGAATCTCCATCTCATTTACTATTCCTATATGTAAAACCCATTCATTGTGGCCCTGCAGAGATACCATGAGACATATTTCACATCTTGGCTAATGCCCTTTGGAGGGATTAGCTCACGTCTCCGGGGGTTACCACGGTACACTCATGTACCCTCGTTTGGCATCGACATCCAGCCTGAATTTAATCCACTGCTCTCTGCTGCCAAAACTAAGCACTTCTTGGCTTCAGTGACATGAAAACCATCCTTACTGTTGTTTACTTTGTTGCTGATGATTTTCTTGACCCCTGTAGATATACAAACTATTCAAGTCAGAGGTCAGTGTCAGCGACCAAATGAATCCTGTGGAGCTTGATCCAGAGACATAAATGCATGCCAAAACAGTTGCAAAGTGCCTGTGGAGTTTCAGTTCGAGTGCTGCTTCACACATTGAGAAGGTCCCGAAATGACTTGACTGAATATGAGAGACGGTGTTGCACAATACTTCTGCCCTGCAGCCTTTCTAGTTCACAGAATTTGATACACTATGGACAGAATATCTCCAGTGTGGCTTTCTCATCTAATTATAGGGTGTACTTGTCGTTTAGGACCAGAGCGACGGAGCCCAAGATGTGCAGTGATAAGACAAGGATGGGCCATAGCCTCGATCCTTTTGCAGGAGGCAGGAAGTGCTCCAAGCTAAGGAGTGGGATGCAAACTGAGCAGGGTGTTATGTCAGGTTTCCTCGCATTTTATGTGAAGTAAAACGGCGGTGATGAGTGGACAGAGTAAGGAGGAGCTGAGAAACAACAGACATTTAAAGTAGAAGTTACCCAAAGTACTTCCTGTGAATCAGAGGCTCCTTGTGTTGCAGTTGATTTACATCATACATTTTACAACTTTGTAGCCCGAGGCTTATTTTCATGCTTTTGGTTTAATTTCTGATATTTCTTTGTGGTGTTCTCAGGAAAAACCCATGATAACGTCAACAATTTAGTCATAGATTTTCACTGACTTGAAAAACCTTGAAAATGAAGCAACAACATCAGTGGTGTGACACATATAACAGTGTGGTTAGACACAACATGGCACATCATATCCTGTTGAAGACGGTTGCCATGCTATTGCTGCTGATCTCTCAGGGTGTGGAGATTTTCATGCAGTGCTGCAGTTTGTGAATCACAAATGAGAGCAAGAGGAAGGTAGTGGGTGTCATATTTACACAAGGGATACAAGAGTCTTTTATGCAGCACTGGGCAGAGTGAAAGGAGCCATGTCAGCCATGTCTCAGAGGAGCTTTTTATACTGCATCTTGATATTTGTGGTTGAGTGAATATCATCACAGGAACTAGAAGACACAAAAAACCACCCAGCAAAGAAATGTCATGGCCTCTTTTGAACAAACATTTAACTCTGCCATGTATACTGACTGATAATTGATTATTTCATTGTTATTGTCCTATGTACACATCACAACAGTTTGCCTGGCCCGCAGTGTATAGGGAAATCATTTAATTTACACCTAGCATACATGAACACTCAGTATGCGAGCATGTGACTTGTCAAATGGAGCCCTGGATACATCGGCCACGCATTCACCCAAATAACTGTCGGATTCAGCGGCGCGAATTTGATCGCGTCTGCGTGGTTAGTGTCACAAGCCATATTGTTGTCAGTGCCATCCTGTTGAATAGATTCATCCCACTGTTCAAGTTCAGTGACTAGCTGGTTAATGAAGCCAGGATTTTCAGGCTTTTCCCAAGCATTTGTCACATGTAATGACTCTGGGACAAAATGATAACTTTTCATCTTTACTTAGCTATTAAAATGTGAAGAATTTGTTTTTGTTTTTTTTTTTTTTGCACCTGAACATATACATCAGGTCTTATGCTATCTGGATAAAAAAGAAATCAAGATACCTGTCCTTCGGTGAGTTTGTAACCACTTTTTGTGACATTCAGCATAAAAAACCCCATCACATTGCAGTTATATATGACAGAACTAGCCAGTCAGATGTAGATTTTTTTTGACTGTTGTTTGTTTTCCTGTCCAACTAATTCTGTAAAGCCCTGTGAGACAACCTTGTTGTGATATTGGTCTCTACAAATAAAACGGAATTGAACTGAATAGATGTAGGAATCACAGAGTAACTTACGATACTATGCTCACAGTAGTGATGTCATGATATAGTGATTCTATGACACTTTGATCATTTATATTGTATGATAACGTCTGTTTACCAAAATGAATCAGAGTAATGTGGAGCCAAGGCATTTAACTGAAATATTGATATTTGGTGCTTTCCTATCAGTATCAATAGAGGAAGTACTAGAACTTTTTTCCAGTATCAATATTTGGTCCCACAGCTAGTCAGATGACCATGAGGCTTGAATAATGATATTGATTGATTATAGTTAGTTCCAGTTCACTACAAGCCACTTTAACTGTGCTGTAAATGTTGATTTACAGCCACTTGCATAAGATGTGAATTAGTCAGTGTGAAACAGCCGTGCATGTGTTAGGACGGTTTCTCTGCATGTTCGGGCTTAAATTGAAAACTCTAAACTTGCAACATGGTAGTTTTCCACAAACTTTTTTATTTTTTTCCCCAGTAAACAGCAGAGGTGAAGTTATACCGAGCCCGCTGTGTAATTATGTTAATGCACGGCCACTGGCAGAGCCCATGAGGAGGCTGTAATCAGTGGGTCAACCTTCCTGAAAACTGTCCAAATGAAGAAATTACCATGTACTCTGAGCTCTGAACTGCTTCCCATGAGCCTTTCCTACCCAGAACCCTTCACACGGCCCATTTATTTGAACTGGCTCTCACCCGCAGCAGCACAGGAACGGCTCGTAAAAGTCATCAGGTCCTCATTATCGTCATTACTATAATTATTTTCTATATTTAACTGTGCAAAAATGAGGCCAAATGCTGGTTCACCCATTCTACGAACCACCCCGGGACACATGTAAAGGTAGTACGGCCCTAATTTTCTCATGAAGCGCTGCATGATGCTGTCGAAGCCGGAGCGTACCACTTTTCGGGAGCAGGTTGTTTGTTTGTGTTGCCTCCTTGGAAGCAGACTGGCAGTCTTTAGCTTTGTGCTCTATAGTGTGGTTGTCAATGCAGTAGCTGGGAGGAATTTAAGCATTTGCAAGCTTGTTTAGCCAAAGCCACCTTCATTATTATTAGATTGATGTGAACCCCACAGACGCCGAGCCAAAGCCACCCAGAGAGCTCTTACTGAAAGCTAAGGTGGAGCCCTTTCAGCAGGCGGTGGAGTTACATAAGGGCCTCTTTTTTTATTTTTGGAACAGTCCACGTAAATGAGAGGACGTTAATACTGTTTGTGTTCAGGCGAGACGCCGGTGGAAAATGCCTCGCTGATGTCGAGGACTGTGAGTCATCAACGTCTCCCAGAGCAGAGAGGGGTTCAGGGGCCAGACAGCTGGGTCTGCAGGCTGTATATCGCCCTCCAGGTGTGGATCTGGACCACTTTGCTTTGCACGATTCCAGCTTTCTAATGACAAAAACATGAGGCACAGAGCAACAATGACGCAGATGTTTAGGGTTAGAGGTGAGAGTTAAGTGTTGGAGGGAAAAATGTGTTTTAAGGGTGTTTATGCCCTTTTTAGACCAAATTAGTGTTAAGAGATACTGTTTTTGGAGTAAGAGCATGTAGTGTTTTTTCAGTTTTCAGATATTTTCCACAGTAAAAGGCATCACTGGGTGGGTAAGGGTGGTGTGATTCTCAGTTTCTGCTGCGTGTCACTCCTTATTCCTTGTAAATAGAAATCACAAAAATCCTACATCTACTCCTTAATAATATATTGATTTATTGATTTATTTTGCACATACAGAACATTGATCAAAGTCATAATGAAACAGTAAAGGTGCAGGGAGAGGCAGAACGCCTAAAATGGCTTGTTTTAAAGCCTCCACCTTATAAATACATACACGTTATAAAAGTTATGAGACTTGCATAGTCCATACAAATTCAGAAATTCATTAAAAAAAGAAAGACAATATAAAAAAAATATATATGTATCAATGTGATATCATAATCAGTTATATTTTTTAAAGGATATCTCCAGTGTGCTATTTATATAAATGAATACAGGAGTATAAAATGTCTGCAAATTAATAGTTTGGTGTCAAATTGTGCTAAAATTTCCCCTGAATCTCAGGTCATACATGTAATCATACCTGGATTTTCCTCTTGTGGGACTAGTAAAGGAATGTCTTATCTTATCTTATCTTAAGTAAGGGTAATGATTGCAGAAAGCTGCAAGCCTGCAGTCTGTCAAAAAAGATATATAAATAGAAGTCAAATCTGAGGGAAAAAAATAGGAATAAACATCAAATAAAGGATGAACAAACTTGTGCATGTTTTTCCAAACCTTCAGCCTCTTTCTAGGCATTTTTTTTAGACTTTATACTGGGAAAAAACTCAATGTACAGACTTACATCAGACTAAGTAGTACAACCTTAATATTAGAGTTTGTTTTCTCCGTTCTTTTCCGTTCCAAACACCTCTGCCAGATTTTATTTTCCGATTTGAGGTCAGAACCAAACCAGACGTTATGAAGCAGCAGATCGCCTCTTGCCTCACCGACTTATAACTGATAACTTCCTGGAAGCGGGACTCATCTGTGGGTGAAGCCGGGCCCTCCCAGCTGCCTCCCTGCCCACTAACAAATGGCTAACACATGTGTTTATAGGAGGATCAATGGCAAGTGATGGAGTCACCGTGTTGTGACTAACCGGTGTTTATGCCAGAGATCTGACGCCCGCTTTAATAGTCAGTTTCACCTGCTCTGATGATATGCTGCAGAGGCAAACAAAATCAACACAACAGGAGCTGAGTCTTCCCCCTGCATCACTTCAAAAGGGTCTGTATGTTTCTCTAGCCATTACGGATAACAACCTGTTTGCTCAATATGATTAGAGGTGATGTTTTGTGTTTCGAACAGTCTCTGCAGCTGATTCAAAAAAAAAAAAAAAATCACAATGAAATCCCCTTCCCTAGGTGTTCAGCCTTCCCTGTTTGCCTTTCAATGTGATCATGATTCTATTTATATTGCCTGGATGTTTATTTACCCACAAGCTCAGCCCTAGTAAAACAAAACCACATTGAGGAAGAAGGTTAAGTGTGTGAAAATGTGTCAAACAGTTCTTTTTTGGGATCTTTGTGGTCCCCCAATCTACCACAGCGAATAACTCTGTGTGTGCTCATGTTTGTTGCAGCATTTTTTCCCTCAACGTCAGAGTGAAGTCAGATTGCTGCCGAATCGGTTACATATGGACTGACTGAGTGATAATGATGATTAGTTGGTTAAAGTGAATTTTATGGTGATTATAGACCTATAATGTCTTGGCTACTCCAGTATTTAGTACTGTATGTTTGTGGTTGCCCATAGTAACAGATGTAGGTTCTGCTTTTATAACTTTATTTAGATATGTGGGAATATTTAGCTAAATGTACTTTCTGTTTTGTTTTCATCATCATTCATTTTACTGCTACTTTAATATGACTCAGTTTGACTCATTTTTATACTTTATAAAATCATCATTTGTTGTCAGCATGGCTGTAATCTTAGAACCACCTATCCATAAAAGAACAACTAACTTTTCATCAGTTTGGCATGAGTTTGTGACTTTGTAACAATGAATTTTCCAGCAAATTTAAGAAGGTTTTAAAACATTTATTTTTACATTAGAGTTAAAACTAAACTCTTTACATTATTAAAAAAAAAAAAAAAAAAAAAAGGTAATAATCAGTACATTTGGAGATATTCAGTTTTCACATGATGGGAAGGAGATGAAAAATTTTAATCCTCAAAATAACTAAAGCTGTCAGAGAGATATAGTGGAGGAAAAAAGGTCAATATCTGTTTCTGAGATGTGCTGAAGTACAAGTACAAAGATGCAGAAAATGGAAATGCTAGTACTTCTTATTTGTCTGTAATTGTCCTTGTAGCCATCGCATATGCATAAACACTTAAATGATGTTTCCTATTAGCTCTTGGAAACACACTGATTTCATTTTGCCGTCCACTGTCATGTAAACCTTTAAAACAAGCACTGTGGCTTGTAAAAGGTGTGAATATGTTCATGTGCTACTGTGGTGTTGACATTTGTGGGACGTATGCAGCATCTCAGTGTGGTTTAGTCGACGGATGTTTCTCAGTTGCTCTCACACTTTCTTCCAGCCGGTTGAAATTACCACTTTGCTTGTATAAAGGTGGCTTTCAGTACCAGCTAAGTGTGTGTTGATGCACGCGTGGGTTTATGAACGTGTGTGCATACAGCCGGTGAAACTGGCATTTTTGATTTGGCTGCAGCCACGACTGTAATTAGCAGAGACAAAGGAGAAGACAGGACGATGATATCTGCTAGTCTGTCTGTGTGTGTGTGTTGATTCAATTCCTTGCCTGAACGTGAAACACAAAGCAGTTCACCATCACAATAGACGAGTCTCCTCAGCTTCTCTGTGTTCAGTGGGATGCTGAAAACTTGTCCTTCATTTCTCAGAGCAAATTTATTCATACCATAATTGTGGCTTCGGTTGTAATCAGCATTTGTTTCCTCATGGATGATTCTGCCAGCCTTGATCAAATTATTGAAACAAGCAGACATTCCGGTCCACTCTTATTGGTTGACAGTGACCTCAGGGGTCACTATCGAATGTGTTGCGACCCTGCGGGACATCGTTGGTGAGGTGTGTGGGGGGGTGACTGTATGGATGTGATTGTTCGTCGGGTGTTGCTGGTTAAATGGCTCTGACAGTAGACAATAGCCAGGGAGGCCACACCCGCAGTGAGAGATAACCATGTTAGTGGCAGAGAGTTTCACATGGGAACTGCCTGAATCAGACTCAGTAGGAAAGAGGAAGGCCAAAGACGGTTCAAGAAAGCCTCAAACACAAGTCAACTTCCTGATTCCCACAGTGAGCTTCTGTACAGTGGGGTGCTAATAACAGGCACCAACAACAAAAAGAAGAGAAAAGTACTACTAAGACAAGTGAAACTGATTTTGGAACAGCTGACATTTGTTTACATATTTCTAATAATCCTGGAGATTTTTTTTTTTTTTTTTGCTTCATTGATTAAGATTCTGACTGTTAATATATTTAGCAGGTTGCTTGTCAAAATAAAGTACAAAGAATAGTGGTTTCCTGTGTCCATTAACACTTTAAACACATTTATAATTTTTGCCCTATTAAAGCTTTACTCTCATAATATACTGTGTCATATATTCACATCCACAAATTATGTTCATAACAATATAGCACATTAATGGATAATGGAGTTTATGGAGTAAAATTACAGATTTTTCTGATATTCAACATTGTTAGAAATACTGGATATGATTTAAATACACAAAGTGCCAACATGTATAGGCCTGTCCGTCTGTAGATATTTAACATTTTAATGGTATTTTAAAACCATTAAAATATTGTAGTGTTAACACATGAAGTGCAAAATGCTAATAAATTAGGGTCATCTTATAATCAGTTTTAAGCCAATCCTTTTTTTTTATTTAGACTGCAAAGTGCCCAATGTAAAGTGGAAAGCAATTTAAAAAAGGTTAAACCTTTAAGTGGATCAGGATGCAAAAATGGAAATGTCAAGAAAACTCATTAAAATGAGAGTAAACTATTTCAGAAGGACAAATTAACAAATGCGAAATCATAGAAACAGTTTGAGAGTAATCCTCATTAAATGTATTTGCTTTTGATCCAAATGTTCATGTAGTTGGATTAAGAATCCTGTTTTATTCTCTGCTTGGCTCATTTTATCTGATACAAGTGGCTTTCATCCCTGCTGCAGCTCATAGTGTTGCTAAATGAGAGTTTATGATGAAGAAAAGCAGATTTAAGTCGGACCAGAACTGTCATCACTCCGTGTCAAACTAATCCCAAATCTGTAGTTTAAACTGAAATGTGAGGAATTACTTAGCCATGACTGTATGCACTGTCTTTACAGGATCAAACACAGGCAAAATAACAACAAAGACACTGTTCTTCCTCACTATCACATGTTGAGGTGCTTTTGAGCAACGGTAATTGTTTTATGGGTCTTACGTGGCTGAAGGTGCAGTGTATTTTTTGTGTAGGGCAGCTCCCAGGAGTTCATGTTTGTCTCTACTTTTGGTTTTGAAAAGGGGTATTCATGCTCAGTTAACTCCTTCCCTGGTTGAATAAAGGCTAAAGGGAAAAGATTGATGCATTTACTGAGGCAATTAGTCGTAAATGCCGCTCTCAGACACAGCAGTGGCGCACTCAAGGGCTTTCCTATCTCTAAAATCTGCGGTTTGGAGTCATTATCCCTCAACCCTCACTGGCTCTTTAGATAACTGTACCCTGAAGCAGCGGGCGAGCTGAGAAAATCCCATCAAGTTCAGATTGGTTTGAAAGACATCTGGTGTGGGGCTGGGGGCTAATGTAGTCCTGCATGGTAATTTAAGGTGCAGAAAGAAGTTCACCAGCATCTCATTCACAAAAGCAATTTTAACAAAGTGCTGTTTATGTTGAACTCCTCTGTCATCGTCAACACTCGAAAATAGGCTCAGAGAGTACCGGTCTTTGAATGCAGCATTAAGTCGGATTCTATTTGCATCTTATATCAAGCTTAAATGCATCTTGTTGACTCCTGGTCCCTGAAACTAATAGGCCCTTTCTCACATGTTGCTACCCTGAAACGCTTCGGGCGTTACCCAGAGGGAACGTAAATGTCCTAAACAGTTGGATTGGAAATTAAACAGACTACGCAGCCAGCACAGTCTGTGTAATGTCCATGTCAACCTGTGAGTGAACACAACAGGTCATTGTCCTGAGATTTCACAGCCACACTATTCTAATGTCTCATCTGATTAAGCCTTAAACTGAAAATGATTCTTTTGCTACAACTGTGATTTTTTTGGTTACAAGACATTACTATTATCACGGACATAAAGTTGTGTATTTGCAACAAAGCAAACAAATAAGTTGTGGGATAAATTCAGTCTTCGGTGAATGATTGATTTTTGTCTAATAGACTAATGTTGCTGCGTTCTTTACCTCAAGGCAAGCACATTAACTCTATGACAAGTACATTTTAATGTTTTTCTGTGGATCAACACGAAAGTAGCTGTTGTAATCTATCCCTTATTGCTATTTATGTTCTGTTATAAGCAATAAAACTTGTCGAAATGATCTAATAGTTGTAATTAATCCTCTTTGTTTTGGCAGAACCTAATGGCCAAAGCGTTGTATGACAACGTTCCAGAGTCCCCAGAGGAGTTGGCCTTCCGTAAAGGGGACATCCTGACCGTCATCGAGCAGAACACCGGAGGCCTGGAGGGCTGGTGGCTCTGCTCCCTGCACGGACGCCAAGGCATCGCCCCCGGCAACCGCCTGAAGCTGCTGATCGGGCCCATGTTTGAGGCCCAGTCGCCGGTCGCCACTGCCGCCGCTGCAGCCCAGTCCTCTCCACAGGGCTCAGCCTATCAGCAGAAGGCCGGGTCAGGAGCTCAGGGGCTCTACCAGGTACCACAGTCCCTGCAGAGTCCACAGCAGCAAGGCCTCTACCAGGTTCCTCCAGGACAAGACATCTACCAAGTCCCACCCAGGAGCACTCTGTCTGCAGATAACACACCAAGCAAGGTGAGATATCCTGACAGAGCGGACCTGCACTGTAGATTTAATATCCTCAAAGAATGCAAATTATTACTGTACTGCCAGGGATGGGAAATTGATAACAGTTTGGTGATATCACTTATCAATTTGATTCCCTATCAATTCTCACATTGGATTAGGGAATAAACTATCATGCAACTGTCTTTGTTTACATTAGAATCAGAACTAGAATCAGAATCATGCTTATTGCCGTGTAAGTAAACAGGCTTCACATTACTAGGAATTTGCTTCAGTGGTTTGGTGCATACATAGAACATGGAGTAGGTAAGAAGCATGCAGGAAAAAAATAATATAAAATCAAATAAATAAACAAGTACGATAGACTTATAGTGGACTATTTAGCAAAATATATAATATACAATATACAATGAATATTTGTATATTGTATAACCTTGTATAACCGGTGCCGTTATACAAGGTATAACGGCACTGGTTATGGTTCTGTGCAAATAGTGCAAGTCATTAACGGTCCAGTCTTATTCAGCAGGTGGATAAAATGACTTAAAGTAACTCTTTGATGTAAAATATGCACTAACACATTGCATTCGATTCAAACAAAACTCACAAAGGTGTAATTAAAGGAGTATGAAAGTTAACTGTTGCAGCCTCTGAGCCCCATTATCATCCAAACATAATTATACAACAGAGATTATTCACAAACAATAGTAACAGCAGGTTGACACAGTGAAATGGCGCTAAAATTAACAGCATCAATAGAACCTGGAGGAGTTTAATGGTAGCGACTGCGACAGAGGATGCCTTGCTATATGCTCGGCTTCGAGGGCCACCGCCACCTTCACTAAGCAGCCAATCAAAGACATTACAGTGGTGCATTTTAATTGGATGCTGTGTTTAAATGTTTCTGCATGTTGGAGGTATAACCCTTTATCATAGTGGAAGCTCTGCAACTGTTGCACATGACCCTAGTGTCTTTACTGGTGAAATATAACCATACTTTAGAGCATGGCTTAACCAGAATACTTAAATGATGGAAGGATGCATTTGACTTGAGCCAATAAATGTAATCATTAAGCAAGCGGACTAACGATTCCAAGGAATTGAGCTACTGGGAACTGGTCAGACCACATGATACTGTGTCAGATTAAGAAATTGCTATTATAAAATGTTGGCATGTTAACGCGCATAACTCCCTGACCAGTCATCACTTGCAATTTTTCACAACATGCACAGTTTTATTGGGACAGAAGTGCATCAACAATGCTATGAAAAGTACTGTGGTACTGTGGTACTGGTTCATATTTACAGAAAAGTCAAAAAAAAAAAGAGAGAGAGAGAAAAATCACTCTACATTATCTTTGAATTTATGAAATCCACAAGCCTGAAAAAGAGTAATACATGTTTTGAAAAATCTGTGAAAATCATATCAAAAAGGATCACTCTCCAGATAAGACAGAAACAGAACGGAGGGTCTGGTATATGGAGGAGTGAAATAGAAGAAAAACAGTGGGTTTAGAGAGAGAGAGAAAATGAAAACTGCTCTAGTCGCTGACCTCTGGAGATAGTCCTGTGGGATCAGAGCGGATTTAAAGCGTTAACATCAACGGGTGGGTGTGGTCTGGTATTAGACGTGAAAGGACATGGCATTTACACATTTACACCAGGACCTGTTATCCGGCCAGACTGCCACGACGCTCATCGGAGTGATTGCACGGGGACCGGCGGAGAGATTGTGGGTCTGCGATGTGAAATGTGGACTGGGTGTGCCGGGCCTGGCTCTCACCACAGAGCAGGGTAGTGTTTTTGTGCAGGGCTTCTATTTGGCTCTGCTTATATACTGGCACAGTGTGTGGAACAGAGCCAGTCTAAGCCACAGAAGGGCAGTGAATATGGGAAGAACTTGTGGAAAAGCAAACAGTACTGAGCTGGTTTTTGGATTTTGGTGGAGTCCAGCTGCCTGAAAGGTTTTGTTTTTTTTTTTCTATATTTAAATGTGAAATGCAAACCCAAAGCAGTTGGCATGATCATTTACAGTATGGACATATAGATATATATATAAATCCTGAGAGCATGTCTATTATGTGTATTTGTTGCTTTATTGGCTGGACTGTGTATCATTTAAAGCATAAAACTGCTGTTATAGCACAGTTTTTTGCTGAGTCTCACATCTATTCTGATGTACACACAGAGAAATTATATAGGCACATGCAGTCTTTAATTTATGTCGATTCATTCAGAAATATCTGAATGTTTCAGAATGATGCAGATTTAGTAAGATTAGGGCCCTTGTAGCTGATTTAGAAATGGGAATTACAAAAAAAAAACACCAAAAAAACCTAATTGCATTCTTCCCTTGTCCTTGATAAACACCTGATTCATTGATATACATTTACATTTTGTGTTTTTCGACCCACTCAAACAACTGGATACTTTGAGATTACAGCAGTAAATGTACAACAGAAATACTGGACCAGATCTGACTCCTCAGCCTCTGTTCAGTCAGTGACACGTGGAAATGAATGAACATTTTGCTGCCATTGTTTTCAGCTTAAAGCCATTCCTACACTGACTGTAAAAATGTACATCCTGCTCGCAGAATAAAAACATGAACCAAAATGTGTGTCAGACACTACATAATGACCTGGTTCCTTTTTAAGACAAACTCATCAGCACAAACTCAATATGCATTCGTTCACAGGAAGTCTGTTTCTATGTAGACCTCAAAAATGTCTTACTTTTCTTCTACTGTAGTTGTATAATTTCATCAAAAACATTACATTATTGTCATGGAAATGCAAAGTTAAAACACCAAATGGTATTGTGGTAACTGTACAGAGACTTTCATATATTTTTGCAGCTCTAGACAGATTTTTTTTTTTTTTTTTCATTTCGGGTAAGAAATGTCTCTTTAGATGATAAAGATTGCTGACGCCTGGTGCAATGATCTTTGGTCCTGTGCTTAAAAATTCCTGTTTACTCAACCGGTTAACTAGTTTTAGCACCTCAGACCAGCTCATCCCTTCAGGAGGCGGATAGTAATTACATGCTGAATGAGCTTTTGACGTCCTAAGGGTGATTTTCTTTTAACAAATCAGCTCTAGCCATCAAAGAAATGAGCTAAGGTGTGCATTTTAGTAGGTAAATAGGGAGCAGGCGCCTGGAGCTTAGAGGACTTCGCGTGATATGCTGAACGGGAGCGAGTGCGATAAGTCAGTCGGAGCCAGCAGGCTGAGAGAAGTGAGCTGTCAGTCAACACACGCACACATAACATCACACAGCCGCCCAAATAACCAACACCTTCCTCTTCACTACTGGGCCGCGAGGCTTAGCAAAGGAGTGGTATTAAAAAGGCTTTGGTGATAACATGGAAAATGAAATGTGCTCCTAATGAAAGTGCGTTTTGTGCCGTAATCATGTTATTGGAGAGATTAAATTAAGTCTTGGACGTTTAACTTTCTCTCCGATCTGTGGTTATCAAAGTGGTTTAATTTTGGGTGGTTGTTCCCGTATGTTAAACAGAGAGATTTTAACTGTGTGTGATGTATTTGTATTCATCTCTCATGAGTAGCTCTGTTGTTTTCCAGTGACGTCTGAGTGTTGGACAGAACCAGCCTCAGTCCCTGTGGCCACAGTCAGTCCAGCTGAAGCCAAACGACAATAACTGTAGTGAAACTGCAAAAGGCGAATTCAGCAGAAGTAGAAGAGAAGCAAAGCGGAGGCAGTTGTTGCCCAGGGCTGCACAAGTAAAAGTTAATTTTATGGGGGTTTTTTTTGTCACAATGTCAGTCCTTTTTTTTTTTTTTCTCTTTTAAATCCGCGGGCCTCGCCTCATTTAACTGTACTCCGTAAATCTCTACAAAAGAAATGCAGATATTACAAGTTAATGCACATATCTGGGCAGTTAAACACCTGTGATGTGTCCATTTTCTTCACTTTCGGGTGACAAAGTATGCTGACGTTGCTGCAACTCGTCTGTGTTGTTTCGTCTCTGAGCCTGTAGCAACAAAAGAAGCAAAATCCACTATTTAAAGCAATTTTCTAACAAAACCGAGGCCTAAAATGTTCACTCTCGTTCACTGAACTTATTAAACTGTATCTATAGTGATGATATTTGTTGTTATGAAAAACCTTGACCTTTTGCTTTTAAATACCACTCAGTCCTGTTTACTACTGACTGTCTTTGACGGGTAGTATTGATGACAGACTCTGAGTGTTGACTCATGCTGTATGCGGTTCAATGTGCACGGAGCCAATAGAGCTGAAGGAAAACAGCCATTTTCTTGTTGTCAAGTGCATATGTGCATGTAAGCGCACGCAAATACACACACACTCTCCTTCCAAACGATTATGGAGGCTGATGCAGGCTTCCTAGACTGATAATCCCTTCTCATGTTACTCTAAAGCCGTCATCCCTTCTACAGTCAATGGTTCCTATGTGTGTGTGTGGGGGGGAAGGGGGTGTCAGGCTTATTATAGTTAATAAAAACTAAGACTGAAAGTGAAACTAGAAGTGAAAAATTAATTTGGTTAACTAAAATAAAAATAGAGGTGACAGCTGAAAGAAATTTGAAAATAATGCAAACACGAACTAAAATTAAATACAGCTGGAGCTTCATTTTCATCTCTTCTTCTTTGTCTAGTCGTTGTTATTATTATTATTATTATTTAGATTGCAAAGGAGGAACTAAGTGACATGACATGGAATTAATATAGAAGTACAAAGAAAACTAGGGCAAAAAAAGAGAACCCACAAGAGAGCGAAATATAAAATCCATTTGTTACAAAGCTCTTTTTATCTGACTTTTATTCATTCATTTATAGGTCTTTTAAATGAAGTTTGGCTTTTTTTAGTGTATGTACAATAACAGATTTTCCTTACTCATAATATCTCAGTTGATTGTATTGAGTATCATTGTTTTGTACCTAAACAAAAACACAAAACTTAACTAAAACTCATCAGCTACTCAAAATAAAAAAGACTCGAGTATTTGTGAAACTACCCGAAAAGCAACTGAGTAAATACAACTGAAACTAATCAACATTTCAAAACAGTAATAACTGGGGTGTGTGCGCGCAGTTATCCATGCATGCGCTCATGTCTGCACACATCCTGCAGAATGCCTCCTCTGGTTTGCATGCCAGCCTCTCAGTGCAAATCCAGATTGGCGACTGGTTATTTTCTCTTCATGTGGTGTGGGGCTTCGGTATATAAAGGCACACTGAGGCTTGGCGCTCTCTTCCTCTCTGGCTGTTTGGTTTGATGCTGCAGCCTTGTCCTTGGGTGACCTGCCTCGGAGGGTGAGCAAAAAAGCTGCACAGCTGCCCCCCCCACCCTTCAAGGCCTCCGATCCGGGCCCGTGTGGGACAGATGCCTGGAGTTCTCGGCCACACAAAGAGTTTCTTCACACGGAGACCAGGAGCAGCTTTACCCCCGTTTATTATCATCTTGTTCCTCTTCTGCTGCTCTTGATTTCCGCCTTCTTCGCCGTCGTCTTCTGTGAAAGGTGTGTCTGTGCTTCCCCCTCTGACTCAGGCGATGCATTCAAAGACAGTTTGGGGTTCAGAGTTCAAAGGCCTCTGCAGAGCTTCTTATCTACTCCCACCAGACGGCCTTTTCATTCCTCACTTCCTGTTTTATGAGGTCTGGTCCTTGTATGGGCATTTCCTGCATTCGCTTTGACATAGCCATAGATCCAATCTGTTCATTGGTGCCATAAAGATGTAGGGGGTGCAACAAAAGGATTAATACACTCCCACACAACTCAAGGAAGTACTCTGATAACTGTTTATGAGCTTGACTGCCATCTACCTTGATAAAACTCCTACTTTTGGAAGTGACCACCTTATGTGTAATGAATGGCTTGTTTGTTTGCCTTGGCTGTATTTTCTCTGCTAAATCATGTGCACGACGATCTCAGCACCAGATAAGTGAGTTATTTCTTCCTGGAGCAGGCCTTCAGATGCTCGCCATTGTCGCAGTTGTGATGAATCGCTGGGCCTTGAGTTTTGACCGGGAGGGCAAGGTCATAAATCAGTTGTATCAGCTCTGCCGTTTGCATGCTGATACTTTCTCCTCTTTAGAAGTTCAGAGCAGAGAATGTGATAGGAGAAGAGACGACAGGGAATACTTTATGGGTCACCGCGGACATTTATCCTACCCCATTATTCCATTTTTTTTTCCTTTTGATTTCATGGGATTTTCTAAGTAAACACTAAATGTCAGATCGGTCTATGTCTTTCCAGATATGTATGCCACCGGATTAAGAGGCCGCTTTGATCAGAGAGGATGAAAGATGATCCTTATTAGTCTAAAATCAGTGTGTTCCCTTTTAATGTTCCTCATTAAGCTCGCTGTCTGTTTGGGTTTTAGCCACTCGGATGTGTTATGGAGATGACTGAGGGCCTCGCAGGATTCAAGACTTAATTACCTGCATTAATTAGTTTAGCTCTTTAATAGGCTTGTGCAGCTCCAAGTGGCGGAGGGGAACATTATAGAGCAGTTCTGAGGAGCTGGGAAAATGGCTCACAACACTGCAAGAGCAATCTTTGTGCTGTGATTCAGCAAAACAGAGGAGGGCAGGTTATTACAGAGCAGGAACACACCCTACATTTATCAAATGCAGTCGTGGTCAGATGCCACCCTGACCTAAAATACGACAGTTTCCTTACTCGAGAGCAAAGGTTAATGTCTGGCACATCTTCTTATTTAACCTCAACATGTTACTTTTATGGAGAGCGCTGACAAAAAGAGCACTTACTGGCAGCCCTGAGAATTCTGTATTGTATACAAAATGCAGCCAGCTTGACAAGGCTGCATTTAAACACCAAGGGCACAAGGAAAAAATGACATAAAATCTGACAAACATTCATGAATTCACAACTATTCACACCAGCGGCGATGTGAGTTTGCTACCGTTGTGGTGCTTGTTCTGTAAAAAACATCCAACTATATTCAAGCCATTTGACATGAATAATAATGACGTCAACATCACCAGGAGCCTGTGGATCTGATCCAGTATCCTCTGGTCCACTGGGTCCATGTCCAGTTGAAAGGACACACTGTAAACCAGGGGTGTCAAACTCGTTTTAGTTCAGGGGCCACATTAAGCCAAATTTGATCTGAAGTGGGCCAGACCAGTGACATAATAACATAATAATAATATATATAATGTCAACTCCAAACTTTCTTCTATGTTTTCGAGTGAAAAAAGTAAAATTATGCGATGAAAACGTTTACATCTACTAACTATCCTTTAAAACAATGTGAATAACATGAACAAACTGAAATCTCTTAAGAAAATGAAGTGCATTTTTAACAATATTATGTCTCAGTTTATCATTTAAACATGTAAACGTACAGATCACAGGGGATCTACAAATACACAGGCAGAATATTGGTAAACTTGCACTTCAGACATTTCAAAATGTTCATATTTGTTCAGGTTATTTGTGTTTTTGTGAAATGATAGTTTGTTTTAGTGTGAATACAGTAAAATGACATGAAAATGTTTGTACAAAGCGGAAAATGTGGAGTTGTGAGTATTTATAGGTTATTATGATAGTATTTTACTGATCTGACTCACTTGAGATTAAATTGGTCTGTATGTGGAACCTGAACTTAATATCTTCTATGTGATATTTTTGCATTTCACAAATTCATCCCACAGGCCAGACTGGACCCTTTGGCGGGCCAGATTTGGCCCCTGGGCTGCATGTTTGAAACCTCTGCTGTAAACTGTATTTGATTCATATGACGTTACCAAAACTCCTCTTTAGCCTCGTAGTCTAGTTGTTCATCAATGCTGCCCCACAAATCCATCAAATTAAATTTAATTTAATTTACAAAGGGCTAAATCGTAACAAAAATCATCTCATGACACTACATTTAAACTGGTCTAGACCAGACTCTTGTTAAGCCATAATCCTCCATTGTCTTCATTGTTTTTACCTTTCATACTAAACTAAGTATGGCTGGAAATGAACAGATTCTGCTCCATCATTGTTGTCACATGACCTCTGGTTCAGTGAAATGATTAGTTGATGCCTTTACTGACACAGTGAAAGCTTGGAAAAATCGACCTGATTGCGAAAAAATAAAACTCTGCTTTTTCGCTGCTAAATATTCTCCACCTGTGTGAAAGTACTTATGATACAAACAGCTGCTCAAAGAAAAAATGCTGACGTTTAACGATTAATCACACAAAAAACTCGCCCGATGTAACGTATAAAGGCTGTCATCTTGAAGCCAGTTGAATGATGGGATTTGAGGAGTTGCCATAAATTCTGATTTCGGCAGCAGAGTTTGCACGTAAACATTTTCCACCGACTGGATTGTGTTTCCATACTCACCGCGGTGTCCCGGATATGAGGCTTATTCGGTTTTGATCATATATATAGGATTGACATTTACCTGGAACACGGGGAATCTAATTATTCCTGTCCCTGAATACGTGAGTTACTGATAACTGCTCTTTTCATGTTGGTAAATTTCCATCTTGTAGCTTGTTTACAGATGAGAATAGGTCAGTGTTCGATGCCTTTTCTTCATCTAAACTCTCACCACCAAAAGATCAAACCCAATTCTTTATTGCTCCAGAAATGAGACACCATCGTTGCTTCCATTGTTTGCGTGTCTTAACTGCCATCATATTCCAACATCCTGTTTTTTTTATTGTTTTTTCCACTGTAGTCCAGTTAGCATATTTATACTTCTCATAATTGTGATAAGAGACTACCCCGGTTTATAAAAACAGGACGTAATGTTTATCGGAAAAACCACCATACTCCAATTCATGGAAACACATCTGATTAAAACTTAAAACATGGAAGTTAAAAGAGACTTATGCTTTTTTTCACTGATGAACTGTGAAAAACATCATTATGACCCTGCATTTCTTTATAAAGTTCATCCAGGGAATAAAACATCAGCAGTCTGACTCTTTATTTTCCCTCATTGCCCAGTTTTGGTTGTTAAATTGCAAACTGCTCCATGAGCTTAGGTGCAAAACAGACTGAGGTCGACGTTATCAGCATACAGATAGACGGATAAGAGGGCAGTGGTGATGGCAGGACAAAGGAGGAGATGAGGAGGTGTGAATAAGGAAATGGATGGGTGAAATTCAAAAGAGTCCAGTCACACACATCACTGGCAGTGTCATTGTCAGTGTCATTATAGCCTGAGCTTTAGTGAAAAGACGAATTAGGGTTGTTGATTTGAATCATTTATTGAGGGAAGTGGTGGTGTGCGTGCTTATGAAACCAATGAAAAGCTGTGAAAAGATGGCTTCCTGTTAAAAGGTTAAAATGGGCCACACGTGCTACAAAATGCACCATGGTAAGACCAGGCAGCATCATGGAAATGTAATGAAACCCTGATTTTAGATACCAACATTTGTTAGTAAGGTGTAATGATGTGAAGATTACGATTTATTAGACATTACCCTGTTAAAACTAACTAATAATGTGACTAATTTAGTTATTCCATCAAAGTGACGTAACATTTTATCCCTTTTCAAACATGATTGGAGATAAAAAACCAATATATGTGGCCTTCTGGATGGGCAGCAAGTAAAATATGGAGTTCAATTATGTAATTTACACCCATAAATTAGAGCCTGTGTCCTGTTATGTTCATTTGTAGAGGAAGATTTTTAATGTAACTGACTGTGGAGACATTGACATACCTTTGATGTCATAGATTTCATTGGTAACAGCACTGTCGCTGCAGGTTAACGCACTTTACACTGTAAAGCTGAATCCCCATTTGTGTATTTTTTGTCAAATTTATTCATCGTTTTGATCATTTTTGTTCATTTTCTTAAATTCTTTTTTCATTTTTTAAACTATTTTGTCAATTTGAGTCATGTTCTAATGTTTTGTGAATTGATTTGTATACACATTTTTATGCATTTTTCTACATATATTTGTTCATTTTCTTGATTATTTCATTCATTTTTTCATTGATTTTGCTTATTATCTTCATGTTGATTAACGTCATCTTGTTCTTTATGTTTGAAGAACCATCTAAAAGCTCTGATACATGGATTTATTTTCACTGGATGTAATGACAGTTTATAGTGATGTTTTTCAAGAAAACACCACATTTCTCTTATGGGTCCAGAGCTAAAAAGTTTAGGAACCACTGGTTTAGACCAAAGCACATTGATGAAATGGCAGATCAGATATGGTGGAGAGCAAAACAAGAGACCCATTCACAAACAATGGTCAGAATCAATCAAAAACACACCACCGACTGAACAGAGCCGGTCTAGACATGGAGACGGCTCCTCGTATGACATCCTACCCCTCAAATGACTTTTTCTGATCCATAAATCTGCCAGATGAAGGCATCCCTGCAACTCACTGAATGTTTTATTCTCTACAAGCTTTTAATTGACAATATTATATTCAGATGTAACCCTATTGCTGATTTGTAACTGTATTTATTACATACTTGCAGTTGCATTTATGTAATTGAAGTATATAACACTGTAAGTACTTATTGTACTAGGATACTACAAGTTACACATGGTATGTAGGTCATACAGCAGAGCACTGTTTACCACTTTGCTCCAAAATTCCCCATTAGTGTTTATTTGAGTCAAGTTCTGTCCAAACCAACAGCTCAGATTTAAAGTTTCTAACTCAGCGTCGTGCCCATGCAGGACATAAAATGTAAAACAAGTATTTAACCATCTTATGAGGTACTTGTTGACACTATGATGAAACCTCTCAAATGACTCTGAAGTAAAGCTGAAAAGTCCTACCTGAGCCTGCCAGGATGCTAAGTAAACATGGTATTGCTGAAAGAGCCGTGAGTCACTCACCAAAACACGTAGGAGCGTTAACAAGCCGTCTATTTGGCTCCTCAGGGCACTGGTTTAAACCTGATCCCTCTTTAGTCACTCAGTTTGCTCGGCCGCCTTTCCGTGAAGGAATCCTAAGAGCCTATCACCTGAGTGGGAGCAAATGTTTGCCCAGTCGCCCCGCTCTTATGATGTCATCCCCGCGCCTCTTTTTCCCTTTCTGAAAGAGCCGCTGCCGCCGCCATGCAAATGCCAACCTCATTGGACGCGGTAAATATTTACCCAGCAGCAATTATAGCAGCGCCGAGCAACAGCCTGCTGGATAAACAGAGGCGGAGATGGGAAATAAATGAGCGGCGTGCATCTGGCAGACGCTGAGAGGAGCCGCTCATGGGAAAAGTGCTACTCAAAGCAGTGACATGTACCTGTGGAAAGGTCACCGAGGTCTCTGACAGACACTTCGTTGCCATCTGCACGAGGCAGCCGAGGCCAGACATCCTTTTCACTTATCGTCAGCGAACAGACTGGACCCTCGGGGACAGCAGCCGGAATGGAGTGACCTTTTAACGAGGATCACTTAGATGTTAACTTTGCAGAAGAGCAGCTCGCTATCTGCAGTGTCTGTGTACACTGTGGGAGGTTTTAACAGCCTGAAGAAGAATACATTACTCAAAATATGAGTAACTATTATGGGTGGTATTCAGAGTATGGTTATATTATTAAAATCAGTAGATTTAGTTGCATTCTTCATCCTGAAATTTCACCCGAACCGCCAGGAGATAGTCATGTATTCTGTTTAGTGCTTTATAAATAAGATTGAACCAAATCAAAATGCATCACTATTTATCATAAGCACCAACACGCGTCTTTAAATACGTTTTAAAGTTGAATCGAGGTGAATTTTTATTTCTGTCCAGCTAAAGTTGAACGCTTGCTGATCAGATTACCTGCGCAGTGTGCCACTAACTAACTCGGTTGAACTGCGGATCAGCCTGTTGTCTGCATATATTACAAAATTAGATTGTTGTGATTTAGATGGAAGTTTGTTGCCGCCATTTTTATTGGAAGAGAGGCATCAAAATACACTTGACAAGTAATGGGAAAATAAAATGTAACTCACAGTAATATTTAATTATCATCCTTGTGGTTTGACGCTGCAGTAAAGAAGATCAGTAAAAAAAATGCAGACGAAACACCACGCTACTTTTTAGTTTGCGTCTGTACCTTCTTGTCGTTTCACAGTAACTGAAATCATCCATTTCTATTTAAAATGCATCGACACTTTGAGTAATCTAACAGAAACACGCCGCAAATGACATTTAAGGTCATGTGTTCTGTAATCTGTGGTGAAATACAGTTTCAAAGTAACCCCAAGTGTTTGAGCGACAGTGCGTGAGAAGAGCCAGAGAGCAGCCGGGCTATTTATTCTTCCACTGGTTTATTTCAGAGCCTTGTAGTGTATGTTTCAGCTCTGACCCCACAGGCACTGTTGGGATGATGTATGCAGGGACAGGAATGCCAACAATGAACACCTTAAATCACCAAGGGCTTGTTCGGATTGGGCTTATGAGAACCATATGGACTACTGTTAGTCAGACCCACTTTGGTTACTCCAGCTCAGATGAATGGCATTCCTTTCCATACTAGGCGACATACTCTCATTTTCCGTTCCTCTCACTTTCCCGTCTTCCCCCTCGATTACATTTTTTCATAAATCTCTTTTACAAACCAACCCCCCCCTCCCCCCCCCCAACTGGAATCCCTTCATACACTTCCTGCAAAACT
>JAPQRP010000003.1:27586564-27605752 GCA_037367295.1 Apogon hyalosoma
CAGGAGTTAGTACTGGATTGCATAACCACTGTTTTTGATGACTTTTGATGGTCTAATAATTTTTTCTGCGACTGTATATTGGGTGAAATCTTCATCATAAGATGGACTAAAGCTGTCAGACAATTATAGTGGAATGAGAAGTACATTTGCTTCTGAAATAAACTGGGATAGACAGGTAAAGCAGCACAATAAACTCTACCCTGAAGCTCTATAGTACATTTACTTCATACTTATATTCCACCACTGCCTCACAGTTACTTTTCTGTAAAGAGCTGCATTGATGAACTGATTACCAGTTGATTGGTAAAAAACTTAATTTAATGTTGCTCTGATTCATATGCGACTATTTGAGATTCTGAAATATTTGTAGAATTTGTTTGCTCAAATACTTCATGAACAAAACACCTGATCAGTCAAGGACATAATGGAGGAAGTATAAATATGAAGGTTTTGCAAAGAAAAGAATGCTGTCATTTGCATCGCTGTCTAAAAACATAAGGAAAAACATAAGTTAATGGTTCGTTCATATTTTTGTTTGGACCCTTCCCTGCACCGTGTTTGCTGTTAAACCTCAGCTTTATGTATGAATGCTTCAGGAATAAGTTAATGACCCTCGGGGCTGAAATGGATTAAGCCTTGTCAGAGACTAGAATGGTCTTTTAAAGCAGGGCAGACTCAGAGTAGATTATCCATACAGTAGATTAATTCACTCCACAGAGGTCCGAGACAGTAATTTATGGCAGCAATTTCACATCAGCTGGCAGAGTCTGAACAGCACCGACAGACTAGCCGTTCGATTTTTGGTATTTTCCCTTTTTTTCTGTAAGTTTTCCCCCTCACTCACTTAAAGAGGGCGGTAGTGTTTGCTCTGCAGAATCACAGAGGAACTTGATGAACTCTAATTAAAAATTTCAGTGCATTTCCAACTCTTTGTCATTTGTTTCTTCTTTGTCGACTCCAAACAAACACTAACAAACTCCTGTGTTTCTGCTACGCTCCTCATTTCTAAAACTGTTTTTGTAGCATCTTTTCAAACAATAAATTCCAGTTCAAATGTTTAGCCTGTTTTGAGAAACTGTGGTTTGCGTTTTCTGTCAGAGCTCTACTGCCACCTAGTGTTAGAAGTACAGGAAGAATTCACAAAGACCAATGTCAACACAAAGTCCTCATTAATTCTAATTCTTAATGTCTTACATTTTGGCACATATTTTTTTGATTATTCTCATTATCTGCAGCCATTTCTTCTTACTTTTAATGTCACTTTAAATGCGTTTTGTCTTCTTTGCCCTTATTTTAATCTGTAATTGTAGAGAAATGACAGAAACTCATTCTTTTTTCCTCATTTACGTTATCTGAAAGTGAAGGAAACTTAGCCTTCAAACATCCTTTCTTGATATAATAAAGTAATAAAGTTAATAAAATGGGAACATTTGGCCCTGCTGTGAGTCTGAGGAGCAGAAATCACTGAAGACTTTCTCATTTGAGCACATCTATAAGAAATGTTTGTGATAATTTTAACGCATTAATATTTCAGTATTTGTACAGAATGAGTCAACACATTATGAATTATTTAGTATTTATTACACAGCAACTTTATATCTAATATAAAAAAAGATAAGTCACACATACAGTGACATTTCCTTCAGAATGACAACAGCAACTTTTCTACTCGAGGCAAACGGGACAGGGATCGACATATTTATGGCATTATTTATTTGAAGCTACTGCTCCAATGCAAAATAAAAGAAATCACTGCAGTTAAAAAGGTGCGACTTTAACGTGTACTTTTACCTGGAGGGAAACTCGGTGACAAAAATAATGACTTGGTTTGCCCTCTGATGGAAACTGTACAAAAGGACGAGGCCGTGTAACAAACAGTGGATGCCATTTCGACAGGCACTGGTACAGACTGAGGCACAAGGGATCGGGAGTTTGTAGACGCCACCTCCAGGTCGACCGAAACAACAGAGCACTACAACAGCTGTCGCTTCCCTGCAACTTCCTCCTGACTCTTCAAGTATAAATCTAAAAAAAAAAAAAAAAGGGTGGAGAAGTCGCAGGAGAAGGGTGGACTTTTACACAAGTGGAATGAAGCCGTGTCATTTGTCATTTATCTTCGAAAGCTTTGGGCGTTTGACTACTAAGACAGTTTCCACCTCATGGATGGTAGTCCATAATGTACTTCTTGTGCAAGAAAAAATAAAATGACAGCATAAACCAGCCTCTCATTGCACTTTGTCGTGTTGTGTAAATAAACTTGTCAGTTCTACAAATGACTTGTTTTCACTTTACCTGCAGGTGTGCGTGTTGAACTGATGAAGATGAGCATACTTTATGATTCAGCTGTCTTCTGCTAAAAAATACAATGTCGAACAATGTATGTAAGAGAAGTTACATGTCCTTGTGTAAAGGAGCAGCCTGATACTCTACACAGGTGGCAGGAAGCAGCTTGGCCATGAGTGGAGCCCCACTCACTGCTCTATACATAACTAAACTTGTTTATTAAACACATATGAACAGAAATGAAGGAATGGACAGTAATGTGAATGGCTTTTCCCTTTCATACCAGGAGCTGTGCCTGGTCAGTTTAAAGTGTCCTGTGAAGAGGAAGAGGAGGAGGAGGAGGGCTGACTATAGAGTGTCCTTTAGGTCCATGTGTAGTGTGGAGCGCAGTGGGATATATCCATTGAGATGATTCGCAGACAGTCGTGGTGAGACAGGTATCAGACGTAAACGTGAAGGGTCAGAATACAAAGTTGCTGGATGATCTACGAGGTGATTTCTGGAGCGACGACTCTTTGGCGTGCACTCTTGGGCCGATTTCGCGGAGGCGCATTAGTTACGCGCTCACTCTTGCTTTCGGACGGTTGAGTTTCGGCCTGTGGGGTGCTAGCGTCGCCAACAAGCTCGCGCAGGAACTTGAACTTGGACAGGAAGAGCTGCCAGACTACATACCAACCTGAAAGAAAGGAAAACAGTTCTTTACAAACACATTAGAGATAGTCCCCTCTACTCCTGGAGGATCTTCTGTTTGGATAATCTACAAACAGCAGTCAACCCAACAATGCAAACCATAATACAAAAAAAAAAAAAACCTGTGCTGAATAAATAACTAACTTCAGATATCAATTTCGTCCCAAAACTGTGCACCAAGAGAGTGTTGAACAGTTAAATTGGTGTTAAAGGTCTTCTGGTGGAGTTTGGCAACCTTCACCTGTTTGTTTTAACTATGCTAACAAATCATTGCATCAGTTAAAAATGACTCCATTAAAAAATATTCCAAATACCCGAGTATTGCACAGCCAGTTGTTGAGCTCTGTTATACTGCAGTAAAGTACAAGTGACATGACATTACAAATTATATTAATTTACAAACTCATCAATGTGAACTAAGCTACTACATGAGTCTCGAGTACAGTAATCATTGGTGTCTGAGATCATATCTAAACATTTTGTTAGCACTGTGATCAATGGTGATAGATCTGGCTCAGTTCACAATCCCTTTCTGGAATAGAAAAATTAAATCTAAAATCTAAATAGCCAGCCAATGGCAGGATTATTCCAGTAGATCACATCCAGATTTCTTGCAAGATAAGCAAGAACAAAAGCCTCTCATTTTATATTTTGCAGCTTCCATGTTATCAATTTGTTGAACTCAGAGCTACACAAGGCAAAATTTGGCAAAGAAACAGGCTACTGACCATATTAAGGTTGTTATACAGTACATAATGTAACATAAAAGATCAGTGTAGGATGAAGAGACCACAGGTGGCAACAAGTACTGTAGAAAAATAAAACACATGAGAAGTGAATCATATTACGAGCAAAGTAAGCATCTGGACTCCAGGAAGGAAAAGTACCCAATTAAAATGATGATGCACCAGATAAAATAAAGCAATGTTCTGCTGTGTTTATGATGAGGGACATGGAGATCTGTTTCCTTCCAGATGAATAAAAAAATTGAATTTAAAACTGTTGGTTAAAGACATTTAATACATATCCAGTGACAAATAAACTAAATGTAAGATAGTTACATCCTAAAAAGATCAAGTGATCAAACCATGCTATGACCTTAATACATAAAGTGGAGGAAACTGAGAATTGAAATGGAAACAGAGTTGCATGTTACTCATTTGGGTTACTTCCTATGTGCACCACATAGAGCACCCCACAAACAAGCGTGGCCAAAATGACATTTTGCCTTTACTCGACATTTATAAGCAACAAAAGAAAGCCTTGTCTGCTCCACGCTGCAGAAGTGTAGTTAAGTGAGCTACATCAGTTAGATAATGAATATTTGAAGAATCAGACATGCCTGGGGGAGTACTAGGCAAAGGATGAGACAGTGTCTTCCCAAAATAATGTTTCCTTGGTGGTTCCTCCAAGTCTAACTGAACTTGTTTAGCTCTTTGGAAAACATTTTGTCTCTCATCCAAGAGATTTCTTCAGTTCAAATAGCTGGGGGGGGAATTTGGACTTAAAAACATGTGGGGGGAGCGGTCTGTGTAGGTGGTAATCCATATGTTAATGAATTTAAGTGTTAGGGTCGTAGAGAGGAGGTGGCCCTGGGGGGGCTGGGTCGTTGGTGGGTATTGTCTGTGAGTTTCAGGGTTGTTGAGGAGGGGGTGAGTCATTGTTCAAATCTTTTTGGAAGGGGGGGTTCTTTGTTCCCAGGTGAATCCAGGTGTGGAAGGTTGTTAGTTTAAAACTGTTTGGGAATGTTGTTTAAAATGGTGTTGTAGGTTTTTGATAAGTAGTGTCTCAGACCACCCCCTCTGTTCGGGGGGCTTCTTTGATTCTCAAACCACTTGTCTTCTCTGGCTAATATCCTGACATTGCCACAAACAACCATATAAAATATAAAAACTCTGTTGATGTAGAAAAAAAAACTACCATTTTCAGCAAGTCAACCCAGCTGTAGGTTGTTATTCTTTCAGTTTGTGAGGAAGGACTTGAAAACAGGTAAAACACAGACAGAAGGGAAGGGAAATAGTTGCCCAGTGGTAGGAGTATTCCTGCAGAGTACAGTCGCTGAGCAGAACTTGTTCTTAAAATGGTAAACATGAACAGTGATCAGAAAGCTACAAAACACATGACATGACAGTGAAACAAATTTAAAAGAACAAAGCACTGTGGATATCAAGGCTGCAAAACAAACAATGTAACATGACAAATAAATATTAGATAATCCAGTGCTTAGAGACTCTAGGGAAAAACTGAAAATACTTTTGCCAACTGGACTGAAGCTGCAAATATACCCAATAAAAATAATAATGCAGTACATTAACAGAACCTATGTTTCATTGGGTTACTTGTCAGGGTCCAAAGGTCACGAAAGTTACAGTTTATGAGAGGGAGGGAAGACATGGTGATATGACTACTCCCCTGCACATGATAAAAATAGAGACTCGGTTTGTGCTGAAATTGAAACTTGCCGGTCAATGATATTTAATACGTTCTGGCCTGTAACACAAGCAACGTTTAAGAAAATGATCTCGACTTCTGCATAGATTCAACAGAGTGTTTACTAGTTATAGCTTGGAATTAAATAAAATACAAGTATGCAAGTATAACCTTACATTAAAGTAACAGGAATGTGTGAGTTATACAAGTGACTTATGAGATGTGTTGTTCTTTGCAACTCACCAAACAGCATAAAGAGGAACGCACAAGCAAGTGTGGCCAGAATGACCAGCAGTGTGAGTCCGACACTTTGCCACATCTTAGCTGGACACTTGAAAGCAACAACAGCATAAGGAGAAAGAAAGAAAGAAAGAAAGCGGCGTTATTTCTGCTCCACACCACACGAAATGTAGCTAGGTTAGCCGCCCGGCAGCTGAGTTATATAGCTAGCCTACAAAGAGAAAAACAAACAGCGGCACATCGCAGGCTCTCACCAGCTTGTTTGCTAGCGTGTGGCTAGCTAGCTAGTTAACAAACGGAGCCGCGGTAGTTTCAAAAACAGCCCCCAAACAGAAGACGGACTGAAACATTGGTTAACGGTAGCTGGCACAAAAGGGTCAAGTCCCCCTCCTAAGTGCTACATAACTGCAACATGTATTTACAAGCTCTAACAGAGCAAAACAGGACAGAAGAGTAACTGGGTTAAGACAACAAAATCAGCGTCATGAAGCCGACTGTAACTGAGCCTGCGCATAAATCATTTGACTTATGGGAAATGTAGTTTATCAGAACTTTGACGTTGTGATCGCGAATATGTATAGCTTTGGAAAGAAATACCAAATCAGCTATTCTGTATAATATTCATTTAAATGACCGTGTTACATTCTGTTTTTGTGAAGCTGACGGTTTCTACATTATTTTAATAACAGATGTTCAGGTCATCAGGCTGTATGTTATTGAGGAAAACACAGGTTTCATTTAAATACAACTTATTTCTTTATTAAGTTTGGAAAGCACGTGTGTCTTCAGACAGATGTTTGTGTCATATTCTTGCACAAGAAGAGCGCTGAAGGTTTTACAGGTCACATGAGTTTTCATGAGTTTGTGTTAGTGGTTTCATAATCATTTCCAACGCTGTAGCAGACAACTGTTCAAACAAAGATACAGACAGAAAAACACTGGAATTCAGTTAATTTGGCTGCTGATTAATCTGTTAATTATTTCATCAGTTGTTTGGTAATGAAATTCTGGAAATATTTTACACAGTTCAAAGTAATGTTTGCAAGTTGCAGACCCAAAAGTCATCCAAGTATAGACAACTACCAAGTTAAATAAAAAACTTAGGAATGATCTGTTCCAGGGTGACAGTGAATGATAACTCCATCTCTCCTGTTAAAGCAAGTCGCCCACCTCAGAAGCCCCCTCTTTCCCTCTTCACAGATATCATTGACACCTTAACTCACTGCAGTTTGCTCACAGAGCCAACAGGTGACACAATAAAAATGTCACCTTTATTTCATCCTCCAGGTCAGAAGCCAGTGTCATATGTTTGTGAACCTCAGCTCTGCTTTCATCACCACCATCCTAACTCTTCTACGGGACACACTCAATGACCAGAGTGTCCACCTGTGGGTAGATCACAGACTTCATATGTGACTGGAATGCAAGACATGAAACTGGGAAAACATATCACTATTTCCTGGAGCTTTCAAACACAAGGAAAAAAAAAACAAAACATTAGAGAATAAGGAGGATGAAGTACAACTTATATACTCCTGCCCCTTACCCCCATCTTTTTCTACTGATCACAAAGTCCCATGTCAGTTCCTCAAAGTACCTTAATAAAGCTTACACATTTCAAAATAAATTCTAAACAATCCTGCACAGAACACAAAAAATATTATACATATCCGAATAAACTCTGTCCATTTTGTCACTGCATTTCATAACAGTGTTTGACATATCAAAATAAGATCTGTCCATTTCATAGCCATATTACACACATAGATAGACTTCATTTGAAACATAAGTAGGCAAAAGAAATTCCAGATCCAATTAATGGCGCCTTAACACTGGATCCCCTCAAGGTGGCGCTTCTCCCCTGCTCCTTCTCTGTTTACATTCACCTGTGAACCTGAAGTTTGCAAATGAAACTACTCTCATTGCTCTCATTTGTAGCTGGAATGAGTCTGCATACAGAGGGCACATTGACCTCAAAGCTCTTAAAGTAAGTATAGATAGTGATGGACTTCAGGAAGGAACCAACACCAACCTCCAACACCTCCAACCTTATCACCCTGAGAGGCTCCTTGGTTTCAGAGTCCTCCTTCCAGAGCACCTTCATGACCCGGGACCATCTGGTTCACTGCAGCCTCTGCCAAGGATGAGGGTAAACTGCAGCGTATCGTTCATTCCACTGACAAGGCGATGGTTTTCAATCCACCATCCCTCCTGGATCTGCACTCCTCCAGGACTCTAGCATGTCCAGGAGCCCTTCTCACCTCTAATGTCATCAGGACATATCTCTCCTCTGTACAGAATGAATATTCCCTGGATCTCATTGTGTTTTTCTGCAATACTTTCAGCACAAGCCCAACACAACCCTGTACAATATATGGTTATGTTGTTCATCCTGTTAGATCCTCCCATGTTCTGTGTTGTTATTGGTAACATCTTAACTTGATTCAAACTATATTCTCCTTTTAATTACTGCTAATTCCTTACCTCTACCTACACAACTTGTTTCTTATGCGATGTACTTTATCATTCTCTTTCTTGCATGCACCTATAGTATATCAGGGCAAATCCCTAGTGTTGTGGAAAATTTACCTGACAATAAACTAGTTTCTGGCTCAATAAGTCAAATCCTTCATTAATATTGATTTGGGTCAAAGTATGTCATGTAAAAACTATGTAAAAGCAAATCTCCTCAAAGTAGAAAACGTTATGACTGAAATACTATTATACTATATACTATGTATTGTATTAGATTATGATTACTCATACATTAATGTTACATCAGGATTTCACTGTTTTGGTTTATTGCTACATGTGATAATATATTGTCATAGTTGGAATATTAAAAAAGAAAAAAAAAAACTCTAATATCTGCATGAATGGCAGATGAAAATAAATCACTGTACTAAAACTACAGTGTAAAAAATAATAATAATTGATTCTTCACTTACAGCTTTGTAAAATTATCATAAAGAAATACTAAATCATTTCATCACATCTCATTAATCTGTTCCCTTCAAATCTACACAAGTATTTCTTCATTTTTTCACTCCCTTGTCTTTGAACAGCACTTGAATTCAGCTTTCAAGGGCTTAAGATTTTGAAAACATTTTATTTATCACAATTTCTCAAATTTATCACCTTCATACTTTCCTGTAAATCAAAAGCAATGGTGAAGTATTAAGGAACAATGAGTCCAGTGATAATAAGAATAAGAATAAGAATATGAATATGAGTAAATGTTATGTAATAGGATAATTTCAGGTCACTTTGTATTGCACTTCTGTCTTCACTGCAGCTCCTCCCTCTTTTTACAATCTAGGAAATGCCTGTCTCGACTTGTAGATGCGTACAATTAAGTGTGTTTGCATGTGCATCACTTTCTGGATTTGCATATTCTGCTGAGCAGCAGACAGAACATAAATCATGTTCAAGGCATCTCAGACGTGTGTAGCACAACATGTTCAAGATACGTGAGGACAGTTCTATCTGGAACCAACAAGAGGGCACTCCCTCTCTCACCAGCTCATATTTTGTAAATAAATACAATGTGAATTAGCTTCAGAAAGAATGGGAAAGATCTGCAGCATGACGATCTTGTACAAAGTTCATCTACTTGCAGCCAAAAAAAAGTTTTTATTTCCATGTGTATGTGCTGTTCTATACTTGGATGGCTGTTAAATTCATTCACTCATGCAGTCCAGAGTTCATTTATGCACTTTTTGTTCTTCAGGTTTTAACATGCACATGTATTGTAATGGAAGTTTAGCTTCTTTGTCTCATCTCCTTCTTCAACACCCCCACTGTTGCTTTTGTATGGAACCTACCAAGGGGTCTACCCTCTCACAGGACATGTATGGAAATGCACAGACATGGGAAAACGATAGGGCTGTGGAAGGTGTCGACTTTACTGCATATGTAAATACGAAGCAACAAAGGTTACTGTGCCATTTCCTGACTAGGTGTAAAACCTGGGGCCCAGTACTGAATCAAAAGGCCCTTTGAAGACCCCTAAAGGTGTCTCCTGAGAGATGGTATCCACCCTATAAAGGTGGTTCTTGTCAGAAGATCTGGGTCTTTTCTTCACAATCACCATTCTTGTACAGACTTACCTTTCTTTGCAAAGAAAAGAAATAAAAAAAACTTGTCGGCTGGCAGAAGCCTCTATTTCATCATTCACCAGCAGCAGAGAAAATTTCCACAGCAGTATTTAATGTTAAATAAAGAATAATGTACTAATCTCATCTTTACCTTGAGTTGGTTAACATCCTTATTTTTGATTTTATAGGGAATCCTGAATAGTTGAAAGTGTCATATTAGCTATAATTCCAGAGATAAAATATAGCACTATAAAAAAGCCAGTGTTGACTGATACCATTATTTGACATCATTAATTTATTAGAGTGAAACAAGTTAGAACAACATGTTTCTTTTGTATCTGCTGGAGGTAGAGCTACTTTGAAATACTCTATATCCAGCTTTAGATACAAGACACCAGGTAAATGTTCCTCAGAGGTTGGTTGCATAATTAATGTGAGAGGAAAGAAGAAAAACAAAGTTCTGATGCAAAAATCTGATTTCACTTGTTTGACTTCTCTAATCTTTGATTTTTCATGACATATGGGATGATTTTCATATTTATTTTAATGGAACCATGGGAAAAAAGTAGCAAGAAAGAGCATTGTTTTAGAACTTTAACAGGTTGTATCTCATACACATCATAAATATTAGACTAACTACCAGAAGCCAAAAATCATTTAAATGAAATCATCGTAAAAGTACAATAGCTGCAGTATCAGTGTAGGAGAAAATATACATACAGTACTCAAAGAAAGTATTTCTTGAGCAAAGGCACTTTCCAACATATATATAATTGGTAGCCAGTTAATAAAATAAGGTATATTTGTTTAATATTTGGTACATTTTCACACAATGAAAGATCAAATAAAAAATCCTACACATGCTGACAGTGTAACCCTTCCTTGTTTGTCCATGTAATGCACTGGAATACAATCAGTCAACAAACAACTCCACTGTAAGCAGGGAAAGTACACTGAGATCACATCAGCGGAAAGCTGTTTCCGTGAATGAGTCATAAATCTTTAGGCTGTGAGTTTGTGTTGGCTTTTTTTCCCCCGACAGTTTTTCATGTGAATTAACCTCTAACCACAGTGCTCATTAAATCTAATACCTTTATGCAAACATGATATGTGGTGACATTGTGAGTGTTAATAACATTAGTACCATTGATAAAGCTTGAAAAGCCACTTCTGTGAGCTCCCAGCAACGGATTTGAATATTTGGTTCACATTTTGCCTCCAGTGTATTGTGTGTTGCCAGTAAATCTGATCTTTATCAGATCCTCCTACAAACCAAACTAACCTTGATCCTTTGGTTTCTCGTAGTTCTACCATTTTCTTGTTTTTTCTCTGTAGATGTTTAGAGATTATGTTAAAAAGGGGCTTTAGCTGTGGTTTATCTTTATATGATTTTTACTGTAAAGCATCGCTGTGGTGTAGTCCTGCAGAACATACTATTATTTGGTTACTGATGTCGTAACTAAATCATTTCCTGCAAAGGATCAATAAAGTATCTGTCTGTCTGTCTGTCTGTCTTTGATGATGCAAAAATGCTGTGAAAGTTGGATCTGCAGCACTGATGTTTTACAGTTGCACATATCAGATGTAACCTTAAATGACTGTCTATACTGAACATGTGCATATATATGAATCTTGCAGTAAATTTCTGGTAAGTTGAGTATTTTACAGTATTTAAAATGGCTTGTACTCTTTTTTTTTCCTTTTTTTTTTGTTGAGACACAACAAGCCTCCAGCATGAATATAAACTGCAGACTAATGAGTTTCCAAGTAACAATGAAGGTGTGATTTACATGAGGCCAGGTTGTGTAGACAATCTAAATGGGTGTGATTCCTGTAACGTACCTGTCCTGACAAGTCTCAGGTGGGGCCACAAACTCTAAACCCTGTATAAATCACACATATTTGTGTATAGACTCACTACCATAAAACATGTGCAAATAAATGCTTTAATTTAACACCAACTGTTACTTAGCCCCAATCCCGTACTTTCACAGTCAATTAACATGGATAATCTGTGTTTTTATCAACTTCGATCTGTATTAAAAATTGGCTGAACACATCGTCTTAATTGTAAAAATATGTACCATCCTACTTTCTTCTTAGTTCATGACTTAAAAAGTAAGAAAATGCACACCTTTGTACCACCAATATGTTCAATATCACTATAACATTAAAATAAAAATGGCAAAATCAATAAAACCATCATATTTGAGTTCGATTCATTATAATCTAGGAATTTTTATTTCAATATATGCATTTTTTATCTTGGAGCACAATAACTCAATAACATTCATCATGAGTTTAGCAGGCTGTAGGTGCTAAACAGTGAACAGTGCCATTATGACAAAATATTTTTATAAGCTAGTACTACAATAATACAAATACAATTTGTTTGGAGCAGCATGCTGTACACAAAATATAACATACCAACAAACAAAGCTACATTTACTGGATGAAATTTGTAAAAATGTATAAATAAAGGATATTGCTAAACTATTTAACTTGATAATGATCAGATTAAAGAATTTACCAACTTTGACAGCAATTAAAAAAAAACAGTCATTTGGAGCTTTTAGAAGTCAATTTGCAGAGAGAATGAACAATGTAGAAGCAAAGTAAAACTGAACAATGTTCTGACAGAAACAGGGAAAACTCACTTGCAAGAATATGTCCAGAAAAAGCAAAATACATACTGCTTTCTCGAGAATTTGTTGGTTACAAAGAATGATCTTACTCATGCTGTTTCATGATCCTGTTAAGCCAGAAAGTAAAAGAAAACCTCAAGACAGTTTCCATAGACAGTACATTCAGTGTGATTTTAACAACGATGAGAGCATAGTATATGTTCTTCTGTTAACAAATGCACATTGCACAAACAAAACTGGAAACATAATACAATAAACACAGATTAAACGTCTGTTAGATTCATTTTTATTTAGGTAATAACTTTAATTTATCCTGCAGAAAAACATGTCAGTGTTCACCTTGGTTCAGGTGGCTGTGAGTGCAGAAATGTGCACCATCCCAGCATCAGTGTCTAAAAAGAATTGTTATAGCCAATAATTTTCAGTTTTACCAATTTGCCTCAGGACTTTTATAGTCAAAATTCCAATAAAACTAAATTGGCTTTAGAATAGTGTTTTTTTCTTCTCAAGATGTTCTCAGAGCGCAGACCTTTGCCAAGGCCAATATTCCACTGTTCTTCTGATTATAGTGCATTATTAAACCAAATCAGAACTTAATTTATAATGGGTACTACTGGTTAGTGCAACTGACTAATAAACCACTCTCCACAGATGACAACTATGAATCTACTCTAAAATAAAATGGGTTCATTACCAACTCTTTGACCAAGTCTCACTTGAATTGGTTGCAGTAGATTTTGTGCAATCCTACTAACGGACAGACAATAATTCCTTGACGGAGGTAATAAAGATACAATTTGCATCAACAGCACTCTGCCTCTTCTTTTATCTGGTTTTGTGAGGCAGCATATAGTTCAAACCTTTAAAATATACTTTATTAAAGGTGGATACCACATTACAAAACTACACAAACTTATGTTTATCTTGGTTTCTGCAGTCTTTTCAGTCTCCATTGAAAGACATGGCTTCAGACTGTGTTGGACTTATCTCATAGCTCTGTTCTGACTCTGGAGCATGAGGATCTCAGCAGCCAGCATCTGCGGATCCATCACCTGAGGAAACATGTCCATGGCCGTGTCGACCAGTTGTGCACTGAAGATAGCGAGGAGTTTCTTACGAACCACCTCCCTCTCTTCTCTACAGGGGTTTGGCTGAGGAGACTCCCAGTGTGAGCGCTTCTCTGGTACACCGCAGACCGCTGGAGGGTGGACCCCAAAGGGGTCGGACCAGAACATCTGCTGCTGATGTCGGTGGACTCTGCTGTGCTGGAAGTCTGTCGGCTGGCTGTAAGCGGGCACGCTAACCGGGTAGGCGTTATATCCAGTGTAAGCTGGGAGACCGTAGGCCATCATATCAGAGCTGTGGCTGCTGGTTGGTCCAATGCTGTGGTGCTGGAAAGTTCCATGAGATGGACATGCATGCGAGCGGCAGCTGCATGGCGCACTTGTAGGGCGACTGAATTGTTGCCGTCCACTGTGAGGAGCCTGACACCCCCCATACGTCACCCCATAGTGGTGATCGCTCCACTGAGGCTCCATCGGCTGGGTGTCTATGGAGCCCAAACCAGAGTCCAGCTGCTCCTGGGAACCACTGTGCTTCACCAAGCCATGATCAGATGCAAGATGGTTAATGCTCTTCTCCTTCTTGGTCGTGGTTCTCTTTGTAGAGCGATGATTCCCCTTCACCTGCACTACACTCTCATTTTTCTGATCTTTCTTCAGGGAGCCACTCTCCAGCGTCAGCTTCTTCGCCATGTCCTCGACCAAAGAGAGGCTTTGACCAGGCAAAGGACTGGAACGGGATGACGATCGTTTCTGGGCAGACCGAAGCTCATCAGCAAGAGACTGATTAGACTGTTTGGTTCGCTCCGGATGGTAGTATTTACATTTAATTCCAAAGGTACATTTTTTACCTGCACAGAGAAACAAAACATAACAATGTTAACAATCATGAAGTTATTAAAGGTGGATTAGTCAATTCTATATATTCTATATAAGCTGTATCAATGGTACACTTCCTGTTTCCCAAAGGGAGTGAATGGAAAAAGTAGATTAATAAATGATTAAATAAGATATTCATATACGGGATGATGGCATAGTGGTTTCCTCTAGTTTTCCCATCCATCAAAAACAGGTATGCATGTTAATTCTCCTGTTATTACCCTTGACCAAAGTCCTGAAGAAGATCTGGAGTTGATCCTCGAGCCCTTTCAATGGGTGCTCCTGAGTGGCTAAGTGCTAATGCTAATCACTAATGCAAATACTAGGCGGTGTACATGTCAGGATGGGTAAAATGCGTAAATGAGTAAAGTGAGAGAACCTTTAGTCTGCCCTTTATATAACAATCATTTTTTAAATGTGTGTTGTCAGATCTCCTGAGAGTATGCTGCACATACAGGATTTGACCATTAATTTTCTCCTGATCTGTGTCTGAAAAACGTCATTTTTAGAATTATCTGAAGATACGCAGCTTCTGTAAACCAGGCCAAAAATGTACTTAAGGATGTGCTTCTAGGACAGTGGTGAACCCCATGAAACACTGATACAGGAAATGAGTCTTGAACACGCCACCTTATTTCTAAACTCTTTCTCAGACTCATTCTCACAGTACTATTCCAGATTAGTCAGTGGCTGGGTGATGCTAGAGGGGTGTGTTGTTTGGCTTGAGTTCAACTATCAGCAAGCTTTTTTAGAAATGGCTCCACCCTACCTTCGGGTATTCACATTTAATACTACCACACAATTAAGGGATTCCCATAAGGCAAAAGACTCTTAAAAATCTGTGAAGTAGCAGTAATAGGTGATTTATCATGACACAACACAACAGTATCTTGTCAGATGTCCCATGTCTGGTTATTATCTAAACCCTTATACCCTATTTCTCTACTTCAAAACTCAAACGTTCTGTTGCAAATTGAAAAGAAGTACAAAACCACAGAAGAACACAATCAATCTTGGTAATTCTCTATCAGTAAGTAGTCCTTATAGTCATTTATATATATTTGACTGTTAGCTTAATAAAAAAAAAAATCATATTTGGTGATTAGAATGTTTTATGTTTATTATGGGGAGTGTGGTTAATTTTGTAGAGTAATGATAAAGTGTTGGCAGGTTGTAATGAGATAGGACATATGCAAGCACTGACAAGCTTAATATACAAGGCAGGTTATATAAGGTAATTCGGTTGATATAAATAGTGTGTCATGCTCTATCCTGTTACAAAATACAACAATATACTTTAAAATCTCAATATACAAGCCAACTCTTGTCAGTACTTGAATGAAAAACAAGGGTGTGGTAATAAAAAAAGAATGTTTCTTACCATAAGGACATGGCTGTTTTTTCTGTGTCTTTGGAAACCTCCGTAGGAAGTTCTCAAGTGTCGGTCCATGGCGTCCCAGAGGATCATCAGGAGGCATGAACCTGAATTTTAAAAAAAAAAAAAATCACACATCAATTCATAAAGTCCAACTGACTTTTCAATTATGGAAACAATGTGTATTATATAATAACAGAAGAACTCACTTATTGTTAACAAATGAGTACATGAGTAGCCGCTCCTCGATGAAGCGTTTCCACTCTGGCTTCTCTCCCTGCAGGTCGCGGTACATGTCGTTGGATACAATGATGCCGTCGGATTCGTACGCCAGTTTGACAATGTAGCGGTCGTCATGACAGACCACCCTTTTGCCTGCGACGCGTTTTGACGGTGTGAACACCAGAATCTTTTTCTTCTCCAGGTCTCGCAGAATGTGCTGATCTACAACACAGAAATTCAGATAAAGGTACATTTATTTATGTAACACTTTTTTATATATAATGGCAAATCAAAAATGCTCTGACAAAAGATATATCCAAAGGAGACAAAAATTTAAGATATAAAAGAACAAAGAGCATAAATGGAGTAAAGTACTCCAGAAGTACATAGCAATGAAAAAGTGCAACAAAAACTAAGTAAGAATTATATGGTCATAAGAATACTAGTGCACAGTTATCGACAGTTCAGATGAAATGAAGCTGCTTGTCAGGAAGCTGCAGTTGCAGTTTAACTTGGGTTTTTCCCCCCCCGAGACAGCTAACCTGGTTAAATATTAACCCAGGGCTCTAAAACCACACGTACTGTATCAATACAATTTATCAGATTGAGCAATCATTTCATCTACATGAAGAACATTTTCTGGTGAAGCCAGAGGCAGCAGTTTTGAAATGTAGGGCAAACCTACGGAAAAACCCTAAATTTTATCTTTAGAATCCTCAGCCACACAGATGATAGCTATAGAACCGATCTGAATTTCTCAGCATTTGAAAAGAGCAAAAAAAACAAAAAAAACAAACGAGTGGCTTTCCCCCCCACGTCATTCAACAGAGCTCAGTTTGTAAAGGCTTTTAAATAAAAATGTCAAGTCTATAAATAATAAACGATGAGTTAAATACTTTCAAATGCATCATGTGTAATTAATGATTTATCCACTGGTTCACAGAAATAAACAGTGATGACAATGTTGCAACAACAAAAAGAAGGAAATGCATAACTCCAGACAAACATGACCTTTCTTTTACCTGTGATGGGGACATCTGGCCTGGGTTTCTCCTTCCTCCAAGAAGGAACAAACACTGTGATAGTCGTGTGGCCTCTGTCCAGGAAGAAGTTCACAGCCAACTGGATTCCCAGACAAGAGAACACTTCCTTGTTCCCATGGCTGGATGAATAACAAATGGAAACCAGGAAAATGAGAAACTACACTATACTCACACATCAGGAATAAAACAGTGTCTGTGGGAGAACATTTCCCTGTGCAAGTCCAAACAATGGCTCAGATGTTCTTTACAGGGTCATAAATCACCATAACACAACATATCCCTGTATTTGCATTATACATTTGCTGATTAAGGTGTCATTTATGTCAGTTTTGACCAAGTTCTGATTCATGTGTTAATTATTTCTTTACTTTTTGGCTGCAAATTTGGAAATATTTTCACTCCTAGAATATTCATCCTGGCTTTAATAGGTTTGTATTCGTGATTTGGATGGTTAGTTTGGCAGTAGTTTTACGCAATCCTCTCCATTTATCTAGGTTTGGGACCAGCACTAAAAACCAGAAAGAGAACAAGGATTAGATCTACAACTAAAACTGGAACCAGAGGCTGGATTTACAGGTTCATATTTGAGTGCTTATATGAAATTGGGTACATTTTGGTACCTGGCACTTTTCCAGCTTTTTAGACCCAATAATAAAAGAGAAATTTAGACATATTTCCTCCCAGGATGTACCTGATGATGACTTCAGATTAATACAAAAAAAATTTTACTCCTGCTCTGAGCCATCCCATAATTAATGAATTTTAAATAAAATATTGGGGCCAAAAATAGGACCAAAATTGGGACATGAAAAACTACCTTGGTGTCAGTGCATTTGATCTGGACCCCATGGCTTATAATGGCCTTATATACCACTATAAATAAAGACATTGTGTTAAATTTGATGATCCTAGTGGTTTTTCTAACCCAGACATGCAGGTTTTTCATGAACTGGTTTTGTATATAACCCATTGCGTCTGCTTGCATTACATGCAGAACCTGCCCAGTTAAACACATATAAATCGCGAATGATTTTGCAATGGTGGTCATTTCTGTGAAACACTCTGCCTTGCATAATTAGTTTATTTCTCAAAATGTACCTGTGAGAGAATAAAGAGATATTAAAAAAAATAATAGCACGTAATTTTCGTGTCCTTTTGTTCATGTTACATGCAGATTTTTGTATTAAATATAATGTAAAATGATATAAAAAGGTGTTTTATCTGAAAAATAGTTGCTCTTTCATCTCAGTAAGTATTTATTTTTAAAATAGACCCAAAGAGCTTCCAAACTTGCTTCATAACATTAGCCTATATCTGGTTTGAATTTTTAGCCCCATGTCCATGTTTTTAGGGACCAGTTTCATAGAAGCACCCAGTTAGTATTTGGTGGGAAAAAAATAAGAAATTAAAGCGGAACTTTACAGGATTTTCCTGTTTTGGTTCTTCTTTGCGGTTTTTCTAGCATTTTTCTCAGCGGAGCTCCCCCTACAGTTTCGTAATACATATTTACTGTCGCAAAACCCACCATTAACCCTCCCCCTTCAATTATCTGCATTTATTTTCAATGAAGCCAGTGACGAGAAGGGAAAAAATAGTGATCAAATACACTACTGGAGCAAAGCCGAATGGGAAACTTTAGCCAGACACTGAAGTTTTGGACATTTGTTTTCACTTCACTGCTCTTTAGCTCTGCGGCTAACATTAGCAGCTCAGTGCCCGCAGCTGCTAACCTCAGACCACTGGTTTCTGTACACACAACTTGCATTGTCATTGTGACCCGTATGTCTGAGAAGCCCGGGGGAATGTACAGACAGAAACGCGAGGCTCAGTTTGCAGCCACTTGCACCGCGCTGCTAACGTTAGCCGCACAGCTTATGAGCTAATCGGTGCCCTGAGGCTCGGTATGCAGCCGCTAGCACTATGCCGCTAATGTTAGTTAGTTCGTGAATGAATGGTGATGCCCCAGTGTTCTAATGAACGTCTCAGGAACTCTTTTGTTTCTGCTGTTGTGCGTTTTTATAATGTGAACTTTACTGGAAATTGCTCTTGGGCTGTTGCACTGATGTTACAGGGGTCTGAGTCCATAGTGATGTTGTGTTTTTTGTTCTGTGTAATGAGTGTTATGAGTCCATGGCATTTGAATTTACCCATTTGGGGATTAATAAAGCAATCTATCTGTCTATCTTAGCCACACAGCAGAAGAGCTAACAGGCTAACAAACAT
>JAPQRP010000003.1:27613934-27626957 GCA_037367295.1 Apogon hyalosoma
CCTGACTCAGTTGATGTGGGCCCTGACTCAGTTGATGTGGGTCCTGACTCAGTTGATGTGGGTCCTGACTCAGTTGATGTGGGCCCTGACTCAGTTGATGTGGGCCCTGACTCAGTTGATGTGGGCCCTGACTCAGTTGATGCAGGTCCTGACTCAGTTTGTTCTGGTACAGGTGTTTGTACCGTTGGTTTTGATTCTAGTCCTGGTTTTGTCAAAATGTCATCTTCAGTACTTGAATCCTGCTTGGGAGAGTCTGGTGTATTTTTCGGTTCTGGTGTTATTTGGGGTTGATGTCCTCCGTCTCTCCGTCCTTTTCCTGTTTCCGTGCTACATTGACATGGTTTTAAATCAATGATCATCTTGATGAGTTCCGCACTGGGGAAGTCTATGCCCATGACGCCCAGACATCCTCGGTTCAAAGAGTCTTTACTATTTTTCTGCACCAAGTCATGAATCTGCGTATTTAACTTTCGAGCCAGTTTTTTTGCATTAACCAAATGTGATGTAATAGTATCAGTCACTATAATATGATGATCACAAAGGTGCGACTTCATCTTCTTTATTTTGTCTTCAACTTTGTTGTCTAAGTTTTCGCCTACGATGAAAAATGATTTCCCATTTTCTGCTCCAAGATGGAAGTTGTCGCTTTGGAGAAGCACAATCTTACCCCTCACCTGCTTCAAATTCGGTACCGTCAACTCGGTCCATATTTCATTTTTGTATTTTTCAACTAATTTCTCCATCATCTCTAAAAGCGTAGTCTTGTAAAGCTCATAAAGAGACACTTTGAGAAGTACAGTCTCAGTTTTGTGGGTTTTTAAATAGTCAGATATTGTCTTCAAAACTTCATCAAGTGTATAACCTTGCGAAAGCATCCAGTGACTGTCCCGTACATAAATATCCTTTAGGAATGTGAACCAAATCCCGATATACACGTCAAAATATCGCACTCCCACTCTGAGCTGGTCGTCCAAGCTCCAAACCTGACTTTGGGCGAGTGGTCCTCCGCGTAGCGAAAAGCTTTCATGTGTTCCAGGAATAGATATTGCAGAGATTAGAGTCTCATCGGGTATAGACTTCATCCACGCAAGATTATAGGAACTTTTGTGCAACTTTTGATTATCGTTGAATCCTCCCGAACCTGAGCAGGAGGTCACACTGGAAGGAGGACGAGAAGCGCGCGTTTCATTAAATATTTCTTGGAGGACTATACCGTCAAACAAGCTACAGTCGTGGAAAAAATGATTAGACCATCAAAAATCATCAAAAACAATGGTTATGCAATCAAGTACTAACTCCGGTATGGATCATGTGACTAAAACAGACAGAAAAGAAAACACGGAATGAATAAAAGCACTGTTTTTGTCAGTACAATGACATAGATACTGATTTAAGAACTGAAGTGATTTTGATTATTATCAAGAAAGCATGGAAAATGGATAGATATCAGCTCTGAAATTCAACTACTATGAGCTATTTTGGTTGTTATATCATTATATTTGTCCAAACAAATGTACCTTTAGTTGTACCAGGCATTAAAATGAACAAGAAATACAAGAAAACAAGGGGTGGTCTAAGAATTTTTCGACAACTGTATAGAAACAATAAAAACTGTATAAATGTGAAATAAATGACGGCTAAGTATGACATCTACGTCTGCTGCTCTGCGTAAGTATTACGACAGAGCACGACAAATAATACGACAGTTTCAGTTAAACTTACATAGACAGAAGCCACAGGTAATGATGAATCTCCATCGCTGGTTTATGGTGGAATTTTTAGCCTGATGAACAGAGTTGGGGTTCGTGCAGCTCACTTTCCCAAACGTGTTTACATTTTTGTCTCAGCTCTCAATAACTGAAATACTTTAACAGTGAAGCTGACAGTGGTAAATGGATAATTGTCTCCCTTGTGTATGAAGGTAGGTTTCATTTGCATGTTTCGACTGCGTAATCTTTATTTGACACAGCACAGAGACAAAAAGACAAAGACAGGTGAGCGTCGTAAAAGTAGCGAACAGTTATCGTTATGGTTTGGTTAGTAAAATATGGACTCAGGTACGGACGTGGAAATGTACCAGTCAAGGATGTCGACGTTACAGACCAAAGCTACAGCGGTGGGAAAAAGCTTTGGTTCACCCCATGCTTTTGTGATATATTACATGAAAAATCACTCTTAAGTCATTGAACTCTACCAAGTATACACTGCAAAAATCAAAATCTTACCACATGTATTTTTCTCATTTCTAGTCAAAATATCTCACCACACTTAAAATAAGACATTTCAGTGAGATATAAGAACTTGATCTTGAAAATCTTATTTCAAGAAATCTTACTTAGATAATTTTCGCTTGTTCCATTGGCAGATTTTTTTTTTTTTCTTAATTCAAGCAAAAAAAAAAAAAATTTGCCAATGGAACAAGTGAAAATGATCTTGGTAAAGATTTCTTAAAATAAGATTTTCAAGATCTATTGTTGAAAAATAAGTTCTTATATCTGACTGAAAAGTTACTCTGTAGGTGATTATGTCTTATTTTCAGTGTGATGAGATATTTGGACAAGAAATGAGAAAAATACACTTGGTCAGATTTAGATTTTTGCAGTGTATTGTTTCATTGTCCAAACCTACATGCTCCCTAGGTCAAAACTGGATGATTCAGCAAGAAAATAAAACACGTCAAAGGTATGACATGTTGAAACCGTCAAAAATTTAGTTTTGTTATTTTTCTTGTTAACAATAAACCACAAATAAAAATTAAAAATTGCATTTGTTTGCATCTGTCTGATGCAGCCACACCTTTTGAAACACAAAAAAAGATTTTTCCACAAATATTTCATAAGATTTGAGATTGCTTTAAATTTTAAGGGTATCCAAAACCATTTTTCCACTCCTGTATGTGTATATTTCTTGACACATTCTCACAACCTGTATTAACATGAACTAGGTTTCTTAGCTGAAATAAAGGGACCTAAATCTTAATAATCCATTAAATACCTTGGTGCATCTGTTCTCATGGCATCAGTTTGGGGATTTATTTCTAGCTCTGACAATAAAAACATTTAAGAAAAAAAAAAAAAAAAAAAAGATGGCATGGCTTGAGTTCAGCCCCTTGAAATGAGTGAATCCACCATTTCCAAGTCAAGTCTTTCTACACAACATTAGTGTCTTCCCTTGTTGTTTTGGTGGCTTCATGTCTGCAGAAGTTTTGTTCAAAAACTGTGCAAGACTGAAAAATAACAATTGCTTACTTTGTTAACACAACTTTTCTTCTGGATTTGATGATGAAAGTAAGTAAGGTATGAACTATCAATCTCATACATGCACATTTAACAAGTTCATTAACGTTGGTCTTTGTCAAAATAAATTTCTGACCCAGTGAAACCGTGAACCCAGTCGGGCTGTCATCTTTTGCTCAAACTGCATGAGCATTTGGGGTTTAACAAAATGTAAACTTAAATACATTAATGTTACTGAGTTTCCTTTTATGTTTACATGTGAATTTCAAAGTCAGTGACATGATGATGAGAGTGTTTTTGGATAAACTTACTGCTTCTATAAATCAGATTTTAGGCCAATAATTTGTGGTGTTAATTAATTTTAATACAATATTTGTGGAATGACAGCAAAAATGTCAATACGGTATAAACATAAAAACTTTGTCCCAATAACTGACCCTTCCTAAAAATTAAAAAAAAAAAAAGTCAAATTCACAAATCAATACGTTAGAATAGTACTTAATGGTGACTAAAACTACCTTGTAAATCAAACTGTGTAATTTGTGTTGGTATTTGTTGTTATTGGTTGTTTTTTGTTTGGTTGATGTTCATTCATTACTTACCTGCTCTAGATAAAATTGTCTCAGAAGAAAAAAAGATACACTGAAATTCGAACCCTGAATTTGATGCGTTAGTTCTGAGCATCATATTAAATTAGGGAATGAACAAGCCGACAGTGCTGCACCATTTGACATTTTCAGATGCATTAAACCATACTTTTGGTTAAAAATGGTGCAAATGTCATTTTATGTGACATGAAACCTACATAAATACAAAATATGCATTTTAATAAGCCTGAACATGCTTTTAAAGCAACTTAAAACTGCACATCTTGCTTATTTTATGCATCTGTTTTGTGTTGTAGTAGATATTGAACTTATTCATCTACTGTACTTTTCAGTTCTCCTCTGTGATTGGCTGTGCTGTGCAGTAACGTCGTTCTGATCCTGTCCAATAAGCTTCTCACTGGCCACTGCTGATCCTCTTCCGACCACCTGTTGCATCTTAGTCAAAGAGGTTATTTGCAGCGATCAGGTGAGAATTAACATGTGCAGTTCTAGTTTGAGCACCAGCTCAAATACAAACAATCAGATAATGTCTTTGAAATTATAAACGCCTGTCAGTTTTGCTACAAGTTCATTTGTTTTTCACGCCTACTTCTGCACCAGCTCCAGTTTTCACCCTGAGGGTTAATCCCCTCTTTTCTCTGCAAGATGTCTATGAGAACCCTCCCTCTGGTTTTCATTAACCTTGGTGGAGAAATGCTTTACATTCTGGACCAACGGCTGCAGGCCCAGAACACGTCTGAGGATAATTCGGAGAAAGGTAGAGACTGCAAGTGACAGGTCTCACTCGTGTAGCCTCTAGTTATATATCCCTCCTCCTGTCAACCTGTAGCAGTGAGACGTCAACATAGAAAATGAACATCTCATATTTCCCAAACGAGACGGTGACAGTTCTTTTTTTCTCTTTCTCACACGCCCCCGGCTGCAGGCATGTGGTCAGAGAATGACAGAAAAAGAGGTACTTATGCTTCACCTCCTGCCCTGTCATCTGTCATTCACAAACTGTTCGATCCACTAATGACTTTATATATGTAAAACATTCATTTATGTCCGCAGTAAACTTGTGAAACGTTCACCTAACCTCTTCTGTCACTTCTCCATTTCATAGTCATGAATGACATCGTGGGGACCATGTTTAGTAAAAGCTTTATGGATGAACTTCTCAAACCTCAGCAGCTGTATTCTCACAGGACGATGAAAACAGTGCTGACCCGGTTAGCGCACACCTCCATCATGAGGCTGAACCCAGCCAGTATGGACAGGGTATGTACTCAAAAGATCCTTTCAGGGAAGCATATAAGCAAGTCAATCAAGTCTCTTATTTTATGCTAAATTGATAGTGTTTAAGTATAGTTCTGAGTATGGTCTGTCCATTTGACCCACAGGGCTAATAATTAAATGACCTTATAAGTCCTGTCTGTCATAGAGTCAAAGTTACAGCCCGTCCTCTGTTCCCCATGAGACCTACCTTCAGAAAAAGATCATAAAAGATAAATTCATGAGCCAAGAAGATCCTCCAATCCAAATCAAGATCCTCCTCCTTATCAACAAAGCCCCCCCCCTCTCATTGACCTACTTCCGCCCCGTGCCCCCTCCTGCACCCTCCGATCCTCCTCTGCTCACCTCCTCACCCCACCATTAAAAACCAAACACAGAACCTGGGGGAACACAGCTTTTTCTATCGCCGCCCCAACCCTCAGGAACTGCCTCCCACCTACCTGCTCCGACCTCAACACCTTTAAATCCCTTTTCTAAAAAAATAATTTATTTAAGATTGCTTTTAATGTTCATTCGTTTTATATTCATATACTTGCCTTTTGCACCTGTTTTTTTAATCTGTTTTTAATGTGTTTGATTTCTGTTTTTATCTGCTATATGTAAAGTGTCTTTGAGTTCCACGAAAGCGCTATACAAATAAAATGTATTATTATTATTTTTGTTAAAATCACAGTTTGTGGCAAAGATTGTAAAGAAACAACTAGTTTAGCGTGAAGCCGCTCACTGGACTGTATCACATGTGCACATTGCATGTCACACACGTCACATACATCAAAACAGGTAATAACTTGACACATTTCACCTCAGCCTTTGAGAGTGAGGAGCAAAAAGTATTAAAAGAGGTCAAAATGACTACAAGTTTGGTCATGTTGAAGTTGCAGAGACATCTTCAACAGCTCTGAACAGATTTTTGGAGAACAGTTTCACTTCTGTGGTTTTCTGGTTTGTAGTTTTTCTATTTACGTATTTTGTCTCTTCCCATTGACTCGGTTTTTTTTTTTTTTTTTTTAAGTGACGTTCTGTGGGGCTGTGGGATTGCGACTTTGGCTCTCTAATGACTTTTTAAATGAGGACCTGAAATACAAACTGTGGTTTATTATATTTAAACCTTAGGTAATATATGACACAGCAAAACTTGTTCTTCCTGTCATAACTATTCTGATAATATTTAATCTAGTAGTTATTTGTAATATGATCAGCGTTTTATAATGACACACAATATAATCAGTGCTGTGACCATGAATATATATATAAAGAGTGGACAAACCCTGTGTGACATCACCCGTTGGTTATGAATGACAATTTTAAGCTTCATTAAGTGCGACATGGTCACTGACCTGTTGGTTTTCTGGAAGCAAGTGGGTGTAGTTGGAGAAGACATTACTGAAAACACCAACCACGTCCACTAAGAGACTACTACTACTACTACTACTACTACTACTACTATTACTACTACTACTACTAATAATAATAATAATAATAACAATAATAATAATAATATCTAGCAATTGATTTAGCTACTAAATAAATGTTAACACATACATTTGTGTTTGATCTCTGAATGAATAAACACATTAATTATGCTAATTAGCAGGCTAGCTGACAGATGACGTAATTTAATATGATACATTTTTTGGTTTTGGAAAATCTATGGCTATGTAAACACATAGCTGATTACTTATAGAAACAGATATTTTTCCATCTGTGTTGTCAATAATAGCATTGTACACACCAGATCATTTTCACAAAAGTTTCCATCTACACAAACTGTGTATGAATACACCACAGAGTGTCATCATGGGATTAGAGTTAGGATAAACAAAGGTCGCACACATGACGATGATGCACTTTTGGTTGCATACTGTGACGTTCGAGACCCTCAAACTCTGTTTCCATTTGTACGCACACAAACAGTTTTCCAAAATCTCTACTTCGGTCTGATTTTTCAGAATTGTTTTTTTCAGTGACCTAAGCTGGAGTTTTCATGTGGATGAAAGGGGAAAAAAAATGCATGAGAAAATATCTGTTTTTCCAGACACCTACGTGGCCTAAACTAATGAATTATATCAAATTCACCCAGGATAGTGAATTATAGAGAGCAAAACCATTTGTTGTATTGGGCTATAAACATGTTTACTTTTTTTACATGGAGGTCTACGGGGACTGACTCACTCTTGGAGCCATCCCCCCAGTGGACATTCAAGTTACTGCACATTTTGATTCTTTGCATTAGCGTCTTTTGTTTAGTACTAAAGGTTGCCTCTGGACTGTGACCTACGGGTATCTCAAAAGTCGTATTTACTTCAGAAACGCCAACTGATCAACAAGCTAACAGCAGAGACACCCCAGCTCGTTTCAATATGGTGGCAGCCTGATGGTGACAAAGTGAAATACAATCTATTTTTATAACATATCTACGTGAGTAAAGCTCCATATCTTACCTATGATGTAAATACAATAAACGACAGCAATATTGTTGAGTGTTTCAGGTCCCCTTTTATGTTTCAGGGATTTAACCACATAAAATCTAGTTTATTAACCCATAAAGACCCAGTGCTACTTTTGTGTCAGTTTCCAAATGAATTTTTCTTTCTACTTCACTTTTCTTATGTGATTTATCACCATTTATTATAATATTATCCTCTGTATTTTGTGAATTTTTAGTGTAAATCAAGTATTTTTCCATGTTTAATTTACTGATCATATAGATGTTCATAAAAGCTCAGATTAACATTGAGGGTTATCACATCAAAAAGAGAAAATTGAAGGAAAAGTGACTTTTTCAGTCAAATTTATCATTAACTGAACATAATCCCTGCGTGTCCATCTACTGGCATTGATCCAACTCCGTGGGTTTTACTGGCAAATCGATGTTGTAGAAGATGACAGTGTTTCCACGGTAACTTCGAAGCCTCTGATCATCCAAATGGGTCATATTTGATGACCATGAAAAGATGAATAACTGTATTTTATACCAATTATTTACATGTATTGATAGGATTAGTGGATCAACAGGTATTAAACAGTTTACATCAGTAGATGGTTTAGGTTAACGGTGGATGTTTGGGTCTTTATGGGTTAAGTCAAGTTTCTATTTCTACTGTAAAATAGAAATGTATAAATGTTTTCTTCTGATTCCCCTCGTGTAGCTCTATGAACTGATGGTCATGGCTTTCAAATATCAAGTTTTCCTTTGTCCGCGCCCCAAAGACTTGCTGCTCATCTCCTACAATCACATAGATACCATCAGGGAATTTGTGAAAGACACTCCTGCGGTGTTGAACCAGGTGGAGGAGACTCACAGGAAGATCATTGAGGTATTGTTCAGAGCTCACATTATCATTTTCCATTATAATACCAAAATCCACTTACAGCAGGTGTTTTTGACCACAGTATGCAATAGTCTGCACCTAACGACAGTCCATATGGTGTACATTCCCGCTGTCAGATGTTATCTTCCATGTGTGCATCCTGTGTGGCCTGTTTTTGTTTTCGTTTCAACGTAGGTGTACTCATCTTTGTCAGAGGGTGAATTCCAACTTCTCAGACAAACGTTGCTTATATTTTTTCAAGACCTGCATGTTCGAGTGAGTCCTTTGCTTTTCACTCAGCCTTACCCATGTCACAAAAAAAAAAAAAAAATCATAATAAAGGCTTTTACTGATTACTTTATCACATCTTCTTAGGTATCACTGTTCCTGAAAAACAAGGTCCAGAATCCAAATGGACGCTTTGCACTGGGGACATCAGGCCCAGTGCCTCAGAAGACAGAAATTCCTGGGTTAATCAGGTAGGTGGTGGACAAGTAAAAGCACGACACTGAATGTGCTTTGATAGTTAAATTAATAGTAATGGGCTGTAACTAATTCTTGAAGTAACCGGAAACACACCACGTACTGCTGAAAAAATCTAAATCTGTATTAGTCTGACCTGTTTTGAATGAGCTCCCATGAGCCAGGGGAAGTTGGTGGTTGTTAAAGGGTCTATATGTAGTATTTTTACGTCGCAATAATAATAATTTTTAAAAAAACAAAAAAAAAACCCTAAAGTTATCATTAGAGTGTTTACAAGAAAGAACGCTGAGGTTCTGACAAAGACACCGATGTATTGGACTGAGAGATACAGACTGAATATGTTTGCACCAATGGACTTAGGGGTCACTAGAGGGAGTAGTGAGTCACTCTGAGGAAAACTAATGCCACAGGGTTAATGATCAAAGCATTAGAAAGTAGCCAGATGGGATGAGAACCAGCAAGAAACAATTTTTGGAGTCAAAGAAAGTGACAAAGTGATAAAAGCTAGAAATACTGTTGTTGTTTTCACCACTGGACACAGCTCTAAATGGAAAGAATGGGGTTTGATGCTGAAATCACAGCGTTTCTTCTACACGGGGGATAATGATTATGACTGCAATCATGATCCACAGTTTTGGGCGATTCCAAACAGATCTTTAGTGCAGCTACTGATATGTGGTTTTACTGTGGCTGTTTTCAGTCTAAAAACAGAGCTAAGCTAACAGAGCTATAATGTAAACTATCAGCTGACGCACTGACTGTCAAAATAACCAGGTACGAGTTTTAATATGAAGAAGAACACTTGATGATACAATACAGATGTGCATAAACAATGAGCTTCATACTTTATTCAGTGAGTGATACAGTCTGTGGATGCATAGTGTTGATTTGTCAGTGTGTTCTGGTGACGTCCCTCAATACTACACATAATATCAATACTACATGAGCTTTTAAATGCTGAGAAAATCATAATTGCTTAATCTATGGTACAATGATGACCAAGGATAAAGGGTGGTGAAAACCCTGACTGATGAGTCATAGTCAGACAAAAAATCTAATCGTTATAGACTGCAGTGAAGGGATTTGGACTTTCCTGACACTGTTATATTTAGCTGTACCCAAATCTATTCTAATAGTGTGTTTTTTGTTTTTTTTTGTTTTTTTCATTTTGCAATGATATTTGCATTCGATTTAAAAGGTTTGTTTTTTTCTTATTGTTAATCCACTCTTCCACTGCTCAGAGTTATAGTAGCTTTTGAAAGTACAAACCCTTGTTGATGAAATATGCAGCAGTAATGAAAATTAAGCCTCTCATCTGTGAACAAAGTATTTAAATGTGCATGGTAATGTCGGTTGGTTTAGTTTCCCAATGACTTTGCAACTTTTGGAGTTTCTGTCATATGCCACCACATGCTTTCTGTTTGATCAGGACATTTGACAGAAAGGGGAGAGAAGTGAGACGGTGTGAGTTTCCTACAGGAGGAAGTTACAGCAGCTCCCTCAGAGTGGGGAGTTTTGACCTGCATGGAGACAGAGTCATCAGACTGGGCTTAAACATGTATGTATGTGATGATGGGTGGTACTCATGAGTCTTGAATCCAGCTAATGTCACCTTTACATTTCTCCATGACTAATGTTTCTGCTACTGATACTACTGTACATACCTGACGCCTTTACTTTTGCAACCCCACTTAAACATACGAATGCGTGTTTTTTTTACGCTTGTATTTTATTTAAAAGATACAGCGTGAACCATCTAGAGGAGACGCACACATCCAAAGCTTCCACAGTGAAGGTAATCATGAGTGCTTTCTTGCAGAAACAGGCCCAGATTATGGCTATTTTTAGGTTAGGTCTACAAAATATGGTTTGTTAAGACAGAAACCACACGGGTGTTTTCAGTTTCAGGCATTGGTATTGGTAAAAAAAAAAAATCTGTTGTTTTTATAGAAAAAAACGGGCAGCTGTGGTTACCAGATTAATACTGTAGAAAACACATCAAACCGTAGACATATTTACAGAATAACATGTAGATTTAACATCGCACTGGACTTATTTAGCACATGTTATACACCTTCATGATGTCCAAGGTGCTTTACAAAGTCACCAAGCCCTACTGGGAGCAATGTAGTCTTGCAAGGACATTTGACATGTGGACGGTCAGAGCCAGGATTCAAACCGCCAACCTTTTGGTCATTGGACAACCCGCTCCATCAACTGAGTCATAACCGCCTGTTAATTTACATGTTTAAAATTGTTAAATGTTGACTTTTTCTTACTTTTTTTTTTTAATAGCAAAAATGGCTGTTATTTCAACATTGCGGTCTTTAAAATTTAAACGGCCCCACATTGTTTTTCAATTTACAGTTTTATTTTCTCTAAACAATAGAAATACATAATTTCTACATACAAATCTGGTTTTGTTAACATACTCTTCCTGTAAAAACTGCAGCTATATTTGATTTAACTGTTAACACAAAAATCTTTTCAAATAAACAACTTTGCGATGTATTTTCTTTTTTTATGTTATGTTTTATGTATATGTTTTGGTGTTAATTTCCACGGTAATTTTTTACAGTGCAGAATCGCCTACTTGGATCATAAATGAAACAGACCCGTAGTTATTCAGTGCTGTTTTATTCCTATTTCTACTGCCAATATATAGATTTGGAAATACAAGTAGAAGTAAAATCTCAACATGACTTTAACATCTTTTGATAATATGTTCTCAGTTTTTTCTAGACTGTTTCTAATGTCAGATGTTTTTAATTGACATTTCACTTGGGGTTTTGTTGTTAATTTAAATGCAGGTTATTGCATTATTAACTTTATAGATTAAACATTTAAAGGGTCTATGGTCAGATTTATGACACATTTTCACACAGGACAAACCTACACTAGTTGCTTTTGTGAAAAATGTTGGATTTTTACTTTTTAACAGTGGTCCAATAAATATTTCTAACACTTTATCTGCTGTGGAAATAAATCTATATGTGACTGTATGTGACAGTTTAATATGGTTTATACATCTTACACTCAGTCTTTTATATATTGTAAATTTTTTCATATAATTCCGTGGTGCACAGGCTACAGTAGACCTGAATTAAAACTGAAATAAACTATAATCAACAAAAATTTGCATTTACTGTATTTATTATTTTACACAATTTTGTATTGTTACCTGTTACTTGGATGGAAATGATTAATCACCATAATGACACAATGAAATGAGATGTGTCATGATACACTTTCACCGATATGTGACTCCGAACACAGCTTCTGTAACGTGTCGTCTGAGTTTGACATCCTCTTTTTGGTTTATTTCTCATTTTCGACCCTCTGTCATTACGTAGCAGACAGATAACACTCCCAACCTCCTGGCTAAAGAGGAACTGAACCTGTTGGCCCGTCTGATGGGCAGCATGAAGGCCGAGCACACGCCCAGCGCTGAAACTGTCTTCAGGATCAACCTGTTCACAACAGATGAAGAGGAGGAGGAGGCGTGAGTGGCTTTTGGTATTTTCTCCAAATACATTCAAGTAAATCCTCTTTCCTCTGATTTTTGTTTTTATGTATTGCTTCGTTTTTTTGTTTAACAGGGGAGCGTCTGGTGGAACTGAGGAGTCATTGTTTGGAGTCATAAATATTCAAGCAATGCAGGTAGTGCAATAAATCATCGGTTTGTAACCTCTCCCTGAACTGGAAAGAGGACCTGAATGTATGTGGAAAAGGCAGTGTGAATGAACCCATAAACTTGTTCTGTTTACTCTAATTAGAGTGATGGCTGTGCTGCAGAGAAGACTATTGTTATTTGTCTTTACAGTTGGTTTTCACACTGAGGTGTCATGTTTTATATCCCATAATGTGCATCACAGATAACACTGTTTTGACTTTACTGCTAATGCAGTGTTTTTCAACCTCGGGGTCGGGACCCCACGTGGGGTCGACTGAAATTTCTAGTAATTGATAAAAATAAAAATAAAAAACTTACTAACAAATAATATATGGTGAGTTGAGAGAGACAATCACAATCTATAAAAGACATGACAAACTGTGAAGCTGAAACTGAAGCACTGTGGTACTGTTTATCTGTCAAATGTTCAAACTGAA
>JAPQRP010000003.1:27649034-27683792 GCA_037367295.1 Apogon hyalosoma
AGAAAAAACACAGACTGTAAAGGAGAAAAAACAGACTGTAAAGGAGAAAAAACACAGACTGTAAAGGAGAAAAAACACAGAAAACCACAGACTGTAAAGGAGAAAAAAATGACTATAAAGGAGAAAAAATACAGAACGTAAAGAAGAAAAAACACAAACTGTAAAGGAGAAAAACCACAGACTGTAAAGGAAAGAACACCAAGAAACAGACTGGGAAGGAGCAAAAACAGGAAAAAAAACAAACTGTGAAGGAGAAAAAACACAGAAAAACAGACTATAAAGAAGAAAACAGGAAAAACTAACTGCAAAGAAGAGACCACAAAGAAATTCAGACTGCAAAGAAAACGCACACAGTACATTGTCTAGAAATAATTTGATATTTTTGGGCTGATACTTATTCACTGTTAAAAATAATAATTACATTGATAGGTGATGACGATACAGCGTCTTAATGCTTTTGTTATTTATTCTTTCATGTCGGGGAAACAAAGAAATCTTCCATTTTTCACCCTTTTGGAGCCATTTATCTTTGACTGAGCGCGTATTCAATCACCAAATTTATGGAATAATAAGTAATAAAACAGGAAAGACATCGACCACTGCCGTTTGTAAATGTCATATTATTTATCGATAGAAGCTAAGACGGACAGTGTCAGTGTTTGTAATCAGCGCTTTCCTTTTGTTCATCTGGTGGAAACAAAAAGAGAAAGAACTTAGACTGAATCATGACATTTTAACATCAGTACACTGCTTTAAACTCAGCTTAGTGTATTACGGTGTGCATGAGACACAAAATGCAATCACAGAGGACATTTTGGTGCAACTGTGACCTTAATTTGATTAAAAATGCGACAAACTGAGATAGAAATCAAACGGAACAATCTACGTGCCATCAAGTCAGTGAGCGGCAAATTGGGAAACTTCTGAAAGGAAATTAAAATGACCTGAAAATGAGCATTTCATGATAATGCGCCATATTAAAAAAGACAACTTATTCTAAGAGTTCACATTTAAATCTGTGTGTAATCATTCTTTTTTTTTACTAAACATCTGGTGTCCATATATTTGTATTATATTGCTTGTGATAGTTTTGGTTATGTGTGTTTTACACTGTTTGCAACATGAATAATTCTGTGTAACCACTTTTTCAATCAGTCCTATATCCATGATTGTCACTATGTCAAATGTAGCCCATAATTTTACATTTGATTAACTGTTTGAGTAATTTAAACAAAAATTGCTAGTTTCAGCATCTGTTATACAAAGGTTTGTACTGTGTTGTGGATTGATGGTCATATAAATAAGTTCATAAAGCATCTTAAACAGTGGAAAGACTATTCCATTAGTTTATAATCGAAGTTATTAACCCTTAAAATGAATCTGTACGATGCTGTATTATAATTCTAGTGGTAAAGAGTTATACAGTTGTCTTTGAAAACTATCCAATGAAATATTTTAGTGGGTTTTAATGTGTGAATTTCAGCACAAATTCCCACTAAATTACATCCAAGTAAGGTTTGACACTATGAATGAATGAATGAATGAATGAATGAAATGTACGAGTTCAAGTTTTGTACTGCATCATAAATATTTTGGAGCATGATTTCACGAGTGCATTGTGGGAATTTGAAGCTATTGCTGGTCGTAAACTTTAGAAATGAGCCCTGTTTGTAAATGCTGAAAGACACGGTTTTGAGTTATCTGAATTTTATTGTGAAAGGGTGTAAAAAGAAATTATTATTCGATTCAGGACATTTTAGAAGGGAAAATTTGAACTTAAAACTGAAGATGTGAAAGTATTTCCAAAGAAAAAGGTCTGATTAGGGGAAAAAAAAAACAAAACTGAATTGTAAATCTAATTTTTGTGGCACATGTGGCTTCCTGCTCTGTGCTTTTCATGTGTGACATTTCATATTTACTATGGGGAAGTCCAAATCCTCTGGGAACCAGTGTTACTCACAAACAAATGAGAAGAAATGGTGTGTCAAACTGGTCTTAGAATGGGATAATCTTCCCACAGAGGCCCTCCAGTCCTTTCCCAGCCTTGTGTCGCTGACCCCGTCACTTCCTGTGTTTCCCTTTCCACAATTCCCAGCAGCCCCCCGTTTCGGCTACAACACCGCAGCCCCTCTGGTAAAGACAGCGTCTGTTTGTGGCTGTGAAAGAGCCATTTACCTCCGCTGTACTGTACGTACGACCAATGCAGAGCTTCTCCAAGTGGATCCAAACCATGTCCCAGGAGACAGTGGATTTTCTGTTGGCCGGACTTTCCATCTCGCTCCATGAAAAGGCTTTTTATTTGACAGACGGAGAGCGCGTGTCCGTTCAGTGTCATGTCTTACGTGGCACAGGCTGAATAGCAGATACTTATAGTCGGGAAGAAACAAATCTTTATACAGAGAAATGAAACACTCCTGACCTGATGGTGTGTGGTCATTCTGGGATGACTTGTTCACTGAAAACTTACGCGGAGACAAACAGCAGCACACACTTCTACAGTTACACAAGAAAAGGTTATAGACCAGGGCTGTCATTTTAGCTCAGGGGCCACATGCAGCCCAATAGGATCTCAAGTGGACCAGACCAGTAAAATAATAACATAGTAACTTATAAATAAAGACAGCTCCAAACTTTTCTGTTTTAGAGTGAAAAAGGGAAAATTACATTACTATCCTTTAAAAAAAAAAAAAAAAAAAATGTGAATAACACAAACAACCTGAAATTTCTTAGGAAAAATAAGCGCATTTTGAACAATAATATGCCTCCGTTTATCATTAACACATGTGCATTAGAACTTACAGATCACAGTGAATCTACAAATACACAAAACATTTAGTAACAGGCAGAATATTGTTGAAATTGCACTTAAGACATTTCAGGTTGTTCATATTTTTTTCAGATTATTCACTTTTTTTTGCAAAAGGACAGTTTGTAAATGTAAACACTTTCATGTCATTTTACTTTCTTAAACTAAAAGAGAAAATATTTGGAGTTGTCGTTATTTATTGGTTTTTATGATAGTATTTCACTGGTCCGACCCACTTGAGAATGAAATGGTCTGTATGTGGAACCTGAACTACAAAAAATTGGAATATCTTTGTCAGTTCAGAATAATTTTTACATTTCACAAACAGTGTTCCTGAATACTGTTTGTGAGATTCACTGTCCAATTCATGCAGAAAACTTTGAAATTTCCAAGCGTTTACATACTTTTTTCTTGCCACTGTATATTGTAGACTAGGTACTGTTCAAATAAGTACAGATACTGGTACAATGACCTCTGCATTTATTCCTAAACTATGTAGGTTTTAATACTATTAGCAAAAAAAAAAAAAAAAAATAGGACCAAGGGTTCTGTAGTCCAAAGGCATATTTAGAGACATTAATTGCCATTCATTTGATCTTTCAAGGTCAAAAGTCATGGCACCAAATGAAAGCCCGTATGTGACTTCCTATCTATTGCCAATAATATTTATATCAATATCTTTAACTGCTTTTAAGGTATATCACTTTAAAATTTGTCCCATGAGAAACCAATAGGGATTTTTAAAATTTCAAAAATTCCTTAAAAAAAAAAAAAAGAAGCAAAAATCAGTATTTCACCATTCTTTGAACAAACTTGGTAGACCTTACCGCAAAGATGTTCCACAACAAATATCACATCATTCTGACAAATGGTTTTGGAGAAGATTGGTAACAAAATGTTTATGAACGGATGACGGACGTACACCAGCCCAGACCAGCAGTCCTTAAACCCTTTAGGCCGTTGGACTAAAAATACAATAAATCAGCACTTCTACATTTTTTACAAACAAAACAATTGCAGTTGAGTGTAATTCAGGTTTTCTGTGTCAGCTCAGTAGTTTTATCATCCTGGCATTTTTACAACATGAAAACTAATCTAATATCATCACTTTTCTATTAATATAATAAATGTATAAAATATATGCAATGATACAGCTGAGATTTACTCCTTAGGTATTGAATTATGTCATTAAATCTGAGACATTTTAAATAACAAATAGTATCTCAGAAACTGTCATAAAACTTAATTCAGTACCAAGCCTCCATATATACATCTAAAGATGTAAACGAAAACGGATTCAACGTGACAGACCACACCGACAAAACTGCCCTGAATCAAAGAAAAATTTATTGAAAATTAAAAGACAAGTACTTCAAAGCTCTTGAACAGTAAAAAAGTTTTCAGCTTCAGATTAAACAAACAAAAAAAAGTCCTACAGTCCTGTTTCGTACATGCAATATGTACAGTCAAAAGTGGACAAAGCAGCACAGTGAGAGCCACAAAACTAGACTCTGCTAGTTCGTGTGTCGACTCTAAAACAAACTCATCTTCACTTTGACAAAATGTTTCGTCGCGAGTTTAGGGGATTCTTTTTCATGTCGGGGTCAGATCACTAAAGTTTCAACTGCAGCGTTTTTTCAAGCAGTGGGCTATATGACAGAATTACTGCCATTTGTACATTATAAAAGAACCATATTCATGACTTTATCTCTCTCCAGATATTAAGATTACAATAATTTAGGACTTATTATCTATACATGTAAGAATCTTTTTGTAGTAACTATTCCTTTTTTTATTAAAAATCTAAATAAAGGCTGCCACTTACCTAAATTTATCAGAGGCAGAAATCTATGTTTATCATTAATCTAAAGCAAAGTATATCTGGATTTTTGGTGCCAATTTACTTTTTTTTTTTTAACTGAAAACAATGAGAATATAACTCAAACACTAAAACATCATCCTTTCATAAGAAGAAACAACAGGTGAAGTGGCACTACATGAAAAAAGACCAGATAATGTAAATGACAAACCACACTTTCCATGTTTTATAATTTGCATGAGCCCCGTGCTCACTAATGATTGGTCCCAATGAGCGAGGTATGGATCAAACGTTTCATGCAGTAACAAAAATTTATCACAGCCCCGAACACAAAAAACACATAAAAAAAAAAAAAACACATGAAACGCAAGTTGTCTAACGCCTTTCCACACCAAAGACACCTTACAGTGCACCGTCCACCATCAGAGAAGTACATTTAATTGTAATATCATCTTCTAAGGCACAATTACTTTTGTTATCATATTTTCTGAAACGCTACTTTAGAACTTTGTTGCTTCATTACCTTCTCCCGTACAGGATACAATTAAATTATTTTCAACCAACTGCAAAGCGAAGCCAAGACAACTCACCATTACATCAAAACCACCCTGAAATGAAGCTATGAATGAACCTCACATACAAATGTCACAGAGTGTTGCTCCTCATTCACGTCGACTACAGTTCTTATAACAAGGCTTGAACTCGCTGAACACATTCTAACCATTAAATAATGAGATGATGTGAAGGAGGCGGAAAAGAAAACCAACGCCTTGTTTACTGTAACCGTTCTGACAGAGGACGACGGCGGTTACTGCTTGGAGGTGGGAGCGTCTCCGGCGGCCTTGCCTTCTTTGTGGTCTACCTCGATGCCGTCGTCTCCCAGCTCCCCCTCCTCTCCCCCCTGGAACATGTCGTGGGTCCACTTCGGGCTGCTGCCTCCCTTTCGGTAGACGAAGCGCCCACGGCGAGCCGGGAAAGATCCGCGGCCCCTCCCGCGATTATCGGCCCAGGTTTTTTCGCCGTCGCGGTCGTCATGCTGGAAGAACACACAAAAGTTTATAATGTTAGTCGAAATTAAATCACAGTGAGATACTTTGGGTTTAGCTACATTTACAGAACAAGTGGTGGAAATACACCTAAAAATTAATAAAATACATAAAAAAAAAACAACAGGATAATGTGGAAAGTTTGTATTTTTAACAATTGACTTGCTTGATAATTCATTTAATTTACCTAGATTACTGAAATGTTATTTATTATAATAGAGGAATTCAATTTCCCTGGTGCATTTGTTACAAACCATTCCCATTTCTCTTCCTTTTTGATCATCACTTTGTTAAGTTTATTATTTTTATTTAACAGGGACCGTGCACAACTCATCTGTTAAGCCAGAGTGAACTAAAAGCTAATTTGCATCTGTGATCCTTCTGCCTTGAAAAAAAAAAAAAAAAACAGGCTTAATTGAGTCAAAAATATAAATATGAAAAGTCCTCACACTGATATTTACTGATACCTACATCTTTTCTAGATTTTCTTGGTGTGTAAAGCAAGGAAAGGATTAATATATGCGTTTATTATAAACAAAAATGTTCCTTGTAAAAAAAAAAAATAATAATAATAATAATAATAAATAAAAATAATCAAACGTCTACTTGTTCCAGTGTCTCAAAAACACTGCTCATTTTTCTCTAAACTACTGTTTGACAAAATAATGAGCAGTTTCTAGAATAATCACAATTTGCAGCCTTAAACTCTTCTGTAATGCACTATAAATAATAGTTGTAGTGCTGATTTATGTTTACAGCTTTTCATACATCACGTCTGTCTTAAATTGAGTTTAAACCTACAAACATTTCCCTGTGAATTCATTAGTGTTTTAATAGACTCACCAGGTAATACTTCCTGCTCTTGGGGGTATATTCAGGGTCCCACTCTTCCTCTGGGGGGCGCACCGGAGGGTTCATATTGGCAGGGTTTCCATTGCTGTTGTTGCCAGGATAGTTCCCTCTGTTCCAGCCCCTTCCTCTGACTCTGGGAAACTGGAATCGGAACAAAAATGTATATATTTCAACTTCAAATTTTCCTCAATTGTTAATTCTGTTATATGTGATATTCTAATGTTGAATATCATATTCTTAGATGAGCCTGGGGAATGATAAGGAAACCAGCACACAAAAATAACTAGGATTGACAAAAAGGCCATACTGAAGGAAGTCAAGCAGTCGTTTAGTGATGAGATTCCACTGATTTGCGCTACATTACCTTAATAAAAATCAGGTAGTGCATGGAATAAGTATGATAGTGTCATCATTATCATCATCATCCACATTATGTTCCTTAGCATAAGAAGGAGGGAACAGAGCAGAGAAGTGAGGTCTACTGTGATGCCATTAAGACAGAAAACTGCAAGAAGATGAGATGTAAGTAGCTCACTGAAAAACATAAATCCAGCAGGAGATGAACAAATGGATGAAAAGGACTTACAAATCCACGGCCCCGGCCTCTCTCCATGTTGTGGCCCTCGTAATCGCGAGAGCCCCTGTCGCCGGGCCCGCTGTAGTCCCGAGGCGGGTAGCGTGAGTGACCGAAGCCCTCCTCCGGGTGCTCCATCCCCTCCCCCATGAACTCTTTACCTCTGAAAGGTGGTGGGTAAGGGGATGGAGAGGACGAAGATGAAGAAGAGGATGGAGAGCGATCCCGCTTCTTCTTTCCCTTCCTGTGAACAAACAACGGACAGTGTCATTGGAACAGAAGACGAAAAAAGTGAATTAAAACAGGTTAAGTTTGTTGCATGGTTACCAAGGTTTAAAGAGATCAAATGACTGCAATTTTCACTTTTCTTTTTATTATATTATGGATTTTTTTTTTTATTATTATAGTTAATAATGATGAAAACTTGCGCCTTCTATAATTCAAGGCTTTCTTCTCATACCGTGACAAAGTAAAAGTAACACTAACTAAAAACAGTAAATTCAAAAAATGGACAAAATTCATCTCTTATGGACCAACTAAACTGAAACTTACAGCAAAAAACAAGTTATAACCTTCAACTGAGATAATGTTTCAAAAGAGGAAATGAATCCTATGGAAAACATATTTATAACTTCTGGCAGAATGTAAATACATCAGTGTAATCCTAACATATTCAGCCAACTTCTTCACCAGGACATTCAGACCATTTGCTTTATCCCACAGGCATGTTATGGCACTTAAGTCCTGCCACAGTGTGCTGAGCTGTGATCGTGGGCATTTCATCTGCGGCCTCACAGCAAGGGCTAACTTTGCTGACCTGTAATGTTTAGACTCTGTTTGGGAGACAGCTGTGGTTTTGGTTCCACTCCTTTCCCTCTCCTTATGCCTCTGTTCTGGTCCACTTTTTCTCAGCTGTACTTCAGCTATGCTTTGTGTGGTAACTGACACATAATTAACATTTCCTTCTAGTGCTTCACATAAAGCTGCCCATAGATAAACCCAAAAAATGCTTTAATGTCACTGATCTTGCGGCCACCCTGTTAGTGTTAAAATTTCATCTAAGAGAGAACTATGCAGTGATGGCTATCTATCACTGATTGATGAATATACAGCTCTGGAAAAAATTAAGACACCAGAAGTTTCCCAGAACTAAACTCAGTTGAACCTCAAGCCATCAAACAAAGAGCAGCTTGATTTTTTTATTTTTTTTTTTTTTACAAAATGAGTGGCATAAAGCAGCCAACAGCCATGTGAAAACCAAGATGTGTGAAAGCTATGATGGAATATCAGGGTTATTCTACCGATCTATCACTAAGCTCTTGGTTTACTAGAATTACCCTCAAGTTCTAGATACAAAATGTATTTTTACATAATTTTTTATTTCATTATTATCTGGAAAAACTTCTTGGATATTGGAAGAAATGTTAACGGCTGTGTCTAAAATAGGTATTTTCCCAAAAAATATGTATATAAATAGCAAAACCTACATACACTTCTTAAAATGAACACAACTTTTTACTCCTTTTCTGTCATAGCTTCGCATCTCTAGAAACAAAGGTAACCACGCCAAACACAGACTGAACTTGATCAGCCCATCAGTCACTGCCTCCAGTCTGAACGTACTTGGATTTCTTGTGGTGTTTTCCAGGTTTCTCAGAGGACCTCTCTCTGCTCGGTCCTCGGGAGCCTCCTGGGCTCCTGCCGCGCTCCTTCCCAGCAAACCTCTTACGTCTTTCAATATCCAGGCGAAGATCCATCACGTCACCTTTGAACTTTTTACCTGGATCCTGCAGTGATACGTTTATTAGTTAACACCAGCTGTTTTTAACAATGTTGGGCAATTTTTTTTTTTTAAAGTAATCAAGCTCACATAGTTCCATTGACTGATAAATGCTATTCATTTGGTAAGCATGACAAAGTCTGCACTGCAGTACAAATTCTGATGCACAACATGTAAAGCTCTGTGTTCCCTCTAGTGGTCAAAACAGAATGTGGATATTGAGTTTTGCACAAATGCAGTGAAACTACAGGCTCAGATTGGGATCGATAAGATTTTTAGCTTGTAAAGCAATATTCACAAAACTCGGTAAACTTTGACAATAAATTTGCATAAGTTTATGTGGGGAACAGATTGGTGGAAACAAATTGTGCTTCTGTGAACATCTGCAGAAAGACACAGAGCAGAAATAGTTACAACGTAATCTAAAGTAGGAATTCTGACCCTGTTTTTACCCCTGAATCTGACTGGATAAAGCAGAGTGCAGCGGTCCAATCAGAGGATGCATGGCTCTGTCGTCTACATTTTTGCTGCAGAATCCAAAAGGTTGAATATAATTTTACCATTTCCACTTCCTAACAAATGCACTTTTTTCCTATCTATACAAATCTTTTCTACATGCCCACAATCTAAACTTTCTCATGCATAAATATCTTGCAGCTTTTTCAACTACAAATATAAGAGTTATTTTTGAACATTGCTTTACAAGCTCGAACTCTTAGTGACTCTAATTTGAGCTCATATAAACACCATGTGCAGCTACAACAACACTACAAGAATATTTATTAAAATTATACTTTTCACAAAACAGCTATTGATGGAAACCAGCGGCATGCATATAGCATTTAAAATAAACTCAATTTCACAGTTCTTTTGTGGCTTGATTTTTGTCTTTTTAGGAAAAATACTTACAAGGTAAAGGCATTGATAAGCGTCCCTTGAGATGCTTGGACTCAGGATCTTAATTCACTTCCTTTTAGCCTTTGCTTGGGTTCGTACAAACCCAATCAATAACCATATCTCATACGCTGGGGGGTTGCTTGGCACTTACAAAACACAATTGGGCTGTTTTGATTTAGAAATATGCATCCTTTGAAAGAAAAGCACAAAGCTGAATACTGCTGCTTTGGATCGTCAAATTTCTGCTTGCTCCAAATACGTCAAATTTCAAAAGGGCTGGTCACCTTGTAGCTCGTCTCCTCCATATCCTCAAACAGGTGAGAGTGCCTCTTAAAGGCACTGGGGGAAACATCGATTCGCCTGAGAGAAGATAGAACAACAGTCTGTCGGTGATAACGTTTCAAGTAATTGACTGTAGGATGGATCTTTGCTGAATGTGAATATGGTCAGAAAGCTTGAAGAAGAGGATACCTGTGGATTTCTGGGCTCTTCCTTGGCTTCATCATTTCTGCCTCTGCAGCTTTTCTTTGGTACATGGCAAACCGCTCACTTAAAGTCATGTCTGATGAGTGGAAGTGTTGAGCTGCAAACAGAAAAAACATGAGCCATTCAACAAACTGGAGCATCAAGTCAGATGACTTTATTTTATTATGACTTTATGACTGTCATAAATAAAAAGTCCGATATTTTAAGGTGTTGCAACAGTTAACACATTCATCACAATTTGACTCTCCAGAGACTGTCATCCTGTATTCCGGTAGTAAATGGACAGAGCCATCACAGATCATACTATACCTTTAATGTAGTGCACAATTGAGACTATGTGCTGAGCAAACAGCTCAGAAGGGCTGCGACGAAGCTGTGCTGTTTGAATGTGCTGGAAAATGGAACGAAATTCTGCATCTTTTTTCGTTGGATTCAGTAGATCTCGGGACATAAGACGATCTTTAGAAAGGGATGAGCTAAGAGAAAGAAACAAGTGGACAGTAATGATGATTACTGGGGAAAAAAGCTGTAGCTATATGGAGGGTATGTTACAAACATCACTTTCCCACTGGAGCACTCAGTGGCAAAAAGACGGAGTACTATAGCAGTGCTATATGCATAACATTTAATACAGGAAATTATGAAAATTAAAACTGACAATGCTCGTCAGTACTTGGACACTGCCATGTGGCTTGGTACCAGATTTTGCTGTTTATCAAAGCCTGAAGGTATACAAAAGCCTCCCCAGTTTGTTGTCCTTTTTCCCCATGTTAAATAAGTTATAAGTAAGGTGCAAAAGAATAGTTGACTTACAGGCAGCTGATTGTATCAAGTATCAAATTTAAATGCCTATATAAAAATAATCCAGTTTCCATGAATCTAATTTTTCCCATTTTACATGTTCATTATTGCATTCCACATTAACACTGCCAGTAAGTTGTGTTTCTGCCACCACTCAATATAATAAAAGTAATGTTATATGCATACCCTCTATATCTAATGTGAATGAGTGGGGGGTCACATACCTGGGCATTTCATCGAAGGAACTGATTTTGGTTTCAAAGTCCTCCCTTGATGCAGACAAACGTACAGGTGAGTCTCCACGAGGAGGGAAGGCGCCAGGAAACAGCGGCCTGTCCTTCTCTCTGGAAGGTGCTGGAGCAGGGGACGGACTCCTTTTGGACTTCTCTTTCTTCTCCTTCTTCTTAGCTTTCTCCTCCTTCTTGGAACTGTGCTTGCGGCCTCGGTACACCTCTTCCTCCATGTGATCTATGGATTCTTCCTCTTCAGTGTCTCTTCGACTTTTCTCCTTAATCGTCGGGTAAGAAGTCGAGTAGCTCGGCTCATCCCCCCATTTACCGAAAATGTCACGTGGTGTGAGAGTGGTTTTGATTTCACCGTCATCGTCAATGTCCCTGTCCTTCAGACCGTGGGACTTAAGGAACTCCTCTTCTCCAGCTTCAAAGAAAGGCATGGTCTTGTCTTCCTTGGAATCACTGAAGGACGTGGATGACATGTTGAAGAGTTCTCCGGACTTGCTGCTTTTCTCCACCTCTCTATCTGCTGAGCTCTGCTCCTTCTCACGACCGTTGTCCTTTTCTGCAGCCTGTTTTTTGTTTTTATTCTCAGCCAGGAACCTGAAACAGATTGCCAAACTGAGTTGTAATTCCTGTGTCATTATGTAGATATCTATTAGACAATCAACAACATAAATCAAAACCGAGCAGAAATATAAAAACCAATAAACATAGTGATGCCCATACTCCAAACGCATCACTAAATGAATATGATGTTTTCTTAGGGTAATTATTCCTCATCTGTCTGCTTAATATGTGTGTAATATATTTGAAAATTAAAACGTGCAGCTTTAATGTGGTTTACTTTGCTTTTTTTCAAAAGAAAAGATGCAGAAAGACTTACTGGTTTCATTTACTTAGAGCAGCATGTGACTTTCAGCACAATTTTTTTTCCACACAGCAGCAATTTTGCTGTCTCTTCGTGAGTGCTGAACCCAAATGTCACCTTTACCTCCATCCACTGACTATACTCATTCTTTAAAACCCTGGTGGACAGTATAATTTTAAGTTGTGGCAATCTGGCTCGTTTTCTTGCCAAATCTGTGAGAAACCGCTTTCGCTTGGTCGCCATCTTTGTTGCTGCTGCGTGGAATTCCCATTCCCATAATGCACTTTGCGACAAAATTTCAAAAAAGGCCCGACTGACGTTTTGGTTTGCTATGTAAACAAGTGGACTGTGTTTATGATGAAGTTATCTTCAAATTTGTTCACTGTGTGGGAAGTGATTCAGGTGCATAAGCACAGAAAGACTATTGGATCAGTGATAAATAGGCTATCACTGGGGTTTTACAAATTTGAAAAAAAAATTGTGATAAAAGTCTTCCACTGTTTTAATAGACAGACTTGGTAGTTTTAGATTATCAGTACTGCCCAATCAACATGGTGTTTTGATTATTAATGAAAAGCTTGTTAACCTTCTGTATTTAGAGGACTGTCACCCTTGTTAATGTACCAAAACATCAAGATCAAATATTGCTAACTAGTATCCCAAAATGCAGATTAGAAAGAAAGTGTTTTGCTTCGCAAAAATTGTTTACCCTGAATGCAAATAGAACAGGATTTACATTGCAATAGTTATACTCACGCTTAAATACTACTGTCCTAAGACAGACATCATACAACTTCCAAGACAAGAGGTGGCTACATTTTCAATGCATTTAAATGAGAACTTCTATGTATTCCAATTTAAAATGTATTCTTCCAAGGATCTTTTGAAAAAAGGCTAAACATTTTTGAAAGAAAAATTACATTTGTTAAGAAAATCATAAAAACTTAAAATATTAAACATTAAACTGTGGGTAGAATAGGAAGCAGACATACTTCCTGAATGCATTAGAAATTCCAGTCTTGTCTACATCTTTGGTGTCTTCCTTTGAGAAGAATCCAAATCCACTGAAAGAGGCAGTTTGCCCTGACTTGGGGCTCTTCACTGGTGGGGACACGCTGCCGATGGTTTTCCAAAGAGGTCCTCCACTCGCAGGCCCTTTGCTCTCAGCAGCGGAGGCAGTGTCGTCTTTCTTAACAGCAGCTTCTGGACTGGTCCGTTTGGGACTTGTGTCATAGTCGATCCATTTCCCTCCAGACGCCTTCTCAATAGCGCTGCCATCAGCTGCGCGGCCAGATTTCTCAGCTTGGCTTTCTGATAGCTTGTCCTTAGATTCCTTTACATTGGGCTTGCCCTTGCTGCTACGATGACGTGACGATGAACGGGACCTGGAAGAGTAGCTGGAGCGCCTGGAGCGCCGAGATCGACCTGAAGACGAGCGATCAGAGTAGTGGGAACGGCTGCGGCTGCCAGAACGCTTTCTAGGTGTGCGGGAGCGTGATCGACCCCTCCTTGGGCTGTGCGAGTGGTGATCCTGGTCGTGGTGGCGATCATGCCAGCCGCCACCGCCGCCACCACCACCACCACCACCCTGCCAATTTGATTTATAGCCATAGCCACCTCCTCCCCTGTTCTGGTAATGACCACGTTGGTAATAGCCTCGGTTTCTGCCACGGTAGTGGTAGGGCCTCCGGTAGCCTCGGTTGTAGCCCCTGAACCCGCCTCTGTTGTTCTGATAGTCCCGGCTGGGGTAGTTTCTGTAGGACGGGGAGTGAGAACGAGAGCGGGAACGAGACCTAGAACTGGAGAAAAGAAAAGAGGCAAAAAGAAATAAAATTATGCAAGGGATCTTATCAGCCGGAAAAATCAAGGGAGGTGTTGACGTACAAACATATTCCTCTTTACAGAACAGAAGTACTGTATATGAAGCCTGATTTACAACACTGTTTTGTTGGAGTACAGCTAAGTACTGTTCTTACATTTTCACACCATCATTACTGCTGAACATTATTTCATTGTTTTTTACAACGAAATATAAATAACAATATAGTTCTATCTATCTAGCTGTCTATCTATCTATCTAGAATAGAAAAGACTTTATCATTGTGTAAGTAGCACAATGAAACTTATTAGATCTAAATCTACTGTCTGCCTCTTTAATTTGATACTGATGTAGACTGTAAATTCAATTATAATAAGCATTAGTCACACTAGTGGTAGTAAATAGTTGCGTAGCAGAATTAGTAGTCCATCCATCCATCCATTTTCTGAACCCGTTTTATCCTCACTAGGGTCATGGGGGTCACTGGCGCCTATCCCAGCCACTTAAGGGCGAAGGCGGGGTACACCCTGGACATGTCGCCAGTACAGAATTAGTAGTATGTAGTTTAATTCTTCTTAATCAGTGGATGAACGCTATGACATATGTTGGTGTATCATTGTAGAAATATACATTATCCAAAGTAAATAGTGTTTAATTTGTGGAAAACACTCAGACCCTCAGAAGCCTGTGTTGGTCCATAAACCACAGTTTTGGCTGTCAACAGAAGACTGGCAACTCAGCATCTAGCCAACAGGGGGCAATATAACCTCAGTTTCAGTGTCTTCTGTCCCCACACAGCTCATTTGACTGCAAAAGGGCCTCTGCTTTTTTATTCATGGTGGCTTTGAACAGAAATGAAATATTTTATCACACGGAACATACACTATTCAAATCTTTGTCCAACTTTCAGCAAACAAGCTATACGTTATGTACAAGATAAAATAAATGATTTAATCTAGAATGCCATCATATTAATTGCACAGAATCTTTACATCTACAAACATGTAGCTTCTTTTTACAAAATAACTAATAACCATTCGTGTTCAACTGTCTAAGCCAAATGTAAAGGAGTGTGTTAATCTGGGGAAGGGAGGATGTGACAAACGATGACACAGTTTTAACACTGCTGCTGTCCTGACGGCATGTAAACATCAAAAAACACCTGTGAAGACATTCTCTGCTTACCCTTCAGACTTTTTCATTGGAACTCAGAGAGTCCTGGACTCGGCCTAGATACGATACCTTCCCACAAACAGGACAGTGTCTCCTCAATGAACAGTATGTGGTGGAAAAGGAAAAGTACATGCAGAACACAATCTGGCCCAATCCACAAAGGGAGGTGGGAGTAAAGGGGAGGGAGATATGGCTTGGCCTGGATGACTTGTTCCCAACTCCCTTTTCAAGTCATTGGCTTACAACGTAACAATGGTCTTCCGGGAAAATGCACTCCACCAACTTACTCTCTGGCTAAAAGTGTATTAAACACAAAAGCAGAAGCAATGTAATAACTAAGCCTTCTTGAAATAACTAAGAAATAATATTACAAAAGACAATTATAATAGTTAAATTTGGGTTTAAGAATGAAATGAGGTCAAACAGCCTATTTGCCAGTTTGGAAACACATGCAAATAAAAAAGAAATATCATGTTCTCCAACAACAAGGAACAAACTCCGCTGATATAAAATAAAAAGTTCAGGTCTATTATTATGTTTTAAAGATCATGACTCTTTCATACATTTGACACAACTGCACCACATTATCTGTGGTAATGACATATTTAAAAAGTTATCTTGACATAAGATGATGTCAATTTGCATTTGTGACACACGATAAGCAAAGGGTGTGTAAACACACAACTGAAATACAAATAGAGAAGGCTAACAAAGCAGTCAAAGAGCACAACTTTAATTTTCAAAAACAGACTCAGCTGAATACGATGAAAAAATTTCTGAAGAAAAACATGTTGAGGATATATTCACTGAAGTCATGTAAAACACAAGAAGGTACAGGATTGGTATTTACCTATAGCGACGTTTCCTGGATCTTGATCGTGACCGGCTTCTCGAGTGAGATCTAGTGTAAGATCTGGATCTGGACCGAGACTTGGACCGAGACTTTAATGGAGAATCTGGAGCCTTTGACATGGTTGCACTGAAGCACCGTTCCTTAAAAAAAAAAAAAAAAAAAAAGCCAAATTATTATAGAAGTTATAGTTAACTCACTTTATTATCCTAGTGGTGTTATACGGTCTCTTCATTTTACCCATTCTAATACACACGTAGTACCTAGTATCAGCATTAGCACACATTAGGAGCAGTGAGCTGCCACTGAAGGTGTTCAGAGACCAACTCCAGATCTTCACCAGCAGAGGAGAATTCAGTGGAAACCCACATGGAGAGAACAGGTAAACACAGAAAGTTGAACCTGGAACCTTCTTGCTGAGAGGCAGAAGTGCCAACCACGTATAAAGTTTGGTTAATGGTACTGTTCAGTTTCTGTTGCTTAATGAGACCAACATCATAAGCTAAAGGTTAAAATGTTGAGAAATAATGAATGAATAGCAAACATCCAGTACACACAAATCAATGAGGGCTGTACAGCTATGCATTTCCAGACATGCTGACAAGCTGAGACCGGACAGTGTATCTGACATTCTGTCACCTGTCATCAAGACCCCTTTACCTAGCAGCTGACAAATCTGCCATCAACAGCCCCTAAAGCCCCACATGACCTTGAACTGTCACAAAAAAGTACATCAAAACCCATGCGGTAATAAAACAGAGAGGCCGACACTGCGGAGGAATAAGGCCTGAGACAGCTGGAACAGCGAGTAAACATGTGCACATGAGCCAGCAGCAATATGACACAGGTTGAGCAGACCTTCTGTGCACACAAGATGTGCAATCTGCTGCTGAAGACGAGTGGAAGCTGGAAATTCACAGAGACTTTCACCCAGACAGTGCAAGTGCTCAAGGACACAAACTTCACAACATGATAACTAGGGACATCAGATCAGACAAACAGCTCTGTGGATACCAGTGCCAATTGTTCATCAAAGCAAAAGACAGAATAGGTACTGCATGACACTTAAGAAATCTTATATAAAAGTGAAATAGAGCTGCGCGTGATACAGTATCACTTCATATTATATTCTATCAACTATTATGTGTCACAAATAACACACTTGTAAATTATTTTTTCCAGCTCTTGGGCAATACTTTTAAGTGTGGCATGTTTTCTTTCCTTTATATTTTATCTATATTATGAGCCTTAATTTGGCCTTATAGTTTAAAGCTGAAAGTGTTCCACATTTATTTTTTATTATTTTATAAAAACCTACAGTCGTTTACTATCCAGTTACAACTAAATTAATTACTACAAAACAGTATACGCTTAACTTCAATGTTGTCATATTCCAATTTTAGAGCTATATTCATTTTGTTTGCAACTACAGTTGAAAATTCTTTACAGAGTTGTCTATTAATAGTTTATATTATTCTGTTTGCTTGAATGAAGTAGCTTTTATTTGTTGAACATACAATTCAAAATATAATAAGAAATTAGCCTTTCCATCTGGGCCTTTCATATAAACTATTACCTAAACCACTATTTTACAGACCCAACAATTAATCGATAAATCAAGAAAATAATCAACAGTGAAAATAGTGGTTAGTTCCAGTCCTAATAGTGTGGCTTTCAAATATATTCTCTGCATTTCCTCTAAAAAAAAAAAAAAAAAAAAGGTTCAGAAGCTCTGACAAAACAGTTGCCCTGGAGCGACTTCAGTGTAGTGGAGCAAGAAGAATGCTTTTATTGCAGCAGGACCTTGAAGATTTTACTGCCAACCTGACTTTCTCCCTGGTCCTAATAATCTGTATTGGCAAAGCCCAAAAATTTGCATTTGATTCAAGGTTTGCCTCAAGTACCCAGTCAACTGAATAGTAAAAGTTTGTCACCAAATGCCTATTTTGTTTTCACTAGGATGGGAAAACAGTTACTATGTCCCAACAATGGTTACTATGTGTCCACTGTCTGTCAAACTTTAATGCCGCTTCACTGTTCTTTTTTGTTACAAAAAAACCTAAACTAGCAGACAAAAGCCTCTTGCTGCTCCTAGTACCTGAACATTCAACTAACAGCTAACCAGAGAAGTCATCTGTGCATTCCATAGTCTCCCTGCTTGCAAGATATCAACCAATAAATTGTGTGTGATTGAAGCAGAGAATGCTGACTTTAATAGATATAAATCTAATAACAAATGAAGGGCATGGTGGTTACGTAGAAGAGTCAGGGATGGTAAACCAAAATATAAACTGAATTCTGAGTAAATTATTGTGATTGTGGCATCACTTCAAACCAGTCAGCTCATTTCACTATGGGAGAAAACTTTCAGAGAGGGATTTAACAGCTAAAAGATGTATTACAGGAAAAATTCAGATGTGACATATCTGGAAAAACTAATAACTCTTTAGATGGTATTTATGATAAGTGTTCAAGTCAAGCTGATGCTGGTTACATTTGTCTAAATCCCCATCACTTTATATTTCACTTATAATTTTATTTTTTTTCTCATGTCTTGTTCCACAATACTAATAAACCATAGGCAAACCATCAATTACAGTCTATAGGTGCATATATGCTTTCCTACTTTAGGACGGGTGGTGCCACTATTTAGTTTACTTGACTGTTGCCATGGTAACAAAGGTCCTGGTTACAGAATAGCCTGGGGGTAGTGCTCACCAGTCTGTCTTTATTTTTGTGAAACTGTCTTACTTGCATTAGACTAATACTAGAGCAAAAGTGGGTCTGGACAGACACCATTGTCCAGTTTAAAACACATTTATGAAACCAGCCCCTGTGAAGCACCATCTCTATTACCACTCCCTAATGCTATTGCTCTGAAAAATACCCTGAAGACTTCATATATGCTCTGAATGCTAATTAGTGGGATGCATCACTGACTATCCCGTAAGACACAAAACACCAGCTCTCATTTTAACATTGTAACAAAAAGGAAGTGAAACTAAACGTGAATAATTTAATTATTTTTCCCATTTCACAATATCAGTGTTTCTCAGAGTACTGCAGACAATGGAGTGCATTTCTACTGTCTGCACAGTGCAAGCCATGCAAATATTTCATACGTGTTCAAATAGCCAATTCCACTTATTCTCTGGTCTCTAGTTTGGATGATTCGTTTACCCATGAAACGTCACAAAGCTGGTTATGTGGGTTGACATTATCTAACAAAGACACACATTTTAACCGACAAAACATCCTCCTCTGCAAATAACAACCCGGAAAGGACCACACACACCTTATGTCAAAAAAGAATTCGTAGCCTTAACACTTCAGATCTTCGATGAAGAAGCCTTAAAACTTTCATTTTGTAATATCAATACACAACTCTGGATAATAAAAATGCCAAGTCGTGATAATTGGAAATGAACACATTTAACCACCGTGAACGTATCCGACTGAACCATGACCAAACAGAATTCATTCATAGTCTTCAGATTCAGCTGAGCCAATGTCCTGACACTAATGTCTGGTCGTCTGGAGGATATACCATTTCACCAACACAAACCATATTCCGGTGATACTAATTCCAGTGTTTGATCGTGTAGTGTTCAGGTGTCGGATTCTGTTTGCTTCGTTATTCATACCTACAGATGCAAATGAATTACACACTGACAGCAAAGACAAACAAACATTAAATAACTCGACAAGATGACACGATAGATGTATGTAAGCAACTTTACATTCAGCTGCAAATCCAAAACTAAGACTAAAACCAAAAGTAATTGAAAAATGACTAGAAACTGTCAAACACGAGTGTTAATGATAATTTGCTTTCCGATATCTCAGTAAAACACTTCAGAACATGATCTTAGCTGCAGTGCGAATATAATTTGCGTCGCAGTTACCTTTACTGTGTTCACAAGCCCGGTCTGGTTGGTTTTTATCAACTGATAGTCGGGTAACCTTTGAGGCCAAGATTCCTGGTCTGGTCCCTCCTTCCTGGTTTCACTACACGACCCGATAGTAAACGGATGTTAGCAACTTACGCTAGCTGATTACCTCTGCTAATAGCAGCAATGCTACAAACCGGACGCACAGTTCACTTAAGAAATGTCCGACCTTCAATCTGTTTTGTTATTTTCCATCCTAAAAATCTCTGAATAGCCTTACGAGTTTGCAAATAGTGTCAAACGTGTGTTTTCGAAGCATCGAGGGTCATCGGTGGTTGTAGCCTAACCTCTGAGATGGAGCCGCCACTAGCTCTGGATGCTATCTGTGCGCGATTGCAACACCTAAATCACGCGAGATTCTGGGGGAGTTTGGCTGTCCTTGGGGAGCCAGATCAGATTTCTTCCCTGTAGTAGTTTCAGGGTGAATCTATTTGTTTTCACGCTACGCGACCTGTTGCTCAACTGTTGCATAGTTTCCTGACCGGAGTGTGGCTACATTAATCCGCATAAAAAAAAAATAATAATAATAATTTATAAAGAATCAGTTTGCACAATTTCCCATTCCTAGATAACCTGAGTAGCACATGTTAAATGAGTTAGCCAGCTGATTTATCTTTTTGTTACTCTGTTTTGCGCATGCACGTAGCTTACAAATTCTTCGGCATCACATGTACCACCACACATCTCACATTTAATCCCAGATGTATGAGGCTTGGAATAGTATTACACATGATTTATTATTAGTAATAGTATTACTAGTAGTAGTTTTTCTAACAGGCCTGTTTTTAGCAGTTTCTCTTTAAAGCAACTACATTGAGGTTGGTATGTTAAGACAATTATGATATATTGTACTGTGCACAAGACTTGGGCAGCCTTTGGCTTTGTTGTTTTTACAGCTGTGTAGAGAGTGTTTTTATTTTTAACGAGAAATGTACAGAAAATACAAGCACACTGGAAACACACATATCAGAACTGATCAACTTCTGCAGGTAAAGTCAGTATTTAATGAGACCTCCATTTGGATTCAGTAAATCTTCAGTTCTCTTGGGTCGACTATCTGGATGTGTTCTTAACTAAGCTTGTGTTATATTACATAAATTCAGAGTATCCCAGAATCTTTTATCCTTTCTATACCTAATTGATACCTTCTACAATATTTTTTTTTTTTTTTTAAATGCATTTTTGTTTTTAACACTGTTGACATATTTACTCAGTTTTCCAGTTGTACATGTATCGCTATGAAGATTGAGAAATACATCCTGTATGTGTGGTCATGCACATCGGAAAGAATATGAATATTGTGGAAGCTATATGGGATCATCTGAACAGAGAAAAGGATAAAAGACTTTAGCACATACTGTATTTGTTTTGCATTTGCAGAATAAGTATTCAAATGTTGACTATTGGAGCAAAATGCAGTTAAAATAGGCCTATTACAGTAGAAGTACTAGTTTGGTCTGTCTGATTAATATCTGACATCATTGGAGTATATTTAGTGAAGTATTGGTGTTGTTGTTGCATATTACTGTTGTAGTTGCTGAAGGTGGAGTTAGTTGGAGGAGCTTTATATCCAGTTCTTTACACAGGGATCAGGTAAATCTGATATTGAAATGTGGGAAGTTTAGGGAAGAAAATCCTGATTTGGCGGAGCTGTTTGCTCAAAGAGATCTGAAATGTGAGATGATTACACTGCTTTTTCTAAGATGTCAGAAGCCAAAAAAGGCCGGTTTTATCTTTGCTATTATTCACTGTGTAAAACTTTAAAGCAGAAAGTAACCAAGGGTCTCATACAAATGCAAAAACTATAATATTTGAATTTGCGATGCATTATCTATGTAATCACTAATGCATCAGTTATTTTGACTTTCCTCCATCTACGGTTGAATAAACATAAGTAATAGAGAAGTGAAACTCAGGTTATGTAGCTGCAGTCGCTGTGGCTGCTCAGGATTCTATTTTACAAACTGAAACCCATCACTCCACACACTCTTTTATCATTCTATGTAAATGAAAATACAGTAGATAAAACTAGCATCTCTGTCAAGATCAGCCAAGTTTGTTGTTCATAGTTTTTCTGATAATTACATCGTAATAAGACCTTTCACTTGCAGCTATTCTCAGGTTTTAATCATTCACCATTGATATGTGAGTTCCACAGTGTTTCAGCACAGCCTGAAGTTGGCCTATGTTTGTAGTACTGTGCACTATTTTTATCGGTCTGAGCCACATAATGTCCCCTATCACAGAGACAGATTCCTCTCTGAACACCACACAGGGACCACTCTGTGTTTGTTTGGCCACCACAAATACACTCACTAGCAACAGTTGTCCTATTTCACTAGTAAGTTTTTTTTTTGTTTTTGGGATGTGAGAAGTGAATTAGAAGCAGATGAATAACTGGGTTTTGACACAAAGTCTCAATTCATTTTTGCATAGTAAGTAGTTTTTTTCTTCTGCCTGATGGCATTTTCCGTTTGGAAGAGATTAGTCATTGCTTTTGGATAGATGGTATGTCAGTGTCTATAAAAGGCCACTGAATATCAATATGAAAAATATTATTTCCTAGAAGGGCGCATAGTGGAGAGCAGTGCTTCACCAAATGTTTGAAAAAGATTGAATAGTTTTTCAAAGGAGCTAAAAACCTACATTTTTCTCTTTTTTTGCCATATTAGTTTGGCATTCTTAACTCGCTATTAGTTTACAATGTAGCGTGAAAGACTATGAATAACAGGTAAATAATGGTGATAAAAATGGAGGAGATTATAAAGTGTTGCCATCTTTCTGTTATTTACAACATTATCTCTTAAGAAGATATACTTTTCCAGCAACAAAACCCATTACTCACTTCATACCATGCCAAAAAGATTGTTTATCTGTTTCAAAATAACTCTAAAACTACTGTATTGATTTTAATGAATCCAGGGCAGAACATGGGCCAGAGATGAGCCCATTAAATTGTGGAGCAGATCCATAAAAGGGGTGGACCCTGGGATTTTTTTTTCACTTATCTTTGAAGAATGTCGTTACAGTTCAGCATTTTCCTCGCAAAGGTCTAAAGGTGTCATAGATTAATGGTAATGATGGAAATTCCAGTTCTTTTTTGTGAACCTGAGCATCAACATTTGGCTCAGTTCAATGATAAGAGCCAGGTCTTTTAGTTCCCATACAGAAGCACGACATCTGGCTTTTGTAAGTCAGCCAAATTAGCAAGATTTTGACCTACCATTGGTATGTGTGCATCTGTATCACTGAAATTATTCAATGTAAACCTTACAATTTGTACAAAACACCACTATCCCTCATCAATACAGCATATATTTTCATCATATTTACTCATCCTTGTTTGTAAGGACGACCTTCTCTAGGCAGCTTTGCAGCTGTCATGTTCTTTCCCTTTCTTTTTGAGGGCTCTAACTGAACTCCAGTGCATACTACATGACCTGGAAATTATTGTGTCCACGTCTTGATGTATTCTTTTCAGTAGCCTGTTCTCTGATCTGCATAGAGAGTTCTTTTGTTTTTATGGTGTAACTGTGACCTCCCGTTGATCTCCATTTCACTAGCTGTGAGATACGAGCGCCAAGTGGCTAGAGGGCTCTTGAATTAGGTCAGTTACTTTCAAGGGAGTTAATATTTATGTAATCATTTATTTTTCATTATATTTGTAATTAATCGATTTTTTTGTAGAAAATGTATTTTCATTTTGACAGTAAAGTTTTTTTGTTTTTTTTTTTTTGTATATTCTTGAGCACAGACACAACCTGTCCAATAAAAAGTCTCCCCCTCTAACATTCAGCCTTAGCTATAGTTAGATTACTGTATGCATTTGTGTCCCGGTGTTGTTTTCCTCCAGTTTTTGGACACATTACATGGTTGAACTTAGACATGACCAGCTGAACCAACCTCAGATCATAACACTCCCCCCACAGGCTTATACTGTAGGCATTAGGCATGATGGGTAATCACTTCCCCCACCTTATCACCCTGATGTAGGCCTATTCATCACTATGGAACTGGGTCAATCTGGACTCATCAGACCACATGACCTTTTTCCATTGGTCTGCATTTTAATCTTTATGTTCTATCAAATTGATGGTTGTTAAAGAAATGAGAAGTTACTCATTGCATCAAAGAAATTGTTGCAGCTAAAATATAATCACTGCAACAAATACCCAAAGGAAGGATCTGAACAGTCTGCTTTGTTAAATCCAGGTACTATGTTTATATGGATGATGTCTATTAGGGCTGCACAATATATCAAAAAAAATATTGTTATTGCAATAACGGAGTGTGCAATATTCATATTGCAATGACATGGAATAATTTCTTTTCTTTTTTTTCATTAACTTTCTGTTTTACACACCATGGGGTACCAGAGTGGTTTTCTCTACCACTCTAACATACGAGTTTTCTAGAAAAAAAACTGAAGTAATGCTACTGCTGCTGGTTGAATGCAAGTTTACATTTCATTAATGTTGAAAAGATGTACATTTTTTCAGAGCACAGCTTTGGGCAAGGCCTGAACACTTATATTTAAAGATTGTATTTTTATATACAGTATTTACCAAAACCAGGCAAGCAATGGAATATTCCTTTGTTAAAGCTCTTACATGGCGATACTCTGGGACTTTTGTTATTATGAAATACATCCATGCAATTTACACTTTGTTAAATGGGAATAAAATGACAAAATATGTGACTATGTTTGTGTCTGAAGGTCTTTGGTTGCAGCATCACCATGTTCTTGGACAGAATTGTGTAATTGTAGAGTACAGTAGTAGAACAGTATTTTGTCTTAAATTATACATAATTAAGTCAGCATACAAACAATTGGCTCATTTTAACATTATTAAGGAGCATTTTTCTTAGTAGATGAAATTGGCATTTCTTTACATGAATGAGAAATATCGCAATATTATCATTATCGCAATGCTGTACACGCATATCGCAAGTTTTGCCAATATCATGCAGCTCTAATGTCTATATCACATCTAGTAGAGTTCAGATCTTCAAGTAGAGCAAATACATCTATGTAAAGTTGCAATCCTGAAGCTCAAAGGTCTCAAAAATACACAAGTAAATTTCTTATAATGTGTAGTTGCAGTTCAGTGATAGCTTTTCTTAGGGATATTCATGCAGCTGATATCTGCAAAAGAAAAAGAAAATTGAATCAAACAAACAAATAATCAACTACTTGATTCTGACACCAACTGACAGGGGAGGGAGGCTTTCTGTGTGGAGTTTGCATGTTCTCCCGTGCACTAATGCCAGGTTAATTTAAATTGCTAATCGGTGTGAATGAGAGCGATTGATTGTTCTTCTATACATGTCAGCCCTGCGATGAACCGGCGACTCGTCAAGGGTGAACTCCGCCTTCACCTGAAACGTAGCTGGGACTACAGCAACCCCACAACCCTCTCAAGGATAAAGAAGATGAATGAATGAATGAATGATAAATTATATAAAAACCCCTATTACAAACAAATTACATTTAAGGCAAAGCGTAACATATCACATAAGAAATAAAAAGTGAATCAGAAAACCATTAGCAAATAAAATAAACTAACTCACAACCAACTGTCTGTGTCATGTGGAATAATAATCTGTTATCAACTTAACAGTAATCACATCCAGTACAAAAGACCACGACTGAATTCTAACAACTCTGCATGGCATGCAGTGGTCAAGTCACCCCTTGTTGAACTTATACAAAGATATGCAAACACTACATTTTCACTGCCATTTTCCCCTACAGCACAGGTGTTGGACTCTTGGACTTGCCAAGGTTAAAATTAACTGTGACAAATCTTTCCTTTGGCCCCAATGTCCGACCACACATGGCTCCTTGTCTGTCACTCACTGTTATGAGCTGTTTATGGTTTCACTGGAGGTTGGGATTCCAAGGGGCAGAGGACAACTTTGTCTAGTGAGGTCATGAGATTGAAGTGAAATAAAGTCAGCGAGATTAGAGAGATTGGCACATGGATAAGCGTTGCAACATGAAACTTGTGGAGCTTTTTGTGCTGTTCAAAATGGAGCGAGCAGCAGCAAGTTAAAGCAAATGGATGCAGCTGCAAAATCACAAATCACTGTACAATCTTGTCAAATTTATGTTAGAAAATCTTATTACACACATCTGCTTCTATTTCACAACTTTAGCAAACCAAAATCAAGACATTTATAGACCTACAAAAAAAATCACTAAGTCTAATTTCTCACCATGAAACAGAGTTATTTGAACAAAACATGTAACGTATGTGCACAGTGAAAGAAAAAGCCTCACCTTGTAGAAGAAAGATGAAATGCCACTGTCTCTGCGTCCTCGTTTATAGAAATGTGTGAAGGAGAAACCTCGGTGAAAGGTGTTACGAACGTGTTCAGCCTCCTGCAACCGACTGTCTGACAACCACTTGATGAAATCACATCTGAATTATAAATAGTTCCCTCTGTCAGCGTTTTCAATAATGTTGTTGGAAAAAAGTGCTGGTGAGGATCTGTGAGGTGCATGAAGTGTTTTCATCAGCACATAAAATGCCTTTAGGGTCAGCCAGTGTGCATAAAAAGGAAATGTAGAGGTAGTTTTGTAAGTAGAAAGATAGATCAGACGCTCAGATGGTTCTACGTCCGATCGTCTAAATCAACCATCAATATTCAAAAAATAAGTATTGGAAAAAAAAGTCTTGGGCATGCTGATACAAAAATAAAAGCCCTGTATTACCAATAAGGACACAATCATCAACACATTTCAATAGGGCATAACACAAACAATAATAATATAAAATACTGTAAAAAACAAAGCAAAGACACAACAGCATCACCAATTATCCCAGGGGTGTCAAACATATGGCCTGTGGGCCAAAACCGACTCACCAAACGGCCCAGTCAGGCCCTTGGGATGAATTTTGAAAGTGCAAAAATTACACAGAAGAATAAATATTAATGCTATATTTTTCAGTTCCAGATGCCTGTTATCAAATGTTTTGCGTATTTGTAGATCCACTGTCATCTATGAGTTGTAATGCAAATGTGTAAATGATGAGATGAGGCATTATATTGTTAAAATTCCTGTATTTTTCTTGCCACATTTCACATTGTACATGGTTGCTCAGATTATTCACATTTTGTGTGAAAGGCCAAGTTTTAAAAGTAAAGATTTTCATGACATAATTTTACTTTCTGCCCCTGTAAACGCCTGATTCCTCTATACACATTTACACTGAACATAATTGGATTTTGTTTTTTGCTAAGTGCTTACCACCAATGTTTTTCTCTCACTCCATGATATGTGTTTGTACTTTGTATCCTGTTGCTTTTATTTATAGGACTCCAGTGTTAAACTAAACAGCCTTAGGCCGCTTTTCATTTTCAGCCTCGGGGTAAAAACAGACCATAAAACCCTGTTATGTTCCAATCTGTAGTCACATTTTCATTGACTAATAAACACGTAGGTCAAGGTGTGACATGACATAGTAATCCCGAGGAAGGAAAAGGTGTCAATAAGTCGCCGTAAACGATTTCACATGCCGGTCAGTTCATAGACTTGTCTGACAAATTGCAGTACGATCATATCGCAGTTATGTAAAAACTCCAGCTGTCCAGGAACACAGAGAGGAAACACATTTGCAAGATAATAAAATGCAACATAATTATCTCTCATAAATCTTTATACTAACAGCACACCGGCAATTTAAATCATTATTGATATGATGCCACAAGATGCACACACTGTTGCTCTACGCTCTTTTTATTTCTATTTATACACATCAGTAATCACCACTGACCTGGTGCAATGATTACATACTGAGTCCCAGTTACACTTTATTTATCCAGTATAAATCTCATTATCACCATCATTCCATGAGAAGAAGTACATTCTTATTGGTATTTTATTCCAACTTTATGGGCAGCAGTGTACTTGTGCAAATATAAATGTGAATATGAATAAACGTATGTACACATATCACTTATTCATAAGAACTTACTATGACACAGTAAAGGCTCTAAATTTACAGATTTGCCAGTTGTTTGGAAAGTGGAAAAGTCTCTGAAATGCCTTAATAAACTGACAAAAGTAAAGCGGCATTCCATTTTAGTTAATGTGGTGAATTTGAGGAATAGATGCTGGGGGAACCTGGATGTTATTCAGAAACTATCATTAGATTGATGTGATTAAAAGTATGAAAATGGGGGATTAATGCAATGCACTGGATGGAGGTGGATGAAGGATGTCTGTAAACGGGATATGTCTAATTTCAATGTTAGGTCTTGAGATTAAATAAGATGCATGGTTAAAGGGGTCAATAATATAGGCTGCGGCTTCACCTTTTCCTTCTTTTTGTTGTATATTGAGAGTTTGTTTAATATTTACTCTACAATGTATCATGCAGTCGTGGAAAAAATTATTAGGCCACCCCTTGTTTTCTTCAATTTCTTGTTCATTTTAATGCCTGGTCCAACTAAAGGTGCATTTGTTTGGACAAATAGAATGATAAGAACAAAAATAGCTCATAGTAGTTTAATTTCAGAGCTGATATCTTTCCATTATCCATGTTTTCTTGATAATAACCAAAATCACTTCAGTTCTTCCATCAATATCTATGTCATTGTACTGACAAAAAGTGCTTTTATTCATTCCATGTTTTCTTTTCTGTTTGTTTTAGTCACATGATGCACACAGGAGTTAGTACTTGATTGCAGAACCATTGTTTTTGATGACTTTTGATGGTCTAATAATTTTTTTCCCAGACTGTATAATATAATCATGTTTTAAAATGGAATAAATCCTCTCTGTATGTACATGTATATTTACTATCAACATGAACTAACATGTTGCTGAACTTTAACAGAGCTTCTTTCTGCCACATTCATTCTCTGAATTGTATTTTTGAGTGTTTGTAAACCCACTGTTGAATTTCAGAGGTAAAATGCATACATTCTTAAATCTGTTAAGCAAATATTAGGATAGAAACAGAATAGTGGATTGTGTGCATTACCACCAAACTCTGACATCAGTTCATGAAGGCATCTTGTAGTATTTTTTTTTTTTTAAATGATTTCTTCGTTCAACAAAATAAAAACAACACAAAAATGATGTAGGATTCTAACAATGATACAATAATAAACAAAAGAAGACACATGGGAACAAAAAGGACAAAAAAACATTAAAAAGGGGCTTTAGACAGATGACAGAAAAAGAAGAAGAAAGAAAAAAATATGCATGTGTGTATGATGAAGGCATCTTTTAACTGTCTATCTGTCTTTATAAACAGACCAAATAAACACCCCTGATTGGTTTTTAAGCTGTTAATACATTTTGTTTGCTCTGTGTCTAATCTTATCTTTTGTAAAAACAGATTTTGATATTAGCTTTCTGGATAAGGATAAAAGTTATCAAATTTATACCCATAGTTGGCAGGTGTCTCCATTTGAAGGAACAGGATACTGTTACTGTGTAAACATGGCTGTTGTGGCCTACTAAAAGATAATGGAACCATGAAATGCACTTTAGCTCCACTCAGAGAGAACTAAATGGGGTTGCTTTACAGAGACTCTTTGCATATGCAGCACGGCATATATTGTGAGTAAGCCTTCTAATTATAAAGTCACCATCTAAACTAAAGCAAACAGAAACAGACAGCACAACACCACCCCACCCCCTGGGGTTTCTGTGCAGAATCACATCTCTTTGCCAAATGGCAGCCCGGTCTCAGTAAAACAAGGTCTGGTGTATTTTGTTAGACATTTGATATGATAGCAGCCCTGTGACAGATGCACTGTGGCCGACACCGATTCATCTCTGTCGCATTGAGTGGTTTGTTTGAGGATGAAGTTACCTAGAGGCAAGGGCAGATAGAAAAACAGAGTGGCCTTGAGGCTTTTATTATTTGTTTGCTAGAGCGCATCGTTGCAAACGGACAGTAAATCTCAAGCACACACCTTTGATCGTCTGGCTGGACTACACCTCAGAGCTGTCTGAGGTCAGTTCGCTTGTACGTGAAAACTAAAGCCACGGCCAAACTAACACAGGCTGTCCATGAAACAGAGACACTCTGTTAACATCTGGTCATTTTCAATGGTTACATGAAGTCTAGTGTAACCGGACAATCCACTTCACCTCAGGAGAAAGAAATGTAACTGATTACATCTCCTCATTTAAACTGTTCAACAGATTCTGAAATGTATGTCACCTGCAGTATCACGTAACCCAGATGTTTTTATCTCATATCCTAGCAACTTCCAGAATGACAGAATTACCTTTAAAGTCTCTGACATAAAGGCTTCACTATAGGTTGCTACTGCTTCAGTGCAGTGATGGTCACATCTAATTCGATCCTTATTTAATCCTAGACCAGATCTGAGGGTTAAGTGGGGTAGCAACGGTGAAAGAAGAACTAAATTTTATACATATATTATCAATATAATAATCGGAACTCTATGAAGGCTATTTTATCAACCGATGTTGCATTCAAATAGAGTTAATATGGTGTGGGGTTACAGTATTGACTGATTTTATTTCATTTTTTTATGCACAACAAAACACAACAGCACAGTGACACTTCATAACATATAATTTGATTAAAATATTAAAAGCTTTGCACAGATAATATATTCTATCTTCCTTCTATTAAAAGATGTCCTTGTAAAATCCTGTAACACCTCATTAAAGCCAGATCCCTTTATGGCTCTGTTTGGGCACTGAACTACAAGCCAACATGATAGCTTTCTGTACTGTCACAGCTGGAAGGATGATATGATAAAATGGAAGGAACCAAAGCCACCTGTGTTTGGGCACTGGGTGAAAGAAGTCATGTACTATGTCCAACTAGAAAAGATTTGCTATACTGTTAAAGGGTCAGTTCAGAAGTTTTCTGATGCCATGGCAACCTTTCTCAGCTCACTTTGAAACTATAAATGAGGATGAGATTCATTTGTTGGGTGTACAAGTATATGTGTATGTGTACAGTAATATGTATTTGTGTAGGTATGTCTCTCTTTAACTTTCTGGCTGTTTTTTTTTTTATTTTTTTTATTTTTTCTCTGGAATTTGTAATGTTTCAGGGGTGGGGGTGGGGGTTAAAAAGGAAAAATGCTTGTATAGTACACGTAATTGTATTTATACTTTTCAAAATCTTGATAAAAAAGACCTTGATCAAAAAAAAAAAAAATGTCCTTGTAAACAGGACAGTAAAATAAAAAATGAAGCGCACTTTCAGTCTCATCTTACACAAACACAGACTGTCCTGTCCTGACTTATTATAATGTCGCTGAATGTAACTGCGCACGTAGGGCTGACTGTTTGATTAAATTAATATGAATTAAACACAGGGCGCCCTGTGATGAACTGCCGTCATGTCCAGGGTGTACCCCACCTTTGCCCATAAGTAGCTGGGATAGGCTCCAGCAACCCCCGTGACCCTAGTGAGGATAAAGCGGGTTCAGAAAATGAATGAATGAATGAATGAACACAGGGCTCTACACTGTACTTAATAAAGACAGGATGCTCAGAATTTTTACTTAAACACTTATTGACAAAATGTTTCTTTACACGAGGGGTATTTTGCTCTAAATCTCCTGAAATCTCCAAGTGTCCTGCTCTGTAAAATGACAAAAACGACATCTCCATTCAATGAGCCTATGATCAGTCTTTTCCAAAAAATAAACCTTTTTACTTGTTTGTATGATATGCAGTGGTAATTTCAGAAACACTATGGCATTACACTTTCAAACAGCCAGACTGATATTTTTCTTTTCATCCACTTCGCATTAATCAGTTACTGATCTGATGGTTTAGCAAAAAAAAAAAAGTTTCAGATTTAATTAAAGAGATTCAGCAACTGAAAAACTCTTACACCTGAATGAAACTGGTCTCAGTTCTAATGGAGCTTCAGCTTTATACAATGTTTCAGCATCAGTGCTGCCACCTTCTGGAGCTTCACTCTGGTACAACAAAAACTGTTTTTACAATCATCAGGCAGTTGCACAATTTCCTGGTGTGGGATTTTAACTTCCACAGCACAAAAAACATATCAGAGACAAATTGTTCTTCAGATGTGTATTTTATGTAGTATATGACCTTCCTGGATCCAATGTGTAATGTGTCCAGTATGTTCTAACCAATTCACTAAATTTAATTTAATAAACTGTGTCCACATAGTCTATACTTTTCTGTGGATGTTTCTGTTCTTATAAATGTGATGATCTTAATAGTTTGCCATCATTTTCATCTTGCCATGTTATTTTTATTATTTTTTTTTTTATTATTCAGTTAATTCTGTGTTGTCTGTACAAAACTCTTCTGTCCCTAAAATGGATTAAGCTGCCACAGAAACTAAGCAAATGAATATAACTCATTTTATACTACTATTTAAGTGAAAGCTTAACATAAGTCTTCATTTTCTACCTCTTTCTGCCCACCAAGCAAAACAAAAACACCCAAGATACACTGTATTGCACTATATATGCATGTTTGGAGAAGAAGTGCTGTTATTCCTCAGGTTTAATTGTATTTTCGTCAAAACTAATGACTCCAGATATTTAGAACATGTAGCACAGGGTCATATTTCCATATTTGATATTGTATATATGGTAAATGAACGTGTGTATAGCATTGCATGTGTCTTTAAACCATGTCAAAATTGCATCACTTATAATTTTAGACCAATTACATTTTTAATTTCACTATCTTTTGATAACAATTATTAATTTTTAAATCAATTCATATTTGTTTTACTGAATTGTCCTTTATTGTTTTCTTCTGGTTTTGTCACCACTGAATATCCATGGTTTGCGTGTCAAGTTTAAACTGTTTCAACCATTAACTTTTGTTAACCTACAAAGACCCAGTGCTACTTTTGTGGCAGTTCCCAAATGAATTAAATTTTCTCTATATTTAAGTTTTCTTATGTGATTTATCACCATTTATTGTAATATTATCTTATTTTGTGTTTTTCCAGTAAAAATCAGCTATTTTCCTATATTTAATTCACTGATCATGTAAGCGCTCATAGAAGCTCAAATTAAAGTTAAGGGTTATTTTTCAGAAATAAGAAAAAATGACTTTTTCAGCAAAGATATTAATACCTGAACATAAACCCAGTGTGTCCATCCACTGTCATTGTTCCAACTCCATGGGTTTTACTGGTGAATCAATGTTGTAGAAGATGACGGTGTTTCTGCAGTAACAACAGAGCCTCTGAACGTCCAAATGGGTCATATCTGATGACCATGAAAAGACGACAAACTGAATTTCACACCCATTATTGACATGTATTGATAGGATTAGTGGATCAACAGGTATTAAACTGTATAGATCAGTATTTGGTTTTGGTCGGTGGTAGATGTTTGCGTCTTTATGGGTTAACGACCATTAACTCCCGTGTTTTCTCAGTTATATTGCAAATAGGGACTTCGCCCCAGTAAATTCTGAGATTAAATAAAGGTTATAATAGCAGTAATATTAATAATACCCTATATGAGGGATATGCTGACATGATATTTTCCAGAACATGATGCATGTTGAAAAAGCCTGCAGATAAATCCAGATTCAAACTAGAATTTTTCAATAATATTCGAGCATATACGTACAGCAGGCACAGTTTACAGCATATATGCATATTTTTTTGTGATTAAAAGGATGCACAGTGGTCGTTCCCTTTCATAAAGCTTTATTTCACAGATCCCCTGTAACAGGAGGCCTAGGCAGCCAGGCTCATTATACATTTACATACACTGTCTGTGGCCAGTCCTTACAATGCTCCCCATGTTAAATAACTCAGTAATTCAAGACAAAAACAACAAACACGCACACATTGTTCAACTTAAGATAACAATAACAATATCATAACGATGGTAATAATAACAACCATTGTCAAATATTATGTATTTCCACGGTCTTATATTGTATTTTCTAAAATTTGTTACACAGTCAGTCATCTTTAAGGTGCACCATAAAATCTGCATGTGACATTTCAATAAAACTTGACAAATGCTGCACCATAACACGCGGTGAAGACAGAGAATACTTGTTGCTTTTTTTGTTTTTTTAAGTTTTCATTTTTTACATGTCGGGATGATTCATTTTTCCAGGCAGAGTTTGTCTCCTCCTCTTTGTCTTCTGCAGCAGATACTGGAGATGTTGTAGTGAATTCAGCACAGTTCATTGTTTGGCACAGGATTTTCTAAGCCGCTGTGGTGTGGCATGAATCTCATAGCTCAAGCAGAGACATAAGGCGTGTCTCCATGGATGTCTGGGGACTCACAGGACCTCTGTGGGAAAAGAAAGTCAGCTTTAATATCAGTTTTGCCATATGTGCACGAAATACAAAAAACTGAGATTCTAAGGTTCCACTCTAAGGCCCCACAGTGCAAAATGAACATAGTAGAAAAAAATACCAAAAAAACCCCCAAAATGTAATAGAATATAACTATAAACAATATAACTATAAATACAGAATATAAAAATAGACAGAAGGGGGATGAGGAAACAATAAATAGACAATAAAGGTGCAACAGTGAAGTTAAATAGATGAGGTATTGGTAATAGAAGTTACTGATTTATAGTGACGTGCAATACAGTCGTGGAAAAAATTATTAGACCATCAAAAGTCATCAAAAACAATGGTTCTGCAATCAAGTACTAACTCCTGTGTGTATCATGTGACTAAAACAAACAGAAAAGAAAACACGGAATGAATAAAAGCACTGTTTTTGTCAGAACAATGACACAGATATTGATGGAAGAACTGAAGTGATTTTGGTTATTATCAAGAAAACATGGAAAATGGATAGATATGAGCTCTGAA
>JAPQRP010000003.1:27683892-27696867 GCA_037367295.1 Apogon hyalosoma
CATTATATTTGTCCAAACAAATGTACCTTTAGTTGTACCAGGCATTAAAATGAACAAGAAATTGAATAAAACAAGGGGTGGTCTAATGTTTTTTTTTCCGCGACTGTGTGTGCAATGAAAGAAAGAAAGAAATCACAAAGACTGAACGTGCAACTCAGTGGATCATTTGTAGGTGCAGAATTTATACTGAAATGGATATATGAACAAATGAAGAACTTTTGTGATATTGATCATTTATTCATTATTACTTTTTTGAACCACTTAACTGCAGGGTGACAGTTAGCATGGACTGTGTTTACATACACACTAGTATCCCACTTAAGAAGTGCATCCTGGATTTGATTCTATTTATATTACATTTGACACGGCATTTAAATAACTTATTCATATTATTGTTATACTTTTAGTACCTTTTAAAATAATGGTGACGTTTTATATGTATGTTCTAATCTAGTGTTTTACGTCTGGTTATAGTACTGACTTTTATTACGTTTTATGTAGATCTTTAGTGTGAATGTATGGCTATAATTCTATTTCAGGAAACTTCTGCTGCTGTCTTGGCCAGCACACTTTTGAAAAAGAGATTTTTAATCTCAGTGAGCTTTTTCCTGTTTAAATAAAGGTTATATAAAAAAAAAATAATAAAAAAATAATAATAATAATCATATCACAGCATACATGATAAATACAAATACCCCGGTTACTCATCACTTGTGCTGTTAACAATATAATGTGGTCATTTAATCTGACATTTCAGTTGCTGATGCCAAACTTTGTCTATAACATAACTTTGTTTGTTTATAGCAGTAAAAACAACAAAATGACAGCGTTATGTAGTGGATTTGTCTTATTGGTTTTCATCTGTTGCAGCAGTGGGAGATGAGATCAACAGGTAAACATGTCCTCCTACTGTTATTCCATCACTGTAACCGCATAGAAAAAGGAGGCTGATGAACATACACAGCCCAGACTGACAGCAGAGGGTCACCGCGATGGAGTTCAGTGACTGGTTTTAACCTTTTAACGGCTGCAGTCTCTCCAGCGCTGCATTTTGCACTTTACAGCATTCACATTACTGCAACTCCTGAACCGTTTGTGTTATCCACAAAATTCAAATGGCATCGGAAAGAGCTGAGATCCTGAGCTTTCCGACACTTTTATAACACTTTACGGCAGCAACGTGGAACTCTATTACAACTCTATTATTTCCACACAGGCTAAAAAAACACCTGGAAATAACAAAACATATGAAGCCAAAATATGGATACTGAATGTTCAAGACCAAAATTTGAGCTGATGTAAAACAATTGAATGTTTATTTTTGCAATCTCCAAAAGTTTTATGGACATTACTTTTGTTTCTGATAATAAATAAATATGCTAAAAACTTCAAGTCTGTTTTTTTTCTTTTTTACTAAAACACACTGTTTTAAGCATAATCATAAGTAATGGCCAGATTTTGTAAGTTAAGTTCTTCCTGAAAACAAAGGTGCCAAAGAATTTGCCAGAAAAACATTTTCTGACACTTTTATTGCAAAGAAAACATGAAGACCTCTAGGTGGCCTGTTATAATAGCAGTCTTAATGTTCCTGACATGTTTTCTACTATGACCTGGCGTACTGCACTGTGCGTTTGGGGAAGCTGTCGATCTGTTGGTTGTTTTTCTCCAGACTTCAAACTTCCTGATGCTTTTTCTATCTGATCTCCTGAGTATAGTTTAATTTTTTTTTTAGACTGTAGTGAGATGCTTTCATTACTGCTGCCACGATTGTATTTCTGTTACATCCTGTGCAGTAATCCATAACTGCCAATAACCAGGGTGAGGTGTATATATGTAACTGTATCCTGGACACCATTGGAGTATTCAGGATACATATGACATTTAATAAACAATTCGTGTGGAAAACTAGGAAATTTCAAAAGGTTCCCAAGCTGTTTTTTTTTTTTTATACTGTAAATGCAATGTCTGTGTATCCCCAGCATTCAGCCTATAAATGTGAAAAATCCTGCTATAGCATTAATATTTCAGGCCCATTCCTTGAGTTTTATTTTATGTTGTGTTACCGCACCTGCAACAGGCTGAGGCTTCATAGGACCTGTCTTCATCAGAAACGGCTCTCCACCCTCAAATGCCCGGGTCTGCGCCGGGATGATCTCCTCAAAGTCAGCCGCCTCGCCATTGGCTGAGAGGCCATTCTGGTGTGTCGTGGATTGGACGCCATTTAAAACAGGACCGGACACACCTGGTCCTGCAGCAGGACTCGGCAGGGTTCCAGCTGCTGCAGAAAGATGGTTCAATGAACATAGGTTAGAGACTGTTTTACACCTTCAAGTATTGGCATATTTTCAGATGTGAGGAGAAAAATTCAATGCTTCTGAGCCCTGTTATTATAGGTGACATATAGTAAATAAAGGCTAAAACTAACAGTGAAATCTAATGAAAAATTCAATGCAAACTTGAACCAATAACTGCTGCTCCTTTGCCTTTTCCCCAACTGTTAAAGGTTCCAGGCCCATATTAATGCTTAGGACAAAAATGCATTGCTGAGATGCAACAAGGCATTTTTTGCAAACAGTTTTATTAAAAAGAAAAAAATACTGACTACTGCAATAGACATAAAAAAAGAAAAGCTTTGTTTGATGTTTTAAATTAAAATGGTACAGATATGTAAAGGAGGGTAATATGTGATTAATGTGAATGCTGTGCCTTCGTGACTGTAAACCTCAATGAAAAAATAATCTGGCAAAAAAAAAAAAAACCCAAAAACCCAAAAATTCTATCTGAAAAAAATGAGCTATGTTGTTTTCACCCAAGACAATTATTTAATGCAAAAAAAAAAAAAGAAACCAGAAACTTTTACTTTAACTTTGTTTGTTTCTTTTCTAAATTATGTCTAAAACTCAAGGCTTTACTTAGAATAGCTGAAAAACTCCAACTATACTCATGGACAAAACTTTTGCCCATGAGTGTACACAAAAACTAAATTAAAATGCCAAAATAAAAAGTACATATAGGATTACAAAACAATGAAAAGTACACTGAAAATAAATTCTAAAGTGAATGAAAATTAAAACTAATTTCTCGAAATGCGACAGTTACCTTTACTGAGCTCTGTGTCTTTGCCGTTGACCTGTGGAGTCGCCTTGACCTCCTTCTGGGATTCACAAAAAAAAAAAAAAAAAAAAAAAAAAAGGTTTGTTACAATCAAAAACATCATTTTAGATCCCCTGATGCTACTAAAGATGAGCCGTAGTTACCTTTTCCCCTGCATCGCTCTTACGAGTCCTCTTCATGATCTCCTCCAAGCGCTGTGGATGTCACACAGATCAGTTAGTGTGAATGTGTATTGGTTTTCAGGGCAGGACAGTTTCAGGATGTCGTTAGTCAAACTCTGTTTTCTCCTCACCTTCTTCCTCTCCAGTCGCTCCTGCTCTTCTTTCTGGAAGTGCTTCTCCCGCTCCAGACGCTGACGCTCGGCCTCTTCACGGGCTTTGGCCTCAGCCTCCTCCCTCTGACGAAAACATCAATACAACAGAGTTATTATAGGTTTGGTATTTACATTAGTTTTTTTTTTATTATTATTATTACTAAGGTTTTCAGTTTAATTATAGTTATTGTTAAAAGGGAAAAAATATTTTTATTTTTATTTTGAGAAATCAACTTGCTCCAGTTTAGTTTTTGGTTTTAATGTTACTTTTAGTTTTGCAAGTATTGATGGAGAAAAATGATTTGTAGAAGCTAAAAGGAAAAGTTGAAATTAAAGATCGAATCAAGTATGGTTTCTACTACTCTTACATGACACTTTTCTGTTTTCATTTCTTTTCCTCTTTTGTTGAGTTTTGCAAATATGTCTTTTAATACAATTATTTATTAAACTTCGCATATTGTGCAAAGTTGCTCTTGAAAATTAAGGGAGGAATTCTATCTCTTTATCATTTGTGTTGCATTGGTCAATTGAATTATTAGTGATTCTTTTCAATTACTTAAATACTCAAGAATATTTTTCATTTACACAAACATTACATTTAATAAGAGACAAGAAGCACCATTAATACATGTTTTGATGGTTTTCTTCTACATATTGAGATATGGCATATTAAGGTTTGGAATATTAACTAAAGACATATATAAATTGATTTGATTATTTCCACTAAATTATACTTCATATACTCAGTGTTGTCCTCTATTAGCAGAAAAAGTTCTTGGCCACCAGGAGGCAGCACACACCCAGCCTGACACTGCCTTCAGGCCAAGCTTGATATTAAATGAATTAACCCATTTCACACTTCACTGAGTATTTAGACTCTGCATCAACCAAACGGATGGACTGAAGTGAACAAGGAAAACACAGTGATTGTGTATAAATCACATCTCTCACAGGAAAAATGCATTCATTCATTCATTCATTCATTCATTCACAGCCTGACGGTGTTTCATAAATGCAAATACAATACGGACACAGATTCACACATTTCACACGTTTTACTACATACGGAGAAAAAAAAATTACACTCTCACATAGTAGACATGCCTCCTTTCATTTAGGAAAAGAATTAAACAATAAACACTATTTTATTATTACTATATCTCACCTACTTGTGCCAGTGGCTCAAATTATAATAGTACTTATTAAACGAATACTTCTAATTGCAATTTCACCAGTAAAAGCCATTTCAAAAGGGTTCTATGTAGTACTGATAGTCCTGAGTGACTTACCACTCCCTCTAAAGCTCACATTAAACCTTATTCTAAACACTGTAGAGATAATTTTTTTTTAATATTTAAAGTACAAATGCAATACTACATATAGCCCCTTTAACAAACTAAATGATGACTTAGTGATATCTGTGTTCATTTTGCAGTTACAGTGTCTCGTGTGTCTAAAGCTAATGATACAGAACTCTGTGTCTGTAGCTTCTTTCACTATAATGATGTGGACGACGGCATAGTAGGGTCATTTTAGGTCAGTTTCAGGACGTAGCAGTTAGAGAAAAAAAAAATGGATGAAGTCATAAATTTCTAAGAATATATGAGTTCATGTGTTGCAAATGTATTAGTTTACTATAGCGCTGAATACCCAAGGATAGAAAATGGTACAAGTATGCACTAAATTGTCGACAGGAAATTGATAAGGCCACTCGAGTCTCAAGTGATTGACCTATCAGAGTGGAACAATGAGCCGTCTGAGGGCCAAATTGGACGGGAGCATAGCTGAGTGCTTGAGGCATGTCGTACACTGACGCTGTTTATCTGAGTGTCAGGCCACTGCAAAGCCGAGGGTACGAGACCGAGGCAGCACAGGGCTGTCACTATCTCCTCCATCACAATGCCGCTGCTCATCACCATTATGGAGGTCACCAGCTGGCTTCAGACAAGGGGCCTCTGACTATTAGGGCTCATGCATGACACACATCGTCCGTGACAGCAGCACATATTCGCCTCTATAATCTGCCCAGATGCCAGACAGTCAGTCAGTCAGAGGCTGAGTGAGTCAGACTGATGTTCGGGCTCGACTTCACCCCCAACCCACCCAATACCCACGCCGACAGGATGGGCATCCTTGCATCCTGCAGTAATCTGCCCAGATGGTAAATGGGCTTAATGCATGTGGGGATCACAGGATTCATGTCGGTTAATGGAAAATTAAAGGGGCTTTTGGTGCCAAATGAATGTACAGTTAGCGAGAAGTGATCAGTGATAAAGTGACATGATTCCTGTGAAGGGATGGGGATTCACACCAGTTATATCGTAATTTACAAGCTTTAAATTCAGTTGTGTATTCTAACACATAGGGTCACTGCACGCAAAAGCCTGGTTGGAAAAGGAAACCATGAACATTTACATTTACACTGAAATAGAAGTGATCATTTTTCTGATTAATCGGATACATTTGTCGCATTTGCAGGTTAAAAATCTAAAAATGGTTAGACTTGTGCTATATATTTTGTTAACTTAAGCACTTACATTAAATTAGATGCAAGTGCGTTTCTTATGGTCACCTCTTCATGGTGTCACACCTCCTAAATCAAGCTAACATTACAGCTATTTCCTGGAAACGAGTCAATGAATGTGCTGTGAATGAAACTAAGGTCTTTTATTGACAGACCCTCAGTGAAATGCTGTAGGTCACAAAGTTCAGTCAAGCAGAGTACACATTTGGAGATTTTGCTGCACAAGGCAATAACAGAAGTGGTGGATCTGCAATGCAAGGCAATTGGCAGAATCAACTCACATAAAAGCAAAAAATACATACTGTGCATTTAACATGAAATAAAATGAACAGAGTTTTGTTTGCCTCCTGTGAACAGTGTTTTATGAACTAAATAGTACAGTTCTACTGATGGGGACTTATGAAACCAATCTATGTTACCCTGATGATGTAAACAGACTGGTCTGTCTCTGTAACTGAATATGACGCCAAATAGTTGTGAAGAAGTGAAAACTAATATTTTTTTTTCTAATTTACTGTTTGTTGTGGACCTTATTGAAATTTAACTGGGACACTTTTTTTGTGTGTGTTTTGTTTTTAATATATATGTTTAAGCTAGGTTAGGTTGAAATTTAGCATCCAGAAAGTTAAAAAAAATATTTTTGGTTGTGCACAGAGAAACAGGATATACTTAAAAGAGACACAAGCATAATGAACTGAAAACTCCTAATCAGCAAAAAAAAAAAAAAAAAAAGACAGTAATAGTTATAGGCAGTTAATCCAGGTTTAGCATGGTACATACAGTTTCTTGTAGACAGTTTTTGTAGATCTAGGGAGTCCAGAATGCTAGTCTATTAGTGCATATAATCAGTGATTGCCTTTTAAGATGATATCTAGTCTTGATGGTTTTGAATTAAAATGGCATATTAACGTATGAGCCTGAATTTTGTTACTATTTGTCTTTAGATAAGAAATACACATTTGATACTGGAATAAATCTGAGTTCAGATGAAGACGATGCACCAGTGTTCAACTTTGGATTCTACATTTTAACATCCATCCTTCAACCTTCATGCTTCACTCTGCTCCAGTCTACTTTCACTGCTCTACTTTTCACCCGTCACTGACCTGTTTCTGCAGCCTGTCGTTCTCCTCCTGCTCAGCCTTGGCCCTCTCCTGAGCCTCCTTCTCCTCTTGAGCTTTCTGGGCTTCGTCCCTCAGACGTTGCTGCTCAGCCATGAATCGAGCCTCCTCCTCTCTGCGCTTCCTCTCCTCCACTTCACGAGCCATCGCCTCCTCCCTCAGCATCCTGCAAAGAACACAAAACATTATGTTACATATTCTGCAGCAGGACCAGACTCTTTGAAGAGTGTCATCCGTCACTGTTTGGATCTGAAACCACAAAATCCCAAATGTCAGTGAAATGACTTCAAAAGAGAAATCGATACCTTTTGATTTGTTTTGGACAAACCCAGGCTGGATCGCTCTAGACCTTCTACTAATCTTAAATGGACAGAGACAGAAGAAGTAGCAATGACCGTGTTTATTTCCAGGAAGAAAGCAAATAACTTTTGCCAAAGGTCAGACTATTCCTATTTCTAGATGAAGCTTAGATTCATTATATGTTGACTGAGATTGCAGCAGGACTAAGGCTACTATTTTTGATTAAAAACCTCCACATCAAAGCTGAATCCTAAAGTTACAACTAACACCTCTATCCAGATTAATCTGCTATTTACATTTGATAAAAAACAAATGCAGTGGCATGCACTCTTAATGCAAAGAGAAAATAACTAAACTAAATGCTACCTGGATCTCAGATTGAGAACCAAAGACTTGCCCAACATGGGGCTTGAACCCAAAACCCTGAGAATAAGCATCTCATGCCCTACTGACTGAACTAACAGAAAACTACTGCAACAGTTTCCGCTGGCAACTGGTTATTTAACTCTAACGGATGTAGAAAGTAGCTTCTTATGTCTTGAACAAAGAAATAAATGTTGTGACATTAATTGTGCCATTGCATAAGCACTGCGTGGCACAAATGTCAAGGCAAAAGCATCCCATAATCAAAGCTAATGTGGGTTCAACAAAATACTGTGTTTGATTCTTTGTTTAGTGTATTTAGAGATGCACATTCTGTGAATAAATAAATGGATTTAAAGTCTTTCAGCCCTTCAGGGTGCTTTAAAGTGTTAACATGTAGTATATTATTTAATTTATTTAATATTCTTTAAAAATGCCGACCATCATTTGGTGCTTTTTTTAAACATACTAGTCCAGGCACTATGTTTTATTAGAAGTATTGTTTTAGTAATACCCCTACGAAGACCTTGCACCAACTGGTTTACATAGTACATTATAATTTCATCATTAAACTGCATTATTCATTTAGATCCTGACCTGTTTCTTTGCTCCTGCTCCAGTCGCTCCTGCTCCTCCCTCTCTCTCTGCTCCCGGGCTTGTCTGCGTTTTTCTGCCAGGACTCGAGATGCCTCCTCTGGGTCATTGGTGCCTGCTGATGGTTTGCCGGCCGGTGCAGCTGGTGAAGCAGCTGCGGTGGCTGTGGTGGCAGTGGCTGTGGTGGCAGTGGCAGTGGCTGCGGCGGCGGCTGCGACGGCGGCTGCAGCGGTGGCGGCAGCGGCAGATGGAGCAGGATTGGTAGTGGACACTGCAGCAGCAGAGGCAGTGGTCTCGATGCTCGGCGGGGCAGGAGAGGCCGTAGAAACGACCGGGGGGCTGAGTGAAGGAGGTGTGACCGGTGCCGATGACACCACGATGGCAGGAACATTACTGGAGTCTGATGGAAAAAAAAAAAAGCTCAGGTGATGCTTCTGGACACCGTAACAGTAAAAGGGAAACGTGAACTTAGAGGGAAGCCCGGTCGCTATGTGGCTTCTCTTTAAAGGTTCAATATGTAAGAACTGCACATACTTTACGTGCATACATGAAGTCTGTGTTGACATCTGTGCCAAGAGCAAGTCATTTGTTCATATTTGTTCATTAGTGTACAGGCTTTTAGAAATGGAGCTAAACATGTGTTTACCATTTCCAAAAGCCATTATTTTTGATGTAGAGGACTAAGGACAGTTTTTCCATGAAAATCTTTATGCTTGCTTCTGAGCTCTTCCAGCCTTCTCTGCTACTCTACCACTACAACAGTGTGCAATGTCACCTGCCATTAGTTTAGAAATGGATAAAATTAAGGTTAACGTACTTTATTTTCCCTGTCTGGAAATTTGGTCCCTGCATTTTAACTATCCTATTACAAACAGCAACTAGCATTAGCGTTATCAATTAGCAATCAGCATTAGCATTAGTCTGCCCTTATTAGTGGCAGACTCTAGGTCCAAATTCAAGGGGACTGACAGGAGAACTGCCACATGGGTCCAAGGTGTGGAGGGAACAGAACACACTCAAGACAGAAAAGCTAACTACGGCGCCATGTGACCTAGAATAAGATGATGTAAACAAACGACCAGCCTCCGGTAAAAAAACAGACTCCAACATAAACTTCTTGTAAGCAACAGAAGCACGTGAGAAAGTTACACATTAAGCCTTTAGTCATGAACATGATTTGTGAAAAATACTGAAAATATGCATGATTCTTAAGACTGTGCATAAATCAAGTGCTTTATAAATACATTTACAAGTACATCTACAACCAGGTTACACAAACAAACGAAAACAGAATACTGATGCTTTGAAACTGATACATTGCTTTGTTTTACTGGTCAGAAATGACAACCACAGTATTTACAAAGGTCTTGATTTTCCTTCTCAACTTTGTAAAACTGAAAGAAAAAAAGATAATTGCACATATTTTTTAGTAACACTTAAGTAGACTAAAGGGTCGCTCCTTACTGCTCTGCAAAAAAAAAACAAAAAAAAAAAACCCAGCAAAATAGCAACTACTTTTTTTGTCAGTTTTTTTATTCTTATTGATCTTATAGGAATACTAATCCATAAATCAAGTTATTTGTTGTATCTAACTATGAAAAGAAACTCCCCCTAAAGCTGTGGAGCAGTTCAGACTAATCCCACCTCCTGCCACACTTTTCAGTACAACATGAATGTCGGCCAAAAACCTCCAGGTCACCTTGAAGCCTGGATATCGTTCCCATGGTAACCGGACTCACTCTTTTTCTCCTCTGGAGTGTCAGGCTGCTGGGGTTCGTGGCCCGTTTCCACGGTGACCGCAGTGACCGTCTGGGGCTGTACCCTGGCGGGGGTCTGGGCTCGTTTGGGTCGGGTCTTGGTGCCAGGAGGAGGTGTCTTCTTGCCCGTCGGGGTCTTGGAGGCCGCCGCGTTCGCTGGCACCAGCGGCGACAAGGGCCGACTTTTGGGGGCCGCAGGTGACGGAGGCCTGTTTTTGGGTTTCGGGGTGCTGATGAGGAGACAGGAGGCGACATATGAGATTATGAGCAGGAGAAAAGAGTCAAAGAGAGGAGATGTGGTTTCACTGTAGAAGAGGGAAAGGTAATGAGGTTCCCAGTGAACTACATACGGGCGATGATAAGTAGGTCATGGGGAAGATATGAGACTCTGAAACTGTAACGCATTCAGTCGCCATGACTCTTCAGCTGAGGTGGGTGGGGGGTGTGTGTAACATGAGAGGAGGGAGTCAGGCAGTCATATTTTTGTCTGTTTCACTCAGGAAAACCCCACTCTGTTTATGAGCTCGTCACATAAACAGACCCAATCTCCGCAGACTGACTGAACACCCTCCAGCAGTCTTTTACAGTAGTTAGATTATAACACCTTGGACCACCTGTCAGACTTTAACCTGAGGATAGAGGACACATGGGCTCGATCTACAGACAGACTTTTACAAATACACTACTACACATTGACAGTATAAACATGTAAATTCATTGGAGATGTAATCTTTGCGAGCACCTTTCCACTGAAGAAACACTGGTGATGATGACCTAAAGTAAATGTAAATATATTACGCAACATGGCAAACTAATGGTTTAGCTGAGTTAGGCAGCTGGCTAAATGTAATGTATGTAGAAAAGTTAACTGATGAACATTAAAAGGATGAAATCAATAAATTAATAAAACAGTAAATGGTTAAAGGTGTGAATATACAGCTAGAGTCTACTAGATGTCTGGTTTAATAGCTGAAAATCACGATAAATGGTCAAAGGAGCTGAAGTCATGAATCAATAGATACATTTAAAAATAATAAAATGAATTAATGTCTGAAACATTGAGGTTTCTGCCACTCTGAGACTTAACAGTAAAAACAAAGCAAACAGTACAGACTACACATTCTACATAATTAATGACACTAGAGAAATGTACTTTATGGTCCATATAAACATCATTTCATGGTGTTGGTAAAGGAGTACTTGAGGATCCCGGACTGGATTTCAGGGTTATGAGACACCAAAGGATCCACTGACGTAATCGTACAGATACATATACATTAACACACCTGGTCTCCGGTCTGGATCTCTGGTTCAGATTGGTGGGTGATGCCGTCTGTCGCTTCTTCTGTACTTTCTCTTTTGTGAGAGCGTTCTTCTCTTTTTCGTTCTCCCTCTCTTTGTCTTTCTTTTCTTTCTTCTTTTTGTCCACCTTTAGGAAGCAGAGGTGAGACAGTTAACACCTCAGGGTGAAGTTAACGCACCTGCCTGATGAAGCAAACAGCAGATAGTGAGCTTTTGTTGAAATGTAGGGTCGTTCTCTGCTTGTGTCAGGGAGGATCCACCCAGATTAAATGTGTAACAGCCTGCATCCGACAATCTAGCACAATGTAATCGAACGCAGTTCACGTGTGATGTGGTAGATTTTATTGCAGAAGGAATGTAATGGATTGCATCATGACTTTAAGCCTGTGTAAACCAGCAATTATTCATGTGCAAACACTTTGTCACACCATAAAAACACCCAAGCTAATCTGAATGAGTGAAAAATCCACCATATTTACCAAATGTGGCGTTATAATCTATAAAAATCACACATATTACCCACTGAGGGCATCCCTGTATTTTGCATTTCTGTGATTAGATTCTCCTAAGTTATACATATTAGTATTCAGAGGCTTTTCTCTCATTTTCATCTATTATTTTGCAAACAATAGCCATTAAATGAAAGCCAAAGCATTTTATATATAAAGTTTTAGCGAAACACTGAAAACTTTGACATGTGTTGGGATTTAAACACTAAAACTTTACAAAAACTACAGATATTATTTTATTTTATCAAATCAAATCAAATTTTATTTATATAGCGCCAAATCATAACAGAAGTTATCTCATGACACTTTACATATAGAGCCAGTCGAAACCAGACTCTAATTTACAGAAACCCAACAGAATCCTCCGGGAGCAAACACTTTATTGATTTATTTGATAGGAACAGTGCACATCAATCAATCAAAGAGACTATTTTTCACCTGTTTTCCCTGGATGCTACTATTTCTGCTTCTTCTGTTATCTGAAAAAGTGGAATCGTCCCCACTATCACTGTCACTATGTCTGTGTACTTGTGTAACTCACCGGCGTGGAGTTCCGTCTGCGCTGGCGCTGGGTGATGTCTGGCGTGCTGGCGGAGGAGACCCTCCAGCGCTCGGCGTTGCTCTGGTTGGCGTGATGGGAGCAGGCGTTCAGGGGGCTGGCAGAGGCTGAACGGGAGCAGTGGTGAGAGTCTGAGCGACACATAAACATGCAGAGAACGGCGGCAGGGCCGGGGTCAGGCCCACGTACGACATGCACTGAAAAACAGACGCTAACGGAGCCACAGAGGACGAGGCATGCTACGAAACCATGACTCAAATCCTGCTGGCAAAGATGCAGTTTTTCAATCATCATCATAATCTATGATCAGTAAGGTAGAAGCCACAAAATATCCTAGGTACAGCACCCACTTAATCTAAATCCTTGCATTTACAGTTGTCTTTAAATTAATCATTAAACAAAACCTTGTAATGTAATTTATATTGAACATCATATTCTATTGCTGCGTGGGTTCTCTCCGGGTACTCCGGCTTCCTCCCACCATCCAAAGACATGCACTGATAGGTTAATTGGTTAATC
>JAPQRP010000003.1:27696967-27709299 GCA_037367295.1 Apogon hyalosoma
AGTAGCTGGGATAGGCTCCAGCGACCCCCGTGACCCTAGTGAGGATAAAGCGGGCTCAGAAAATGGATGGATGGATCATATTCTATTGGTCTTTACTACATTTACACTTCTGGTAACATATATATATTTTTGTATATTCCCTATCAGACAGCATTACAAAAACAGGACAGCTAAGGTTACTTTGGCTTATTTCAGTTTCATTGATTTCCCATTACTGGAATTGTTCTGTTTTTATCCTTTACTAATGGCGACATTTTTTGAGGAATTGACTCAACAACCATGTGATAAATCAAAGACATGAACACTCCATTCAGTTTAAATGAAAACTGCCAAATATATGCTAGTCTTTGCTTCTTAAATCTGAGGTTTTGTTGCCTCTTTCTGTTATTAAATATCATAATTTTAATGTCATTTGGTTTTGGACAATTCACCATGTACAAAAAGTAGAATGTATTCTGCATTTTCTTACATTTGAATACATTACTGTAAAACAATACGCTGAGTCTCATCATCGTTAACCCATAAAGACCCAGACATCCATCATCGACTTAAACCATCCACAGATGTAAACTGTTTAATACCGGTTGAACCATTGATACTATCAATACATGTAAATAATTGGTGAGAAATGCAGTTTTTCATCTTTTCATGGTCATCAGATATGACCAATTTGGACGTTCAGAGGCTCTGTAGTTACCGTGGAAACACCGTCATCTTTTACAGCATTGATTCACCAGTTCAAATTCATGGAGCTGGATCAGGGACAGTGGATGGAAATGCTTGGATTATGTTCAGCTATTGATATATTTGCTGAAAAACTTACTTTTTCTGCAGTTTTACATGTTTCTGATATAATAACCCTCAACTTTAATCTGAGCTTTTATCAACATCTTCATGATCAGTGAATTAAATATGGGAAAATACCTGAGTTATATTGATAAAATATGAAACACAGAGGATAATATTATAAATAGATGGTAATAAATCACTAAAGAAAGATGGGAACTGATACAAAAGTAGCACTGGGTCTTTATGGATTACTTAAGTTACCTGGCACCAAACATTAGTAGTCTTACAAATTCTGTTCATTTTCTATTTAAAAAATGAACATAAACAACTTAGACGTTGTAGAGGACATCTCCATGCCAACACACAGTATTTATGTGCAGAAAAAGGGGCACAGGGTAGAACACACAGTTGCTGAAGGGGTTCCACACTCACAGGAGTCGCTGTTGTTGAGGAGCGTCGCCGCGCTGCGACTGCGGGCCAGGAAGGACAGCGTCGGCGTCATGAGTCGCTCCACGATCTTGCTCTCCCACGGACTCAGACGCAGACTGCGGGCTGACACAAGAGGGCGCTGTGAGTGTCAGGTAACAGTCATAGCACACAAACGACTCCACATACGTAGACACTCGCCGAACAAATACACACGCCTCGCAAATCTACGACACACATACTCTGCAGGTTGTTGGACTGACGCTGACGCACGCCTTCACTTCATTCATACATGATTTGAACTCAGTACTGATGCAGAGTGGACTTGAGCTGCATTCATGTGCTGCTGGAAATGCCAGAAAAAAAAATCATCCTCATTCACACTGGGAGGAAAGAGTAATTTAGTAATAATTAGTGGCAAATGAACATTTCTACAAAACAAACAACATCAGATCCTAAAGCACAACAACACTTATGCTTCTATGTTTTATCCATTTATCCCCGGTTCTCATTTACATAGTTTTATTCCTTTGTCCCTTTAATTTGATGTTTTTGTGCCATTTGTTGAGTGAAATATGTAAACATTGAAAAAGTGCAGGAGTTGCTCTTTTGAGCTTGGAAATCTGTTTTGACACAGTTTCTCTTACTTGAATTTTATGAAGGAAGATTTGTTTCTTTATTGCTTTAACAAAAAAAAAAAAATTCAATCAAAGAAAAAAAGTGTTTGAATGCAAAAAAAATATTTGAACACTTTTTTCTTTGATTGAAATTTTTTTAATTGAAAAAAAATATATATTTTTTTAATAAAAGCAATAAAGAAACAAATCTACCTTCATAGTATTTCACATGTCTTTGTCTGTTGACCATTGGAGTAAAAATATCTGAACATAAAATAAAGAATTACCCCCAGTGTTTCTGATTTTTCCATCAGCATAAGAACGGATGCTCCATTAAACCACCAAAACTGTCCACTCTGCCATTCAGACACAGAAAGACTCTGGTTTTATGGTTTTATCTTTTATGTCACATACATCACCAGACATTAGATTAAAACCACACAGAGGAGCGAGTTAATTTCATTACTTACCACTAGAAAACATGACCTAAATCAAACCCAATGCAGTGCAAAGGTCTGTCAGTGTCTGGTGAGTTCAGCATTAGTTTATCCCGCAGGCAAGACACACTGCTTTAACCTTAACAGCATTACTGTGTGTGTTTCGACATATTTTCACCGTTATCGAGTGTCATGTGATGAAGACTCAGTGCATATGACATCCAACAACAGCAGGATATAATCTAATGCATTGTAATGATGAGTGAAAAGAAGCAAAACAAACACGGACACATCCTCCTTTTGTGCACGAAGAAATATTAATGTCAGAAAATCAAGTTTAGCATCATATCTGATTCCTTTTGTACAATCAAAGCAGTCTATACTTTTACTTCACTACATTTTGGAAGAAAAGTAGCATATTTTACTAGATCCTGAACAAATTAAGATTCTACAAAAAATAACAAACAAAAAACATACAACATTATCCGATTTTATGGATGAAACGGACAAACTAGTGCTAAATCTTACTATACATTACTTGAGCCTTAATTAACTACAATATTAACATGTAATATATTACTTTGCACTTGAACTTAAAGTAAGATTATAAATGCTAGATATTTACTTGTAAAAAGCATTTTGGTTTTTTTTGGGATTTTTTGCTATTTCTTCATCAAAAAAGATACAACTTCACATAATGTTTGGAGACTTTATATTATGAAATGCTCTGTTTGGGCATTTTCTTCATCATACTAAGGAATTTTAAGGCGATATTGTCCTTTTCATTGGTGATTTTAGACATTTTCTGGGATGCTCTAGGTCATGTTCATGTTCAATGTAATAATAATAATATTTCTACTTGTGAATGTCTTATTCTTATTATATAACTATTAAGGAAAGAAACAATTTAGCAATGTCAGTATTTGAGGTATAAAACTGCTTTGTAAGTAATTAAACATATTCCTGCATAGGCTATTAATTGTAATCTACTGAAATGAATAATTAACAGGGCATTTGGACACTTTTTTGTAAGATACATCTGAAATCACCACTGTTTCTTTTTTAATCTTATGTTTTAGAATCTGTTCTTTGGTAGGGTTTTTTCTACTAAAACAGAAAACACACGACTGCACAGGACACTCAAATGGATGGACATAAAATGTGTACATTTGCATTTTTATAAAAGCCCTTCAGATAAAGTCTGGTTTTGCTTTGGGTTTTACTACTACACATGTTAACATGGAATTTAACAGACTGTGACGGTTCGTCCAGTTTGTTTGGATCAGATGTCTCTCATAACAACAACCAGAGTTGACAACGTGCTCTGATGGGATGTTTTTCTGCGTTTTGCAGGAATGTGTACTGACATCTTGTTTTCTAGAGTTGCTCTGTTAAAACACACAGAGGTATGTATGGCACCTACAAACACATACCAGACATACGCATGATAATAGTGCAATCACAACAGAGAGAAAGGCCAAAAAGTGCGGTTCGATTTCTAAACGTGTTCTTCAACTGTCGCCTCTTATGTAACAACACAGGCAGTCACCTTTGCTGTACGTTGGACCAATAATTTCCACAACATGTTTTATGACTAAGTGATAACTTGACTACCTCCTGTTGCTAGGCAACAGTGTTTTTCCTCCTCCTCTTCCTTCTCCAATGCGGCAAGAGCAGCTGCCTGGTTGTCCACTGTTCACCGAGACGTAGACGTAGAGTGATTGATACCTGGATCTATAAGCATCAACCCCCCCACACTATTACTGGAAGTCTGCAGGACAACAGCCAGGGCCAGAAACACTAGCGCTCATATCGACCATTAAATTACAAAAGAGCTGTGCAGAAATATAACCCAGACTGAATGTGTCTGCAGTATCAGAGGATCTGTATTAGTGACGATCAAGCACTGAATCTGAATCACTATTGTGGCAACGAGAGCCGAACTGCTGATTGCACTGTGGGTGATACGATCTTTAATGACACATGTTATGAGGCGAGACAAATCTGAGATGAAGACAGTAATACTTATGTACATGTGGCAACTCAAGAGTCTGATGAGATGAGTTTGATATAACACGTTCATTTACATATAAACCATAGATCAAGTGCTGATACAGTGATTAAAAAACTGCACAGACTGTTCATGTTAGAACAAGATCGTTTTCATGTTATTGAAAGATATTTTCTTGTCACCACTATACAGTAAATGTCTATTTGTTGTTATAACAACACACTTGTTGATGTTGCACTGTAATGTCAGACACATTTTATAATATAGATCAGGATAGGTTTCAATAGTTTCTATTTTGCATTCAATTATCTGTTTCTTGGATTCTGAAAGTCTGATGCTGGTAAAACTTATACTCTGTTTTATAAGCGACCGTACATCAGTGTAAACAACCAAATGTTAGTGTATGATTTATAGCAGCACTTTTTCTAGTTAAAATGACAAGAAATCAGATATTTCTACAGAACTCTGTAGTGAAAGTGGGGTCTCTGTGAGTTTGTACGTCAGAGATTATTTGTGAGGAAAACTGTAACATCACTGTATGATGCACTTTGTTTTTGCATTTTAATTTTGATCATTTTTTGACGATACAAACAATCCTACTGTCAGGTTCTGAAGAGCCGTTACGTTAATCCCTTATGTTTCTTGAAACTGCAGGAGGTGAAATCAGGGGGAAAAAACACCAAAAACTAAAAATACACATCTTCCATCTATAACTCTTTCCTCTTGGTCCATTACAGTACCATAAACCTGACATGATTACAATAATATACAATTTCCTGTCTTGAAAAAAGAAGAGCAACTTCTCCAAGCCTCTGTACTGAGACACGAAATAGAACTAGAATTGCATCCAGGTCACAACTGACAGAATCTGATCAACGACTGGTAATCAGACAATTAACCTCCATACCTGTCCAAAAACACCTACGATTAGACAAAATGTGCTGAAAAGCCTGGAGACTCTGAGTCAAGCAGAAAACCCAGGTAAGGAATAGATGTAGAAGAGTCATATCCTCTCAGAATTAATAGTAGAGAATCACCTTGTTTAGATGTTTGTAAGGTATTTGAAGATTTTATGCTAGATTCTGGAAAAAAAAAATACTATACAGAAACCCATCCTTGACCATAATAATATACAGCAGTATGTTGTCATAACAAAAAACAGGTAGTTGTATGTAGTTGTAATGTACGTCGCAATAACATGAAAAATACTCTGTTTTAACAACCTTAAACTTTGCATATTATAACAAGAAACCTTCTGGGAATGCTGGCAATAGCCATTTAGCGTGAATCAGCAGAGACGGGAATCAAGAACCAGGTCGGAGTCATTTCCTATTCATCGATGCTGTCGTGTTTTTTTTTCAGACTGAAGCCAAACAAACGCTTGTGTCTAATCTGTTTGAGTTACGGAGGAGAGAAAACGGTCCAAAGTGATGCTTCATTTTACAGTGAAAGATGGCAACAGTTGTTAAGTTTGCAAACTGATCAATTCAGGTAAGAGCTGATAAAAGAAAAATGGGCCTAAATTCCACGAATGGAGTTTATTTATCGCACAAAAAATTGTTAATGCTTTCAAATTGTGGTGAAACATCCCATGTAAGAAAACCTAAATATGATATATTTTTATGTATTAGTGAAAAATTACTACTACTTTTTTCCCATGCAGAAAAATCCATATAAAGCCTAAAACATATAAGCTGAATCCATCTTGGTCATTCCCATCTCTACTAATCAGATAACCATGTGAAGGAGGATATATTTGCATAAAATAATGCATCTACACATACACCTAAGTATCACACACGTGGATTAAATTGTTCTGCATGGTTCATTTTTCACAGTCACCCACCACCAAAACCAGTACCACATTAAAAACCACCAACATTTATGTGGAGGGGGTCAACTAAAAAGAAGGCGTGGTGACAAGATGTGAACTCATAAACCCATGAAACACACGTACCAAAAAATCATCACAAATATGGTTCAGTGATGTCGAGGTGAAGGGAGGCTGATCAAAAATGCAGAAGACAACCACCAACTGAAACCAAATTAAAAACCACGATGCAAACGAGACCGAGAGCGTGATAAGAGTAGGGGTGGTAAATGACCAGTCACCAAGCACAGGCAGGCAGGCAGGCCACCAGAGACGACAGTTATAATAATAAGAAAAGAAAACCAAAAACCAGATTAGGGCAGGAGGAGGAGGGAGGTGGAGGGGATGAAGGGGAGAGGGGAAAGCCTGGTGGACATTGACGTCGGGTCGTCCTTACTTCTGTTGGGGGAGTTCCAGAGCGTGGCCGAGGACTTGGACAGCCTGTTGTTAATGACAGGGTCCACCTGTCTCGGCAAGTTGACCGTGGAGGCCGAGCATCTGCCTGCACCGGAGAGAACGCAACACACAACAACTGTTCACAAGGCGGCCGGCGTGGGGGCGGCCCCTGACAGGCTAAAAAGAAAGATGAGGCCTGCTGGGGGCTTCCTCGGCTTCTGAGCAGGGACTCACCATCCTCTGAGGTCAAACTGGCTTCTCGAAACCACTTAGAAGGAGGTTAATCAGAGTGCACACTGAGGTGAGACGGGAGGGAACTTTGAGGAAAGTGTGGGAAGGGGGTGGTAAAGTTAAAAACCTGGTAATCCCCGGGCCATTTGTTTCCAGGGGGAATTATTTCAGTGTAACACAAAACAATGGCTTAGCAGACGCTTCATTCATTTAAACCAAGTTATGATCAGAAAACAGCAAAGGTAAAGCAAAATTCCCTTTATTTTGTCTTGGTCAGTGACTTTTAGTGGTAGAGAAAAAATACTTGTACTGTTGGATGTTAGTGTTATCTTAGCGGTATACAGTTTGTCCCATTGGTCTGTTGTTTTATGAAATTATTCATGACATACACTGGTCCCGGACTGTTTGCTATACAGTTTATATAAGTGCTTGTTATTTGGATTATGTTCTGTTATCTGACAATTGGTTTTGATGGGCTTTTAGCTGATGTTCTTTTAGCCACGTGGACGTATAGAATGTGTATATTGCTAACAAGTGCCTCATAGCGTTACCCTGGCAACACAGACGGAGCTGTAGTTGCCTCAGCTACCGGGGTCATCTGGGCTAAAGAGGCTACACATCACAATGAGGATTTTTTTTTTTTGTCCTGCTGCTCACACTCACGCACATTCACCAACTTTCACACCTCAAAGAGGAGAAACTGGTCTCGACCTCAGCGTCACAGCTTGAGCTCGTCTCTCATTTGTTATTCTGTGTGAAGAAAAGGAATTACCTCACATGGTTCCGATAATCGCAACATCTCGCCTCTCACACTGCTGATCTAATGAAACATGCTCTTCTCGGCCGCTACCTTTTTATTCTTTTCGGCCTCTGTGATCAGTTTTAGCTGGAGAAAATTGCTACTCAGAACCATTTTTTGCGCAAAAAAACAGACATTCAGTGAAGAATTACAAGGGGTGCCATCATAAATTACTGAGTAGGTCATCTGCACCCCGCCCTTATGACGGCAACCCTTCAGGAACTATTTCCTCGAATTGCATCATTTGAGCCACTGAGTCACTTTCTGTGTAGCGTTGCTCAATAGGAAGGAGTTAAGTTACAGTGAGTGTTTCATATATTCCTGTGTGTGTTCGGTTGTTGCTTTGTGGTTAAAACTCACTTTCCCTACGAGAGGTCTGGTTCAGTCCGCCCGCCCAGGACCACCTCTGCTGGCGGATTTCTGCCCACGTCTTCTTCGTCGACCTCTTGATAGCTGCCTCGTATCTCTCCTACAACATAAACACAGCGCAGACAAAACTGTGTCAGTATTTGAGCATGTTTACACTCACCAGAGGAAGTTTAATAATTCAGCATCAGCAACACGTGGACGAAAAAGTCTCTGGGTGAAGAAAGGATTGTTAGAAGATTAATTAGTACAACACTGTACTGCTGTAAACATGATAAAAGCTGATCTTCCTCAGTTTCATCATAAAAAAAACGACAAATTCATGAGATTCTTCTCACTTTTTTGTAAGACACTTTTGTTTTTATTACCTAAAAACAGTGCGTGTATTCAGATCTCACACTAATACGGTGATATTATGTGAAAAGTGGGGAACTATGTCTATGATCTTTGATATTTGGTGACATACTGAATGATTTCATTCTGTACTGTAATGAAACCGTATAAGAGGTTTGGAGGATGTAATCATGAATTTGGTGTAACTGTTAACAGCTGACAGATATCTGCAATGTGAGAACAATTACACATTGTTTTTTTGTAAGATGTAAGGTGAATAATAGGTTGGAAACAACTGGCTTAATCTTTAATGATGTTTTGTATTTCAAAAGAATGTTACATCAAAAGTCTTCGTTTTAAAATGATCTAATAAATAAAGTTCAAACGTAGGGACTCAAAATCCACAAAGCTGTTTTAATGCGGTTTGTCAATGTGGCAGAAGAAAATACACAGAAATAATAAGAAATGTGAATTAATTTTTCTAATTAAAACAGAAGAAAGGTGTTTATATCAACCTCAAAAGAGAAATGTGAAACACAGACAAGAGACTTCAGTTGTAAAAGACACAAGATCAAATATTATAAAAGATGTAACACAAAAGTGACGCAACAAGATGGACATGACGTAAAAGATGTTGAGATTGAAATTAAATAAAAGATGCAACTAAAGTTATGGAATCTACTGGACATTAAATATCACAGATAAAGGTTAAAATGGCACAAAAGATGCAACCACATTAAAATGATGTAAAAGAGTATAAAGCAAAAGTGATGCAACAAGATGGACATGATGTAAAAGATGTAAATGATATAAAAGATGTCAAGATTAAAATGACAAAAAAGACATGATAAGATGGACATAATGTAGAAGAGGTAAAGATTAAAATGAGATATAAAAAAAACAACAACATAAGTTATGGAACAAGATGAATATGTAAAGATTAGGGTTATGAATGATACAATAACATTAAAATTATGTACAAGACAAAGGAACAAATGCAAGATAACAAGATAAACATGACGTAAAAAAATCTAAATACGGCAAAACAACATAAAATCATGTAAAAGATGCAACTACATGAAAACTGGGATTTTGAAAGTGATTTGGCTATGGAGGAGTGAGTTAACAAAGTAGATCTATGGTAATTCATGCTGTATATTTAATTACAAGTTTAGATCCAGAGGAGACATCGGATTTCTCTTTTGTGACCTTGTGTTATGTGTGTTATTTTAGTCAGTTCCAGGTCCATGTAAGTGCCACTGGATCTGGAATACTCAGTAACACCAGGATGTCACAGATGAGTGAAGTGATAAACGCTCTTTATCTCACCTTGTTCTTTTCTAGTTTCTGTCTCTGCTTCTCCTCCAGCAGAGCTCGGCGTTTCTCCGCCTTCAGCCTCTGCTCCTCCAGTTTCCTCCTGCGATCCTCCAGCTGATTCTCCCTCAGACGCCGGGCCTTCTCCTCCTTCTCCAGCCACTGGGCCTTCTTCGCCGCTACAACGCCACAACGCAGAGACAAAGTTAACTTTAACCCTGTAAAAGCTGACTCATCAAAAACTAGCCACAAAATTATACTTTTTTGGAACTGAGATGTTTATTAGACCTTTTAACAAAGTCCAAGCAAAACATTTTCCCATATCATTTTGTTTACAATATCTTTTTGTACCACATTTGATACATTGGGCATTTTTATAACACACTTTATATACTTTCAGTATCAAATCTGATTCACATGTTTTTCACACAATTTAACTGTACTGTAAATAATCAAATATCAAGTATCTATGCATTGTTTCAGTACATGAAGACTTATTAAAAAAATGAATAACAATATAAATGTTCTTAATGTAACTTTTGTGTGTGGATGATTTAACGATATCGAACATATTGAAAAAGGCCAAAAAAAAAAAAAAAGCCCTTCCACTGGCTGCAGTGGGATGATAATCCACCAGGGGGCAGAAAACACGTATCAGGTCATATACAGCAAGTTTTTAAAGAAAGTATTGATCTTGTTGATTAGATAGAGGTCTCAGAAGCTGGCGTAGCAAATATGACACAAATGGTTTTATAGGGTTAAAGCAGTAAATGAGAAAATAAAAGACTAACGCTCATCACAGCAAATATTAAACATCCCCTCCTGTCACGTCTAAGCCTCTAAATGTAACTAAAGCAACACTTTTAAACAAAAGTTCTTCAGTGTGACATGTTTAATCTCCTAAAGCTCTGGAGAAGCCTCACCCAAGCACAGTGAGTGAAACAGATGGAAGACACTGTGTTCATTACACGATAATCCCCAAAACAGTAAATAAGCAGAAGTTTCCTGCTGTGTTTTACAGCTCCCTCCAGCAGATGCTAGTTTCTTTGTACATGCGCTGCTATGGCTCATTTCATGGAGTAACAATTAAACAGCGATCAATCCGCTTAAATTGCACTGCTATCCCGCTGGACAGCAGCTGGGTCGCTCTTTGCCTCAAAGCATGGATTTATATGTTTCTAGATACAAGAATTGTGAGCCTTCGACTGTTTAGCATCGTTCAGTAGTAGACTGTCAAAGTACCCGATTGTAAGTTAAGGATTTGAGCTTTTTTTATGGACTTCGCAGACTGTTGGTGTCACACAAACCATCGGACTCGGACTAAACAGGGAGAAGCTCTTTACGGCTAAATAACAATGCATTTTCCAGCTAATATTTTGACTTGACTAGGATGTGGTTTAGTTTAAGAAGGTAGATAATTTTTAACTCCATCCATAAAGAAAATACCTTATCCTTCTCTTCATCACAAACATTGAAAATCAACATATTTTGCAATTTGCAGCTTTAACAGGACAAGAGGGGGACAAAGAAATTAAAGCTAAAGCTGTCAACAAATGAATGTATTGGAGTAAAAACATACATCATACAGTATTTGCCTCAGATGTAGAAGAGAGGAGATATACAGCGGCATGAAATGGAAGTACCTTAAATGTGTGCTTAAATACAGCTGAACCAAACTGAAAAAGACAACATGGATGATGATGTGGATTTGGTACATGCTGGATCCACGGAAGAATGGCTTAAACACTGATATTGCCTCATATGGTTGTGAGTTAGGCAGCATTAGAAATACTTAGAGGTTTGAGCGTTGCAAGAATGTAGGGGTGTTTTGCAAGATGAAGACGTCATTTGTGTTTAGTTCAGTGTTCTGCGGCTCATCTTCACTAATGAGCTGAAGAGGAATGCTAGTCTGCATCTCTTCAACAATGAGAAAAGCCTTCTCACTCCTTCACAAATCCAATTCTTGAAAAAATCCAATTATGGCTGCGTTCTGTGAGGCAGAAATGGAAAATATTGTATGTAGGGTAAATGCTTGTGAGAGTGCTTTTCATATGCTTGATTTTGCAGTTGGTGGGAAAATATATAATGAACAGCTGTTATGTAAACAGACAGGTGTTACAGTGATAAATGTACAGTCGAGATCATGTTTTTGACCTATATACAGCAGTTTCAGTTCTTAACCCTCTAAGATCTCTACGTTTAACCTTTCCTAAGTGATTTATCAATACTTTTTATGATATTATTCTCTGCATTTTTCAGTGAAAATCAGGTATATTCCTTTATTTTATTTACTATCTAGATGTTCATAGGAGCTTAGAGTAAACGATCAAAACAGAGAAAACTGGAGAAAAAGTGACTTCTGCTAAATATATCATGACTGGATGTAAAAACAGGCATCTACAACCACTGTTATTTATCAAACTTCATGGGTTTTATTGGTGAATCGACGTTGCAGAGGATGCCAGTGTTTCTGTGTTCACTGTGGAGCTGAGGAACGTCCAAGTAAGACAAATGTGATGCTGCTGAAAAGCTGAGAAACTGCCTTTAACCTGAACTATGTCAATGTATTGATAGGAATAGTGGTTCAGTACTTACAGTTGCGGAAAAAATTATGAGACCATCAAAAGTCATCAAAAACAATGGTTATTCAATCAAGTACTAACTGCTGTGTGTATCATGTGACTGAAACAGACCGAAAAGAAAACATGAAATGAATAAAAGCACTGTTTTTGTCAGTACAATG